>LS853790.1:95023-112101 GCA_900490955.1 Micoletzkya japonica | reverse complement strand
CCCCACACCTAATATTGCTAGAAACCACGAGCAACCAAACAAATGAATACTGGGTAGCAGCACCTATAGGCAATCTGTACGCGATTTATTGTACGGCAATCGACCATTGTGAGGCAAATGAAGACACTGTATAATATTATTATGGATTATGCGCAGCGAAAGGAGGGGGAGTGGTGATTATGTGTAACAATCTCGGGTGGTTTACTGTACGGAGACGGAAGTGATCAATCTCTGTCGAACATGGTCAAATTGAGGGGGGAGAGATGGAAGTGGGGTGGGCATAAGGGCTGGGTAAAATCGGGAGCGAATGCTTCATTCACACGCACATATCATATTTATTTTCAGTTTTTATTGAATACAAATTTCTCGCGAGATTACCCAGCTTAGTGCGCGGGGACGCAGAAGTGAACAATGGAATTATCGTTATCGATCGGATACTGTCATTTGGAGAAGGCCTACAATGTATAACACACAAGTTGAGGTTGGAGAAACAAAGTATTGTCAACAGGCCTCTCCATTTTGAAGTAGAAACTGCCGAATTATGATGGAGGTGCAGGTATATTGCATTATTCGAGGTCAAAACAGAGAAGGCTAGCTGAGAATGAACGTGGCAAGAGAGTACGGAAATTAAAAGAGAATCGGTCCCTCCTTCTCATCGAGACTGCTAGCTTGACGGCGTAACTGAGGACGCGAAGAGTCGGAAGTCACCTTGATTTTGTTTTTTTCCTGGTTATCTTTACGTTCATCTTTGCACCTTATGTGGTAGGACAGACCAGAATTCTATATTTTCCGGGGCTTCCCGCTCCACGGAACAGTCGCGGCGCTATCACCATTTCGTGATATTACCGGAATATTATGATAAAGTAGTCAATATCTTTCTCGCAGAAAGTGAAAGTGAGACTATCCCTATCTTACCCGCTCACTCTACTTTAGCGTGACGCACATAGTCGGGCTCAAAACTATGTTATACTGTTACTTGCACATAAAAAAAACTATGTTATACTGTTATTTGCACATAAAATCTTCTGTGAAGTCGCGTTTAACCGTACCTTGCAGAAGTCGGTAATTCCTCCTAATCCTTCAGCGGAAGAGGCAGCCGAACTGCCTCCGCGACCGGATGAAGCGGAGGCGATGGAGTAGCGAGAACTAAAAAATCACCATATTGCTTCCCGGCAGATTAGCAATTGGGCCTAAAACTGTCTTTGTTACATTTGTTTGTGCATAGCCGCATTTCACGTTTTTATCAATAAATGTTTCACTCTATCCCATTGCACTTGATCAATTCTTTAAGCGGTTCGCAGCGATCGGAAAAGGCGTCAAGGCCGCTATACATTGCCCACGTCCAAGAATAACTCCGCATGGTACGCTTTCGTGCCAGCGGAGGCTATCTTTAACTATTAGAACGAGCTGATGAGCCCGAGATTATGGTCGTTCGGTAGATTGATAGCCTCGTTCGTTTGTTTTACTACGATTCCAGGGTTTTGCAGTGAAGAATTTCATTCAATTTTCCCTTGAATTCCAGTAATATTTTCTTTCTTTCCTAATTCTTCCTGTACCATCTTGTAAATCTCATAAACTCAATCATCAAAGCATATTATATCAGCTCAACCTACCCCTTCTCGTGCGTGTTTACAGGGGATGGAACGAAGGCAAGATTGGCCTTTCCTCCCTCGTAGACGATGGCAGATGGCGTACTCTTATCATCCGTCTCGTTGTACCTTAATAACTTTCAAGATTCCATCATTCAAAGATGAATATATAGATACATATAATTAATATATAGATACATATAATACACGAATTCCGAAAGCTGACCGAATAGTCACGTGTCCGAAGGGAAAGCGAGTGTGCACTCGACTGAAGAAGGACTCGGGTTGGTCCTTAGGGACGTTCATGTACTCTCTCTGAGGGAAGGACCCGTCAGTCGGAGTCGTCTCAGCCACTGAATCAAACACTTTACCTGGAATACAAGTCGCACATCATATCATATTATTCGTGGATCACCTAAATGCAGCTGAATCATCAACAATAAAGACGTGCATCTATATTATTCGTGGTTTTACATAAACCCACTTAATCAAACACTTTACCAAAAAAGCAAGACGTGCATCCGTATTATTCATGGATCCGTTAAAACACTCCAAGTACTTCCGAAAAATGAAGGGGTGCATCTATATTATTAGTGGAATACTGGAAAACCACTCCAACAAGCGCTTCTTAAAAAATTAAGGGCGTGCATCGATAAAATTCGTGGATATCTTTAAAAGCTTTCCACAATGCAACGTGCGGGATAAGGAAAGGATCTAAGACGTGCATCTTATTATATTATTTGTGAATCACTTGAAAGCAAATGAATCACTCAACCATAAATAGATTGTGGGGGAAAATGTGCAACCGAACGAATAAACGTTAGTTTATCTCACAGGTGCTAGTCAAGCTCAGGCGAATGATATGATGAATAACTTGGAATAAGACTTAGAGTAGAACGGATAAATTAGAATTGAGAACTTAGGATTGAGAGAGCTAACTAGACTGCGTCGAGGAGTACTCATTCGTCTCCGTGGCCGTGGGCGAGCCAATCGCCGAATCCGGGCCCTCCTTCACGAGAACTGTTGACAGGTCCAGGTACACACCGTGATCTCCGTAGCTGAATTGAAACGTATCATCGTTTTTAGACTACACGACTAGTATAGTGTTAGACACTTTTGACTATCGATCCGACTGCCACTAGCCCAGCCAGCGTCTTTACCATTCACACAACAACTCTGCTTCAGTAAAGCCTTGTACAGTTTCTACATTTCTACACAAATAACCGTTAAGGCAGGCTCAATCACCTAACTACAATATCCATGGCATAAACCATGACACTGATGCAACCTATCCTGTGCTATGATTAGTGTGCCTACAAGTTCTTCCTCCGGGGCGGGAGAACGGGGGGAAGGAAGCAGAGGGGCGGCGGCAGAGCGGATCGGAGGCGCATCGGGACAGGGGGAGGCGGACCGGGCGGGCCGAGCAGGGCTGAAGAGGGAAGGCTGCCGGGAGGGGGAAGGATGTAGGCGGAGGAGGGAGGGAGGAAGTCCCCACATTGCGAGAGCAGCTCCACGTCGTCGTCGTCGCAGATGTCGTGGGGCGCCGGCTGCAATTCATTAAGTCGGCGGATTATACAAATGCATGTTTCACTTCCTTGGATCTGGAGATTAACTTTTATACGCGTAGGCGATGGTGAATCTTCAGGAGAAATCGTCCCATTGTCAGCAAGAGGCTCACCTCGCTCGGCAGTAAGACGGGCGCGCTTAACGGCCGCATCTTCTTCTTCCTCCGGTGCAGACTGCCGCCGCCTCCATCGCCGTTCGAACTGCCCGAAGAGTCGCCAAAGTCACCCGAACTGCCCGACTTGATTGTCGTTTCCTGAGCCGAACACACTCTGGCCTCATAAATAGACTCATAAATGTCGTTTTTTCCATATTAATATATTTTTTATATTATTTTCTATATTAATAGTTTTTTTCTATATTAAAGGTGGTGTAAATAGAATGACATTCCCCTAAGCGTGGATAAATATTATTATTATTATTATTATTATTATTATTATTATTATTATTATTATTATTCAAAACTCCCACGACGAAGAACCTGTGCAGACTCAAAAGATTACGGTAGTGAAAGCCAAGCCAAACATTCGACCAAACGTAATTTTCCGCAAACTATTCTACGGATAGCTTACTGTACCGGATCTAAATAATTGTTCGCGCCTTTATTTTTTGAATTCCCTGTACATCAAGCGGATTTTCAATCCCGTTTTCTCCGTTGTTTGCATATGTTTTTTGCTTTTTGCTTTGCTTTGTCTAGCATTACTCCCCCAAAATCACAAAAAAGCAGGCCTGATTAGTGCCACAAAAATCGGTTTACCCCACCTTTAATATATTAGCTAACTAAGTTCGCGATAGACATTGCCGTGGGCATATAACGAGTAAAGTCCTCAGAATGATAGCTTACCTCATCGCACATCTCATCGGCCTTGGCCGACTCCGTAAGCATCCAGTCAAAGTAGTCGACGATCATCTCGAACGACGGACGAACCTCCTTCTTGTCCTGCAACACTCACTATTTTGGGGCACATTCAAATCTATTAGGTTATGTTGGTGCCAGGCTTTATTTTTTAATTTTTTTTGTTATAAAGCTTAGCACCAACATCGCCTCTTGTCTACATCCTCGCAAGCACATGACTTCACAAAGCCCATCCCCGAATCATCTGAAGCATGAGGATCACTCAGTTCTCCGAGTTCTATTAGGTTACCAAGGAGTCTTACGATCTCCAATTTATTCTTAGTTTCATCATGTATTTCAGTATATTATACCTGCCAGCAGGCGGCCATGAGGTTGTAGATCTCATCGGGGCAATTGTGCGGGGCCTCCATCCGGTAGCCCTTCTTGAGACACGCGTATAGCTCAGGCATAGCAATCGTCGGGTAGGGCGTGCCCCCGAGCGTCATGATCTCCCACAGTAGAATGCCGAAGGACCAGCTGCAAGAGACCTCTTTATGGAATCATTCTCAACGTTTTATATCTTTTAGGTTTCCTTTGCCTTAAAATGAAACTTTTATATCTTTTACATTAAAATGTTTTATATATTTTTGTTTCAGTGTGGATGAAATGTATGTATGTATATTTTCTCTGAAAGTTCTCTATCTTTTACATTTAAAATGTCACTGATCCGAATAGAGAAAAAGGAGAAACGTACACATCGCTTTCGACCGTGTAGACGTGACTGTCAAGCGCCTCGATAGCCATCCACTTGATCGGCAGTCGACCGTTGCCCTTCTTCCTGCATTACAAACAACGTCTCCACAACGAATCCAGAATCGCTATTATTTACGGATAATATTAACAAGGCAAATACTCACCTGTAGTAGTCGGCACTCTGCACGTCCCTCGACAGTCCAAAGTCCGAGATCTTCATGACGAAATCGCCCGTGACCAGCACGTTGCGAGCAGCGAGATCACGGTGGATTATCTGCAAATCGCTCCGGGCTGACTTTGACAATCAATCTGTAGCTGAGTGGTTATCCTACCTTCAGACTTGACATGTACCGCATGCCCTTGGCCACTTGGAAAGCGAACTCCACGAGATGTCTTTGAGTCAGATTGGGAATCGCGACCTTGGTCTGGGTCTGGAAATGCTTCTTGCCATTAACCACATTTTAGCGAACTACTGATGTGATTAAGGAGAATTTCGGACACGCCAGTCGGCACTTCGCCCGACTGGCGTGTTTTGAAAATCCCGTCTAGCTCGATGTTTTATTTATTTTTAATTATTTGCCGGTAACCGCCGGATGAAAACAATAGGACCTATCCGTGCATGTATAGTAAACATTTACGTGTCTTCCCTACTTTTCGCAGTACATCACACGGTACAGGTATCTGCTATATCATAGGGGGGACTTGTGGGTGGTGGGCCTACCCCCGGACTCAAGTAGTCCTCGTCTTCCGGTGCCCGGGGCGGGTGAATTCCCTTCGCGTCCTTATCCTCTGCTGGCCGGTGAGCGCGCAGGAAGTCTCTTCAATGCGACGGTTATACAACGATCTAATCAAATTTACATTAACCAACGCTGTCCAGTACATAGATAAGTATACTACGATCTTTTCTATAAGATCATATATGTAGATAAGATCATAATATACAGTATATAGATAATCATATTATGATCTCATATATAGAGGATTGAACCGGTCCGTCAGTTTCTTTCATTCCAAAATGAGTCTCTCCATTTTGCACGCTTTCTTGCCTTATATTCGGAATGATTTTCAGACGGTTATTTTTACACCACTATAGAAAAAGTGTACCTGAGGTTTCCGTGCTCGCACAGCTCAAGGACGACAAAGAGCGGGCCCATGCCCGTGCAACAGCCGATCAATCTGTAACGGTAGGATACAGTTGGAGGTTTTTGTTGTTCTCTTTCTTGGGGGGGGGGGCGAGACCACTAAGGGCCGACACGAAAAAACGTGGACAATCGGCACATTGCCGCATTACGCGTGCCTGTTTTAGAGGAAGGGGAAGGGGATTGGAGGGAGGGTAACAGTAAGTTACTGTAACAGTAAGACCCTTAACGCTACTGAGTGGGTTTTGGAGAAGATTTGAAGTCCTAGACCTATTGCGTTCTCCGTTCGACCTCTTACGAAGCTCTACGTGATAAATGGTGAACTTTCTCGACCGTTTAACTAATCGACTGACTTTAAGATGTTCTCGTGCCGACCGATAATCTTGAACATTTGCGCCTCGCTGAACAAATCGATCAACTCCTTCTGGTGAGCGGTCGCCTTCAACTTCTTGACGGCCACGGGAAACTGAACGTTAGTTTTATCTCTTTATTTATCGTATTTATGTTATCATGTACAGCAAGGACGAGGACATGCAAACGACATGGAAAAGATAGGTAATCTTCATATGATGACTAAAAATCGTTGCCAGGCGTGGAAATGAACACTTTTTATGGGCACAACGTTCTTCTCTTTGACATGTTTTCATCATATACTTCCGGATTTTACTCTCGAACTATACAGAACGCTGTGCATGCAGGGAACAGCGATAGGGAAAGAAAAGGACGGAAAAAGCGAAAAGAAGAGAAAAAAATCGAGACGACATATGCAAGTGATTAGGTACATCCCCTGGCTTGCCTAAGGTCAGCGGGGATTCATAACCTCAATCCATTTCTCAGGCTTCTTCTCAGTCTTGGCGCAAATTGGCGGGAGCGTGAAAGAGACAAGAGAACGAAGAACGGCCCACCACCCGCGCGGAGAACAGAGAGAATGAGAGATCTATCAAATTCATTATGTGTTAAGATGCTTGGTTTTCTCTGAAATGAAGCTTACCGTTTCCTCGTTTTCCTTCTTCTGCATGGTCCCCCTCCACACCTCCCCAAAGGCGCCCTCTCCCAGCATTTCGCCCAGATTGATGCTGAATAGCAATAACCGCTCTCAATTAGGGCTGCGAAAGGGAGCACTAAACGTAGTCTTCCTTTCATTCCTTACCTACACCGTGTGCAGAACGGAAGAAGAAAATGAAAGGAAGTACGACGTTTACTGCTTCCTTTCCCAACTCTACTCACAATTTCGTCACTATTTCATACTACTTTTTACTGCTTCCGTTCCCGACCAATCCTACCTTTCAATTTCGTCACCATTTTCTACTGCTCTACATTCTCGTTACCCACCGCTCCCTGTTGATCTCCCAATCGCCGTCCGTCTCAACTTCAAACTCCGAGTAGGCGGTTAAGTCGGAGTTGAGCCTGACTCGCTTTCCCTTGATCTCGTTGCCCTGCGCGTCCTTCTCGATGATCTGTATCTGGTACGAGGACGGCAGGTCGCCCACTCCGTTCTCTCCGTCCCCATCCGCGCCCCGTTTACGCGCCACGATCATCTAAATTCTCGGCTATATCAATGTGTAATAATTTAATAATTAAACCCTGTTGGTCTTCCCTACACTTCATGTTTCTATGTATATGCATCCAAGTATCGATATAGAGAGCTTAAATCGGTGCTTACGAGCTTCTTCCTCGGCAGCAATGCCTGCTGCTGCAGGTCCTTTTCCCGCTTCTTCTGCGCTCGAATGATGAAGAAGGCGGCTGAAGATAGCGTTTTACCATATTATAATACATTTTAGCATATTATAATATATTATAATACATATTATAATACATCAATACGGCACATAAGGTTGATTCTGGCGGAAAGCTCACCGAAAGCGATGGCGCCTATGAGCGCCAGGGCCAGGGCCGCCAGCAGGAGGAAGAGGGTGGGACTGATGATCGGCGGCCGCTTCTCCTCTCCCGTTAAGATGTTGACCGCTTGGAACTCGTTGACGGTAAGCGTCGCGTTGGCCATCGTCTGAGTGCTATGCTATGCAATCAATCAATCATCCACACTTATAATATCACACGGAAATGATTGCTACATTATCTCAGATACTACAGTTATATGTAGATAGGCTAGGAGAGTTATCGTTACACAAAAAAATGCAATACCGGTGTAGTATAGAAAGTGTTTTGGTAGCCAAAAGAAGCCCTTCGTACCTTGCCCATGGAGTTGCCCGTGACACAGGCGTACAGACCCGCGTCTTGAACCTGTACATCCGTCAGCACGAGCGTTGACTCCTGGCCTTCGGTGGTCACGACGGCGTTCTGAAGATTACGATATAATATCACGTATCCTCTATGCTTACAAGCGATGACTTGCCAAGGTCAAGAGTGCCAAAAAGATTTTTTCCAAAGGTTCCAATAGAGAGTGACGACCATGATGATGTTACAATTAAATACCATGCTACAGAACTCAAAACAGTACGATATGGTACCAACTAATCCTCAACAAGTGTGAAATTTGACTCACATCCAGCTCGTCCGCTTCGACGTACTTGAACATGTACTCTCCCGCCGTGTCGTTGTAGTAGTAGTACTGTCCGCTGTCCGCCTTGTCGATCCGCACCCACATGATGTGCGGGAGCAGGTCGGAGATCACCTGCAAATACGGGTATTTCATCATTCCCTACAATAGCTGCATGTTCTCATCTATGAAACGCTGGATGTTGACTATTGATTCAGTGAGATGAGTAATAATCGCGATACCTTGCACCGGAAGCTGGCAGTCTCATTTACATTGACGGTCTGATTCGCGAGGATATTGGGGACGATGATGGGGGCGCTTCGCATTCTCGAGAGAATGGAGACGTTGAAGCGACGGTGGATCTCGCCCTTGCTGTTGTACACCTGCACGTCACGCATTGACGGAACTGCGTAAACCATGTCTTTCATGATGTGGTTGATGGAATTTCATCATCGTACAAATGAAACATTCTCGGTGGTACTCACCGCACACCGATACATGCCCGAATCGCTCTCCGTCGTATCCTCCAGTTCGAGCGCGTGCGATCGTACCTGATAATGGGGAAGTCCTCCTCCTCTCTCATCTTTTCTCTCTCTTCTTCGTCACATTTCCTTGTAATTCGCTCGACCGCGCGTCTACTCCGTAAACGATAAATTAAAAGAGTAAATAAATGAGTAAATAAATGAGGCAGGATTGGATGTTTGCATGACTGCTTAGATGAACACCACTCGATGGCTTACTAATCAATCGTGATGCACATATTGCTTTGATTTTTTGAAGTCGTTCTTTTTGGTATCATTCGAGAGTGTAAGTCCCGGCAATAGTATAATTAATAAACCTTGTACTCTCCTCCCGTCTTCCTCTGCGTCTCACCGAAGATTAATTTCTCGTCCTTGTGCCAGGCAACCTGCACGCCATTTATCGTCCTCTTTTCCCAGATACAGACTCCTCTGCACTCTATATGCTAATTCGGATTTTCCCTTACTAGTTCAGCTCAAAGCTGATGTTGTGTTGTACGTGCTCAATCATTAGTAAGATGTGGATTAAAGATGGTGTAAACGGAACAACATTAGAAACTCCCGCCACGAAGAGACTCAAAAGATTGCGGTAATGACAGCCATAGTTGTATTATAGATAGATGCAGCACCATAGGCGCGGGCACTCCTCCGGCTCTACACTGCAAACGAAGGGTTCGTCCCGCGGGCAGAATGATCGTCTTGAACGGGTCGAGGTCTTGCACGAAGTACGGAGCGACTAAACCCGATCATTAGTAGCCAATTCTCAACCACATAGCCCTATGGGTAGATAAATTTCAGAGTTTTACAATATAGATTTACAATATGGATGGTGTTGGTCACGCAAATAGGAAAGCCGGCTCACTGCGATGGTCCTGGTCCACCTCGGCCTGGTTCCTGATGGGCGTCAACGGATCCTTCGACGGGTTCTCCAACTTGATGAACGGTTTCGGAATCGGCCGCCTCCTGTACGCCTCCTCCAGATCGTCCTCTTCGTCGTCGATTTCGTCATCTTAACAAACGCTCAATCTCCCGTCCAATCTCATGAAGTGTCGTCGAAAGACGTAGATTTTCAGCCTAATTTAATCATCAGTTCCCCGTAAGCTAAGGACCCTCAAGGGACTGAGCGCTGCTCTCCGCCACGAGTCGCAGGGCCCTGTTCCGCTTCTCGCCGTAGTCCAAGGCCTTCCATCCCTCGAGAGCCCGCTCGACCCTCGCCCTTCCCTCGGGGGAGAAGAGTCGCTTGAGCACGACGGGCACCAGGTCGAAGCCCTGCTTGTCCACCATCTCCAGCATCTTGAGCGGATCTGAAACGAGTCCTCCACCTCCCGGCTCTCACCATTGTATTCAGTAACACTCGGCATGCGGGCCTTCTGCTCCAGAAGAGGCTCATCCCTCTGCACGGCTGGCTTCGTGGTCGTCGTCGTCGTTGTTGTTGTCGTTGTTGTAGACCTCCTGGTGGTTGACTCCTCCTCGTCCGGTATCTCATCAACGAAGACGTTCGACTGCTCATCGGGAGGCGGTCGGGCCGGTGCCAGCGTTGTCGTAGTCCTCGGAGGCAGCGTGAAGGAGTAGGTATGCGTTCCGTTCCTGGCCCTCGATGACCGTACTCTACTCGCGGAGTAGCTCGGCCGGGTTGTAGTCGTCGTCGTGGTGACCGTCGTCGTCGTCGTCGTCTCCTCCTCCTTGGGGGCGATGGTCGCCTTGCTCTCGTCTTCTACAGGACACGGCGGATTGAAGCAGGGCAGCTCCTGGAAGGGCTTGCGCGCGTGGTAGCGTATCCGGTGCTCGTACGGCCGGCAATTGGTCACGTTCGCGACCCGGTAATCGATGTCGTCTCTGACCGCCTCGTGCGTGTACTTCCAGAAGCACACGCACTCCATGGGCACTGCTGGAGCGGGGATGAGCTCCTTGATGAGGTAGAAGTCGCACATGTCTGGAAGGAGGCACACTCATGCGGGACAGGAGGCAAGAGGAGGGGATGCACACAGAAGAACAGGAGCCATATATGGTATATAGTAAACCGGCCTCTTTGATTCCAAAACGAGTCTAAATCTCTCACTTCTGCACGCTCTCTCGCCAGATATTCGGAATGATAAAATGAGCGATATCACCATATAATAGAGCGCTAGGATAGCTCATATTCCTCTATATGCTCGGAAAAGGACACGAGAAGGGACGACGGAATGATAGATCAGACAGAGGAGGACAGGAGAAGCAGTCGGGGGATGTCGAGGCATGCCATGCAAATCGAGGTTAGTAAACTGACCGATGATGTCGATCTTGAAGTTGCGGAAGATGGTGCCGTGACGGTTGCGCACGACGCACTTCCATTTACCCTGCAGATTGTGCTTGCCACGAATAATGCTCACCCTTGTTTAGATGATAACAGTATATACGAATTTTATGTAGGGGACACATTTATGAATGCCTCTAGACCATAATCAAATACCTTTCCCTTCGTTATTAGACTATTCCCACCGTTTTCCTCTACTGTGCAGACTGTACAGGCAGCAGCGTACAGTAGCCTACCGTCAAGCTAGTAAATTGTGGGCCGTGTTTAATTAAAACACTTAAAACAAGGCCATATCTCGGCTGGGAAAGGTCGTACAGAGTTCTGGTTGGAATTTTTGGAAACCTCAGTACGAGATCTATTTGGGTATCAAGTTCGGTAACGATTCCTCAAGTTTAAAGACCTTTAAAACGTAAAAATGTGGAATTGGAGAGGTTCGAACAGGGATAACGAGAATTTCAAAGATAAAAGCCATTTTGACCGGCTTAAAGTTGTGTAATCATCACCAAACTTGATACACAAGTAGATCTCGTCCCGAGAATTCCAAAAATTCCAACCAGAATTCTGTACGACCTTTCACAGCCGAGATATTGCTTTGTTTCCAGTGTTTCAAACACGGCCCACAATTTACTAGCTTGACGGTACAGTATGACTACTTACTTGACTGTCTGCTCACTGTAATCAGATAAGCGCTTCTCGTGACTCGCCCCTTCCATCTCCCCTCCCGTATCATCCCCGATCTGCGCGTGACCGGGTGTGTCAAAGGTTAAGCGGAGCAAACACGAGAGAAGGGATAGGGATAGAGGGGCGAATGATAGTTATAGGCGGTAGTTATAGGGGCCAACTTTTCTAGTTACTGCCTTCCATAAATCAGGAAAGACAAAGGCCAACGCTCAAGAACTTCTCCTCATTGCCTTTTAGCGATGTTGCCTTACTTGTGCAATCCTTTTTCCCTTTCTATCTTTCACATTTTGTACATGTATTGCATGATAAATTATTATTATTATTATTATTATTATTATTATTATTATTATTATTATTATTATTATTATTATTATTATTATTATTATTATTATTATTATTATTATTATCAAATGGTTCGACGGACCTGATCCTCGACCTGGAGCCGCTTGATATCCAGCGTCATCTGCTTGCTGTTCTCCCGCAGACGGTTGTCCCCGTGGAGGGTTGTGTAGTTGAGCAGTTCGTCGTTCCTCAACACGTGGGTTGGGAAAGGAAGCAGTACACGACGACTTCCCTTCATTCTTTACCTACACCGTGAACAGAAGGTGAAAGAAAGTTGTCGTTTATTGCTTTCTTTTCCAACCCTACTGAGCACTCCGTATGCTTATAACTTGGAATCAAGTAATTGTGCTTCAAGGCCTTCGCTTAGCGAGATTTCGCTGTGCTGTCTGTTGACGGTTCAGTTTCGGACTTGTTTTCGCGACATGTGCCCCGTATGAAATGCCCCTGTAGCTGCAGCTACAGCTCAAGCTCCAAGCCGTTTATCTTAATGTCCTCTCTATTCATTCTCTTTGCATCTCTTGCCTCGAGCGGCTGGAACAGCCATATATTTTCGGAAGAGAGTGCGAATATCACTTGCACGTTATTATCATAGCCCATATATTCCTACCGTAACAAAATTGGATAGTTACTTTTGTAATATGAGAAAATGAGTTGCACGTTACTAGTGTGCAAGGTTCTAGTAAACAGCTGATGGACCCTCTCTATCGATGTGTTATTCATTCAAGTCGCTCACTAACACCCGAGCCTCCCGCTCCAAGATAAAGTAGATATCCCCTAGTCCTTCCCTTCCTACAAGAATACAAAGAAGACAGGCGACGTCTTCTTATGTATTTCACTTTTAAAAACTTTTACAAGGTTCAATAGCATTACTTCGCAGTTGAACATGCTAAAGTATTTACGTACTACCTTCTTTTTTCTAATTGTTACTAATAATTGTGAAGTTGAATCGTTAAGGATTAACAAACTTGCTGTATTGTATCCGATTATAGCCAAGGGAGAGACGGCAGCACACGACGGAGTAAAAGATAAAAGTGAGGAAAAGAGGTGACCCCTCTCGCGGAAAAATGCGGAAAATAGTGTAGAGGGCATGTGACTTGAGGTCAGAAAACAGACAAGCTCTCTCATAGTATCACTTTTCTGACCTCAGGGCACTTCTGCGTCTCTTCATAATCATTCGCCCTCTCGCTCTCTCTGACCTCCGGTGACTTTTCTGACCTGCGGTTACACCGATTTTTGTTCAGGATTCAAGCCAAAATGCGTTGAGTAGCTCGAGCTATAGCTGCAGCTACAAATCAGGGCAATTCATACGGGGGGGGGGTTTCACTGTGCTCGAGTACATATATATATATATATATATATATATATATATATATATATATATATATATATATATATATATATACCTTTAGTCCCGTGTACCCAGTCAACTCTTTATCTGATATTGCCCTCGTACCTGTACCAGAAGACGTTGGGCATTGGCTTGGCGACGGCGGAGCACCGTAGACGAACCCGGTCGCCGAGGTAGGACATGTGGTCGAGGTGCACATTCTGCTTGAAGCGAGGCGCGCCCTCTGCAAGGGCAATTAGGATATATTGCGCCATCGTTCTTGTTCGACTCAATGCTATGTAACTTTCGTGAGGTCGGAGTGAAATGGTCCTGACTCAAAATCACCGCACTCTCATATCACTAGAGAGCACGGTAGCCGCATACTGTAACGTGACATCGTTTGTCCTGAGAAGCGCTGGCTATGGGAAACGGTCTACAACGCCATATGTTCGGTATACTCCTTTGATCTCAACTCCCAGTCAAGCTGGTACGTTACTTCCGTATTCTCAGCGGGCGGATGGCTACACCAAACTTCACCCGAGTACGTCTTTGGCAGAAAGCTTACTGTTATCTGTTCAGTTATCTCAAGCCGGTTCCATATCGCAAACCCCTGCTGGCCTCTCCCTGATCTCCCCCCCCCTAACTTATTGCTTCATTTTTCGCGTCCTCGCCAAATATCCGCCGTTACACCTCCAGTCCCATTAGCAACACAACCAACCCCTCCCAATCCCTTTCAACCCCTCATTAGTCACCCTATTGCCCGCACCCCCTTCATCAATATCACTTGCCCTTCTCTCCCTTATTCGTCCCCTTTCCCTCTCTTATATGTCACTTTCGTCTCCTCATATCGTTGTGAGGTCGTAATTCACGCAGTGTCAGGTAAACCAACAGTCTCAATCTCTCCTCTCCCTTCTCCCCCTCTTCCCTCTTACACCCATCACTCAATCACCTCAATCACTACCACAGTTTGTCGGCGCTAAGTTACCGCTTTTTCACACGATTTCCGTTCGTTCATCTAATAGGAGAAGAGAAAGGGATGGAGAGGTGGGATGGGAGGGGAGTGGAGAACAGTGTGAGGGGAGTGTAAGAATACGGTCGACCTGTGATCACGCGGATGTGCACTGTTTGCATTGCGGGAACGAACGGATCGGGAGGGATCAAGATCTAATAAGCATAAGAGTGCGCGTGAAGGCCCCAGACAGACATCGCACTGCAGAAGTCAGAGCTTGCAAGCTTGCAATTATTTTCCCTTTCTTTTGATACTGGCTACGGAGCAACAGTTTGGCGATCAGCACAGCGTTCTAGATCAAGAGGACTCGCAAAGTAAAGGAATGGAGTCTCACGGAAAGCAAGTTAAGCTAATCAAAGTGATAGCGCTACCCCCATTCACAGCTTGGAAGTGCTAACTGTCCCAAAGCTGAGTATATGCAGGAGTCTCTCGGAATGTCCTCAATAAATCACTCGTAATCCGAGCCTTCCCTTCCTGCTTCTTCTCCTCTTTCCCTTTAGCCCGCGCGTCCCGTTCGCCACGTGCGGCGCATTTGTTTGTCTTTGAACTCTCTTCCTCCCCCCTCTCTCACTGCTGCATCTGGCGCGACTGGGAAGATGCCCTTTGGAGGGAGGGGGGGGGAGAGGGAGAGTAGAGAGGTTAAAGAGAGAGTGTGGAGGGAGGCAGTCGAAAGGTCTCGCGCTCATCTGGCGATCGTATACAAAACGAAATGCTCCTCTCCGGAAGTCGTTAAGGGGAGAAGGCTTCCATGGTCTATACACATATCCGACGGAAAGCTGTTCGAGTTGGGGGAGGGCTGAGTTATACAGGGAGAGAGGTAAAGGGGAGGGAGAGGAAGGGAAAGGTAAAATGGAGGTAGAGGAGCAGCGCGCACTTTTTGCCGCTCGTCTGCGCATGAATCGGAGCAGAATTGCGGTTACGGTATGAGTGTAATAGCCCCATTCGTTCCCGTTTTCGTACTAACTGCTATCAGCTCTCCGCCCCCCCCCCTTGACAAGTTATGGTACGGTAGATCTGCCAAGTGAATCGCCTATAGTGTATCAACGACAAGAACTATTGTCAAACAACATTCATGCAAGAATGCAAGTCCCTTACTGTCTGCCTAAGTGCCAGCTTCAAAAGCATGCAGATCGTTTTAGGATATAGCATGAACTAAAGAAACGTTTAATGCGAGGGTCTACGGGTGGAAAAGACGCTATTTTAGCTGGGGCAGATGTTGCGCGAACGAATCACTTTGTTCTTTATGTGTGTACAGGGGTCGGTGCCTCTCACTCTTACAGCCGAGCAACAAATGAGTGGGGACGGAAGGGGAACGGAGCGTAATGCAACAATTGATTGCGCCCAG
This sequence comes from Micoletzkya japonica, assembly GCA_900490955.1. Lineage (NCBI taxonomy): Eukaryota > Metazoa > Nematoda > Chromadorea > Rhabditida > Diplogasteridae > Micoletzkya > Micoletzkya japonica. The sequence continues at coordinate 96,210 of LS853790.1, read as the reverse complement.
ACCTTCCTCTTAGTTACAACCGCCTTAGCTAGAGCTAAGGCTAAGGTAAGGCTGTTAAGGTTCCGTAACCTTAGCTAGAGGGTGCGAGACGCAGAGAGGGAGAGGGGGCGGGCGAGGGAGGTGAGAGATGAGAAGAGACCGCGGACCGGTTACGTTTATCAGCGCGTATCACATCGATCCGAGTCGCAAGCCCTTACTCATTTGGAAACCGCGGAATGAGTGGGCTTAACCTATGCTAGAGCACGCAGCGAGAGCAACGGAGGAACATAACGATACATGACCAAGGTGAACACTACCGAGACCTTAGTAGTATCGTAACGTACCTTAATAAGCCTTAGTACTACCGTAGTATTAGCTTAGTGCTCTTAAGATAGGCGTTGGGACTAACCGAGGAGTCCGTCCTCTCCCGACCAGTCGTTCGCGTGGACAATGGGAAGGAGAAGAAGATAAACGAGGTAGACGATCATCTCGACATGATTTGACTTGTCGCACTTCCTAGGAGAAGGGTAAGAGGTGTGAAATGGGGGGGGGAGTCGCGCGAGAGATAGGGGGGAGCGAGAAGTAGATGGAGGAAGGGAACGAAGGAGGGAGAGGAGTGGAGGAGGAGGAGAGGATAAAAGTGAAGAAGGATGGAGAGAGAAGATAGCAGAGGGGGAGAGAGCCGACACCGGGGCAAGTACAATATCTCTCTTCTCGGGTATCTCTCGATGATCAATACATTCACTTCTCTCTCTCTATCTCTTCCTTCCCGTACCGAGTCACTAATCATGTTAGAGGGAAGAGAGAGTGGAGGTAATGAAGTGATCGTCTAGCATCCAATGAGGAGTGAAGGGGAGCTAGCGACTTGAGTCTACTGGTCAAGTGAAGCTCTATCTAGTACTGTATGGGGCTATAAAGGGCTTCCTCAATTGATTGGTCATTAACCCTTAGACTACTTCCAATGGGAGAGGTTTCATGGTCCCTACGATCACCTAGGCAAACTACCCATATCTGTAAATAGGCCCTAAAGGCTTGCTATGTCAAGGTATACTGCTCAAGACTGGGGGGGTGGTATTAAGGCTAGGGTTCCGTGAATAGTTGGTAAGCCGGCTAAGGGTGGAGGGGGAATAGTGGACTGAACGGACATTCGAGTAGTGACAGCTGTAAGGGCCTTAGAGGGATCGAGGGGGATGGTGCAAGATGGCGGG
>LS853790.1:71744-94015 GCA_900490955.1 Micoletzkya japonica | reverse complement strand
TGGGAGGAGAGGGGAGAAGGGAATGGAAGGAGAGAAAGGGGATGGGAGGAGGAGGAGGAGGGACTGTGGACATGTGATAAGATGACTATCGGGTAGAAGCTTCTGGGAAGAGATATAAGGGGGGCGTGAGTGGGGGATGGGAAAGTGTGTAGGTGGATGGAGGAGAATGATCGGGCATGTGATCCCTAGATGAGGTCAGTTTCCGGTTCGAAGCTACCGTATCCTCACACTACGCGAGACCAGGGATCAAGTGCTGTTACAGTTTGATGACAGGAAAACTCAATTTTTCGCCCGTTACGCTCAAGATGGAGAAATGTTTGGGAGAGAAGCAATCGCTTTAGCGCATAGCTCCCGTGCAAGATATGAGAACCAACTGATAGAACAGTAAAGGTATTGGAGGGTGAACATTTGAATCTGAGTAATATTTGCTGTTTCATGGCGAAAATACGTTGTTACACTGCGCATCAGGAAACAGAGAATACTTAGGATCATGGCAAGATCGAGCTGAGTCCATTCGGCGAAGTCTTCCAATTTCGTAGTTCTGATAGCTACCAAAGCTCTTCTTTGCATGTTTACTCTTATAGCACTATTTTTTCTATTTTTGAAAACGGATAAGTAAACGTAGACGATGAAAATGATTTACACTGTGCTCCAAGGCCCATGTAGAGAAATTAAACCGTCAGTCAAACCACTTTTCTCTTTGCATTAATCGCATCGATGTTGGATGGGAATGTAGCAGTGTAAGAAAACACGTAATCTGCACAAGAACAATTTTTGTGTTCGAGCGATCAGATGTCTGCATAATGCGAATTAACAACCCCGTGATCGACTGAAGCCTTTGTGAGCAACCATCTTTAAGGCAGCGTTTGAACGTACATTTTCGTTGGCCTAAATGCGCTGACTGAGCTAAGTTTCGCATCTAAAAAGGCTAGTTGCTGCACACAGTTTTGCTCCATAACAGAGCCAAACTGAGAGAATATGCAAAAAAAATCAGATAACAGGAGGCGAAAGAGTGAAAGAATTTCAGAAAACGAATATGAAATCTTGCGGCATTCATTGCAAAGGTAAGCGTCGCGACAATCATCTCAGATTAGGACTATGTTAGACTGCTTACAAGATTATCCATCGCTGTTTCATACATTCTTGGAGATACCATTAAGGGTAGTCTGCTGTATGTTAACCGTTTGTAGTTTCTCTTCCCTTTAGATGTAGGGGGTTTGCTGTACGCGGCCATTCTCTCCCCATCCCGTTCTCGATATCAATCAGTTGGCGATGTTTTGATTGAACTACCGGGTGATTGTAATGGGCCGAAACTGAAATGAAGCGAGAGAGCGACACTCTCTCGCAACCCTGCGAAGGGAGGTGGGTGTAGGAAGTGCAGTGTCGCCGCCACTTTTTTGCCCCCGGTCAAAGGTTTGTATTGGAATGCGGAGAGGGAGACAGTTAGTCGAAGTGAATAGCGAAGCGAAAGACTCTCTCCCTCTCCACTCCATATCTCTGCTCGTCTCGCCGTATAACAAGCGAGAGGGAATCGCAGAAGGATGGGGAGGTTCGCGAATCCGCCACCCGTCAGCCACCTTGGCTTAGGGGCAGAGCGTCGCTCTCGTAAAGCGAAGGTCGCAGGTTCGATTCCTGCAGGTGGCAATGCTTTTGCCCATTTTGTCAACATCTATTCCGAGGTGTTCTTTGCATTTTTGGTATAAATATGTGATTTTGTAGATTCTTATAAAGTTTTATGAATTTCTATGTATCTGAACAATAGCGTATCTACCGTCAAGCGAGCGAACATGGTCCCTTGTTTGTAATAATTGTAATGGTGACATTTGTGCGACCGCAACTTTTTTCAGAGTTATCCTAGACTGTTTTAACTTTGGCATCATAATCCTTTCATCGAGCTCTATCTGCCTTTAAAATTTGGCTCCGATCTGAAGACATTGAAATTTTGTTTCAAAATGTTTGTAACAATTGAAACAATTGAGTTTTCCGTAAGCAAATGTTTCAAAAATTTGCAAATAGATAGATCTGGTCAAGACGATTCCAAATAGTCCAACCAGAACTCTCTAGCACCACATTGAAGAAAGTTATACCCAATGTTACAATTGTTAGAAACTTGGGCTCATGTTTACTTGCATCCCATTCAAGACAAAGCATTTGATCGTTCCTCACGGGAAAAAGTACAGGACAACGGCGGCGCAGGAGGGCCTGCCTTCACGACACCCCTGTCTATCCCCCCTTGAGATAATGTGTTATGTACTCGCATTTTATCGAGAACCGTTTTATCGAGATTATGAGAAGCTGAGGCATCACGAATGACGATAGTGCCATTCAAAATCAGATAGCAGCATTCACCACTCAATCTTGCTTCCGTCGTAAAGGTAGAACTTTCCGTTGTCCTCTGCCTTCAATCCCATGATGAGCTTCGCCACGGGAACGGTCGATTCTTCCAGCTAAAAGTGAAAACATTTCTGATTTTTTTCAACTTAAGGGAGGTTCTCCGTAAGGCATTGTCCTCTCCATTGAAAGGTAGCAATGTTTTGTTACATTTTACAATCTTAGGAGCTTACCGTCAGATCGGCAATGTCCGTTCCCATGTCCGTCTTGACCCATCCGGGGCAGAAACACGTGATCCAGATGTTGTCTTCGGCCCAGTCATGCGAAACGAAGATGGAGTAGCGATTAGCGGCCGCCTAATATTATGTTATCATGACGATGATTCTAGCATGAGAATCTAAGAAAGGCCAGTTAATGATATCTTCAAGCCGTAAATTCAAAACAAAACCTTGCTCATCGCATAGGCCAGAATGTTCAGGTCGTGGAAGTTGCCGACGCATCTCGCGCAAGATCCCTGTTCAGATGTAATGTTCACAACTTGAGCGTGCCCCTTGATCTGTGCAGCCTTCTTGAGAAGAGGGTGATATGCCTGCAAATGCAATAGTTTCGTTAGAATCCTTCGATGGCTATGGCCTTGGCGTCTTTCTGGTAATTCATAGGATACTGAATATGCTTTATTATCTGTCGTTGAACTGCTGAACTCGCTCTTTGTGTATGCACGTCAAACACAGCCTCACCGCCGTTATCATAGCGGTACTGGCTGCGTTGACATTGTAGATATCCAGGAGCAGTTGGCGGTCTGGCTTTCGCGTATTGACCATCTTGTAAATGCCCGCATTGTTGATCAGCATGTCGAGTCCGTTCCCACCGAGGATCTTCTCCACCTATGAAGATTACACAATGAAGAGGCAGGAATATTCCCTAGCCTACCTCCTTGACAGAACTCTCGATAGAATCGTCGTTATCCACTTCCAGCTTGATTATTGCCAGACGAGAGTCATTGAGAGACTTGAGTTCCTAAAAAAACGCAATAGGACAGTAAATTAGATAACAAAACCTGAGCGGTATCCGGGTTACGAGCAGTCGCTATGACCTTTTCGACACCCGAATTAGGAATCTTCAGAATTTCGCGAACTATCCCGAATCCGATACCCCTGTTAGCTCCGGTAACGAGAATCGTGGTCATGGTAACGATAAAGAATCAAGGTTTCGTCTTGGCTTTTATGCCTATCACATAGGCAAACAAATATCGCGAAAGGATCATTCCGTCCTACACTTATCGCACAACTTTCCACGGCAATTTCTTTGAAGAAAGCACAAATTTCAGACACCGATCGAATTTTCACATACTACAAACTATGTGCGACCTTTTCAATACATTCTTCGCTATCGCTTTATTTTTTTATTTATTTACCAAATACACCGTGAGGTATGCTGTAGGAGGGGGGGGGGAGAAAAGAAAATGGGCACGGTAGCTCTAGGGAGGAGGGTTGGAAAATACATAAATCTTCGCCTGAAAAAGAACTACTACGAGAATGGGCACGATGCTTGTCATACAAGACTTCTATGGGGGAAGGAAGCCGAGAAAAGATGGAGCAAAATAGGGGGGAGAAGAAGACAACTTAGGCTAGGGGACAACCTCTGACTTTCCTAAGGTCAGATGGGATTTGTAACCATATCCTCTTGATGGAATGATGATATACGGGATGGGAAGGGGGTAAAAGACGAGACAAGAAGGCGACCCGAACACACGCGACGACAGAATCCGGGAGAATGAATTAAGCCAACTCCTTTACAGATCTGCCAAAACGAACATATAATTCTGTAGGATCTTATTGCATCCAATTCAATAACTATTGGATCTTATGTTCTGCTTTGTTTTCATACAATGCAAGAGAGGTTTATCACGCAATATCTTCGTATGGTATCGTATCAAGTCAGAGCGGTATGCATGGATCTTCACCACTCAATCTTGCTTCCATCATAGAGATAATACTTTCCGTTGTTTTCTGCTTTCAATTCCAAAATGAGCTTAGCCACCTTTGAAGTCGACTCTTCGAGCTGAAAAGATGTTGTTAGTTGCCTTCACGAGCGTAGAAGCTGTGTATGTAGAATACATTTAGCCGATAATACCGTAAGATCTGCCCTGTCCGATCCCATATCCGTCTTGACCCAACCAGGACAGAAGCACGTCGACCAGATGTTGTCCTCGGCCCAATCGTGAGATATGTACACCGAGTATCGATTGGCTGCCGCCTATTTGATTTCATTACAGAACATTATGCATAATGTTAAAGTACCTTGCTCATCGAGTAACCGAGTACATCATGTTTCATGAAGTTGCCAACACAACGTCCGCAAGAACCGAGTAATGACGTAATATTGGCGATCTGCGAATGTCCCTTTGCTGCGGCTGCCTTCTTGAGAAGCGGATAGTACGCCTGCAATTAATACTAAGATCAGAAAGTTGAGCGGAGAACGGCATTCATTGTTTGAGCACGATTCTGATCGTCTCTATCTCTACGGAATGAAGGCAAACAGAGACGAACTCCCGTTATCATTGCCATGCTGGCTGCGTTTACGTTGTAGACATCGAGCAAATCTTGGCGATTCGGCTTCTTCGAATCAATCTTCTTCGCGATTCCGGCATTGTTTACGAGCAGGTCGAGTCCCTTGTCGCCGAGGATCTTTTCTACCTACGCATTAGAGCTCTATGTTTACTGACTACGTATACGTAATACCTCCTTAACGGAAGTCTCTATCGAGGCGTCATTATCAGCCTCCAATTTGATCACAACGAGACGAGGATCGTTGAGCGCTTTAAGTTCCTGAGCAGCCACCTCACAAATACGGCAAAGACATAATTCCAACCTGAGCATTATCCGGATTCCGAGCTGTCGCTATAACCTTTTCGACTCCAGAATCAGGTATCTTCAGTATCTCGCGAACCAACCCGAACCCAATGCCTCGGTTTGCTCCGGTAACGAGAATCGTGGTCATGACAAAGTCAGAGAATCCAGGTTCTCGTTCGCCTTTAAATCGATCCTTTGTTTGCTCACGTATTGAGAAGAAGATAGAAGAACTCTCCTATTAACGGTGCTCTGTTTGTAGATCACAGAACAAAAACAAATTAAAAAACTGCAATCTGAAAGTAGGGCTTTTTATGTTTTGAAGTTGAGATCTTCACAATTGACGAGAAATATCCTTTGATTAGCTTGTGTTACAATAAAAGCACAGTTATTTTTTAGCTTTTAATAATATTATATTGTCTTTCCCATATAGTTTACGAAATTCCCGTTGTGGTCTGGTCCAAGACCGAGGATCGTATTTGATATAGTCGAGAAAAAGGAAAGGCATAATCGTTCCGTTTGTAACGACGATTCCGGTGTCCTAAAGAGTGATCTAATCAACTTATAGTGTGTATTATGTGGAACTATAGGTAGCACCGGTCACAAAAAGCTATCAATTTTCTCGAATTCTTGTCTTGGAATGAAATGTCATAGTATCAAAGCGTGAAAAATTCGCTAAACACCGTAACGACGGAATCACGATTTATAAGTTCCGATTTTCTAGATTATAAATGCGACGCTGATTCCTCCCCCTGCTTTCACACAGCTTTGGTTTTCAAAGAGCAACCGTGATGTTAAATTTATCAATACATTTTATGGAGAAATTACACAGTCATAGTACATCAGCTCAGCGTCATTTCCATATCAAACCGATAATAAAATAGAGAGCATAATGAGAATGAACAAAATCTTTACGTGGAGACTGAATCCAGATTAGGTGTTTTTTTGTGTTTTTGGTGTTACAGGAATTGGTGTTGTCGTCGTAGTTGCTGAAGGGATGTTCAAAGCTACACAATTGATGTGGCATGAAACAGGACAGCTTACAAGGTAAGTACTTTTGGTTACCCCGGAGTTTAGACATGAGTAATATACCATTCGAAAGATAATTTCATGCTGATTAAGAATATCTAATTCGTTTTTTTGCGGAACGACAAGTTTCGAGGGTCTTTTCCTGGCTAAAACAGGCAATAACTGGTTATTTCGTTGTAAATTTCAATGCGATTGGACCGGGAAAAAGCATCCGCTGATAATGTAGTAAGAGGAAAATGTTTTTTCATGGCAAGCTTCTGTTTCACTAGTACTGAAGATTGAACACTCCGCCTTTAAGAGTATTCTTTCATTCTTACTATAATGAAATATTTTGAGTATTTTCTTCCTTACCATTTCCTTAATTGCAATAGCTGTAAATGAATAATATGTTGTATATGGGTTTGAGAAACCCAATAAAATATTCATTCACCTGTGCTGAGGCTTTTTCTGGGTCCAATAACCGAAAACTCTATCTCATATATCTCACTTATTTCTCATATTATCCTGAAATTGACCGTCAAAACTGGTCGTTCCGCAAACACGGTAACGATGTTTCGAATCAGTAAGATGTACACTTTCGAATGGTATACTACACATGCCTGAACTCCGGGTAACCAAAAGTACTTCCCTTGTTAGTGCCATTACTGCGTCTGCCAAGGATGTACAATAACCGGCTGCGACATATTGCGGACACCTTGAAGTTCAAGTACTTACATATTTTACACCTTTCATCACTACAAATGTCCAAGTTTCAAATTCAGGTCAGCGTAATATGCTTAAAATTATATGATAAATTTCATTTTCACTCTCGATCGATGAATATGGTGACAAAGAAATGAGCAGAATATTTTTTAATGATTTTGTTGATAGTAATGTGAGTTTCTAGGAAAAAAATATACTTTTAAAGCCATTTTTGAACAAGAAAGCACTAGATACCACTTACAGATAGTAGTTATACGGTGCACACACAAACTGCGCTTCCGCAGATTGAATAGAGACGAATGCAACAAAAAAGAGTAGTGAAGTGAACATTTCTGCAAGATAGGATTGACCCACTAATCACTTATATACTAAGCTCCGTATGGATATTAGCTTCTACTCACAATCGTTCACCTGAGGTTATCGGCTTTCAGCGTTAGAAGGAAAAGATTAACCGAGTTTTCAGCTTAGAGCAAACGTATGTAAAATGTTGCTGGTTACGTATGCATCAGTATTGGGTTTTGGTAATAACATTTTTAACGAGCACATAAGCATTAAATAAAGATTACACAATTATGCTAAAGCGTGGACCATATATATACTAGAGCACGACAAATTCGTTTCTCTTCACCATTTAGGATACTGTCAGAGTTAGGGTTATTGTTGAAGAATTCGAAAAAAGAATAATTGGGCGGAAGTGACCACTCGTTTTCGGACATTTTGAGTTGCACTTAAAAGTGCAACGTGAGTGCTAGAATATTTTTTAAATGTGAAAAATTGTGTCGCATACGTTCGTCTTCGCCCATTCCTTTGTCATACTCTAATATACAGCACGATAAGAAAAACATTGATTTTCGTAATAACTCAAAGTTTTAACAATGATACTAAAATGGCTTTACTTGCTTATATAGCATTCTGTAAATATCATACTTTTTGAACAAATTCAATATCGCTGTTATACTTTTCACATTGACAATAGTTAGTAATACAAGTCACCGCAATATTGCTGTATGGTTCTTGGTGTTCAGTTTGATTTAATTCATAACTTATTTGTGTTCAATTTGATTTGATTCGTAACCTGTTTGAAAATTTATTTTTTTGTTGATTCACGGGTGGTTAAACATATCTTTAGCACACATATTTTATCATCATCTGTACACTTGAAACAATGATTAGTGCAAGCAACGGAATGCAGAAAAAATGCCACTTCAGTGAAAAGTAACTAGTTGAAAGTTGATAATGATCATTTTCATGATGTAGGAGGAAACATGAAGATGTCTAGTATCCGAAAATAATTTGATCTACATTGCTATGTTCTGTTCTTTCATAACATGAGCTTACAACTATGGATGACTTTATACAGGTTAAAGGAAAGATACAACTAGCTAATACTCAATCGTTTTTCCCATATAGCCTAGGATCTTCCCGTTGTTGTCCGGTCCGAGACCGAGAATCGTACGCGCAAGACTCGACGTCGACTCCTCTACCTGTAATCGCGTCATTTCTGTGTTGTTAATAATCAATAATAGTGAACTTCATTCTGTCTGACTCTTCCAACCATGAGCATGCTCACAGATAGGAAGGCGTTGCTCGTTCCCAGGTCCGTCCTCACCCATCCCGGACAGAAGGCTATAAATCTGATCTTCTCGCAGGCCTCTGTGTGATGAGCTGTGGCCCTCAGGTTCGGATCCCCTTCGAGTTATATTCTTTGCTGATTTTGCAAGATCTCCCTCACCAGACCCAGTCCGATACCGCGGTTGCCACCGGTTTGGAAGATCGTCGTCATGATACTTTAAACGCACATCTTTTTTACCAATAATAAATCATCGTTGGCTGGCCTACTCAATCTCGGGCAAAAAGTGAGTGCATTCCATCCGCCCTAGAACTTTCATAAAACATTGAGCAAACAATGACTACTCTAGACTAAGATAATTTTTGGTCAAAAGCTTGGAAGCCAGCAGCACGGTATGCATCGTCGGGGCTCTTTTTATACCCCCTCTCAACCCGTCCCATTGCTTTTGACGGCGCGTGTCAACCGCATTCACTGCAGTGCATTTGTGATCTTTTGCGCTCTCGTTCTGTCTGACAGCATGCACCGCGCGCTATCCTTGTCTCTAACTCCCCTCCTCTTTCCCTCTATCTATCTCCATTTCCCTCTCCCTCTCTTCCCCCATCTACACAACAAGTGCAAGAGACGTTTATTTGCTTACGTGTTGTAGAGTAAGTAAACAACATGTCTGGAGACCAATATCGTGTTGAACTTGTTGTGAATATAAATGAAAAAATATTAAAATTGTTATAACAATGCATGTGCAAATTAAACAACTATTCTCGTAAGGTTAATTCATCCTTAATCAGTGCGCGAGGGGAACATTCATTCTCTCTGTTCCCCTCGCGCGCGGTCGGCTCTCCATTTCGTCTGTCATCTGAGTGCCCCACGTCTATTCAATCGCGGAAAAGAGGATGGATCCTCCCCCCTGAAGACTTGGAGCACGGGGGGAGTAGCTCCAAACGAGGATCGAGAGGACTACTCGAGATTCTACGCAACTCGGACTGAGTGGGTTTTTGAAGAAGATTCGAAGTTTTTAACCTCTCCCATCTATATCAAAGCCCCTCCCTTGGATCCCCATCCACTGCTAGTCCTGATAAAAGTTGTAAAACTGAAACTGAATCAGTGCTCGTAGCCTAGCCTGGTTTGTCCCAGAAAAAATTAAATGCCATTGTTAGCTTTTATTGTGAATATTGCTGTAGAGGCTACACTTTGGCACTCTCACACATAATGTTGTTTAGGTTTTCTAGTGTAGAGTCTGCTCATTTTATGTTCTCTCTCTATAGCTCTTCATTCTCTTGATTCTTTCTCAGCTCACATATACCTTGGCCACATACATCGACTGCAAAACGCATATATAACGATAGAATAACGTGGAAAAGTAACATTATTATAATGACTATTGTTGGTGAGATCGTGTAGATATATTTATCAATCATATATACACTTCAAATCAAAATTCGACTTTTTTCCAAGCCGGTCCAGATATTTTCCGTTATCTTCAGGTCCCAGGCCGAGGATCACTCGAGACAGCTCGGAAGTGCATTCTTCTACCTGTAAGAACATAATCATCTCATCTTACAATTAGTTTATTACTTTTTTCCTATCTACTGAAGCAGTGAAGAATCTCACCGTGAACATAGCAGCCTGCGTTCCGAGATCGGTCTTCACCCATCCCGGACAGAGGGATGTCATGCGGATCTTCTCATCCGCCCAGTCCTTCGCCATATAGCATGTATACCGATTGAGGCCGGCCTAAAGATCAATTATCATACCGTTTTTTCTCCGATCCTTATTCAGACACCCTGAGTGTCTCCTAAAAGCGTGTATAAGTGTTTGGAAGTAGACTCGAAAGATCTCTCCTGGGTGCCCCCATAAAGGGATATCCTGCTCTGGGTGTCTCTGGGAACCACCGTAACATGTAACAAGCAAAAGAGACGTCAAGAAACCACATGCTAGTGTAAATTCGAGTACCTTGCTAGTGCTGTAGGCGACGGTGTTGAAGTTGTGGATGTTTCCCGTGCATCCGGTGCACGAGCCGAGGAAGGACGAGATGTTCGCGATCTGTGCATGGCCCTTCTTAGCCACGGCCTTCCGCAGCACGGGAAGCATGGCCTTCAACAATTAATATTTTCAATATTCCAATAGCTTTAAAAGGGTTCTAACCGCGTTCAGCATAGCGATACTGACGACGTTGACGTTGAAGATGTCGTGAAGCAACTCTCGCGACGGGTTCTTGGGGTCCATGGGCTTGAGGATGCCGGAGTTGTTCACGAGGATGTTCAGTCCTTGATCACCCACAAGCTGTTCTACCTGAAAGCATGGCCGACATACATAGAGAGAAGGACAAAATTTAAAAAAGACCTCAGCAACGGCTCGCTTAATCGACGAATCGTCGTCCACTGTGAGCTGAATGATCTTGACGCGGGGATCCGTGATCGACTTCAGTTCCTGAATTGTAACTGCTCGAGAACTTATGGTGAAAGGGAAAATAAATTACAGAAAAATAATTAAATATAAGTATAGGACATTTGTCAATAAGAAAGTTACCTTTGCTTCGTCGGGTTTGCGAGCTGTTGCTATGATCATTCCTACTCCATCCAACTTCAGGAACTCCTTGACCAGTCCGAGACCGATACCACGATTGGCTCCAGTGATCAGGATATTTGCCATCTGGAAGACTGGAGCTCACTAAGACGCTATTTTTGAAAACATTCGGATGATAGGAAGGACGAAACGAGAAATGAGCAAAACGAAAAGGAAATCTAGCCTAGCTCCTCGGTAGTTGCGGTCGTGCGTGGAGTATAAGTATAAACGGGGGAAAAGATCATCAGCGCCCTCTCTCGTCTGCCGTCTCTTCCCATTCTCCGTTTCTTCCTGTTATCTCTCTTTCCCTCTAACCGCCCGGTCTCTTCTCTCGTCTCTCTCTGCTCCCAGTGAACGAGAGAGACATCTCCAGCGGTTGACAGAGTGAACTATTGTCGAGCACCAAACATCGAATAGAGAGTACAGGGTGCGGATCCCCTAAAGTGAATCTTTTTCCTACCAGAAATTTTACCCCTTCATGGTAGCACTGAATAAGATAACGGAGAGCAGGGCATAGGAAATCATAGGAAATTATAGCATAGGAAATAAAAATATATTATTATTTTATTAAATATATTATTATTATTATTATTATTATTATTATTATTATTATTATTATTATTATTATTATTATTATTATTATTATTATTATTATATCATTCTCGAAAGCGATGGTACGGGAAAGCGAGTTTTACAAGGCGAGATTTTACAAGTAAGCACTGACTTAACATTATTTCATACGGTTTTTGAGCTGTACATATGGTCATTCGAGCACTGTAGAACTATTTAACTGGCCCGAGACTGATACCACGCTTTGCTCCAGTGATCAGAATATTCGCTATCTGCATTAGAGCTAACCGAGCATAACCGTACAAGAATTGAAATGGTTAATATTTTAGCACGCCAATTCAAAGACGCCTTTGTATTGGGTCTCTCAGAACCTCAAACACAAGCACTTTCTCTTTTCTCTCTATTCTCTAAGATTGTATGACCTCTCCATTTTTCACTAACCCTCAACTTCTTCTCGTCTGTTGTCTCGGAGCAAAGGGTACCTCATGCGGTTGATAGACGGTTTCTGTGCACCAAAAACAAAAGAATTGGAGCAAAAACAAAAGAACTGGAGCAATAAGAATAGACTTTAAAAATAAAAATCACTCGTTTTTATAAAGTGTATTTTTGGTACGTACAGTAGAATTAATTATTTATCTCAGAACTCAAACTTCTTCATATCGTAGTTGAGGAATTGTCCGTTGTGTTCAGCATCCAGAGCCAAAATATTTTTTGCGAGCATCTTTGTTGAGTCTTCTACCTAAACGGGAGATCCTTCATATTTAATTAGAAAGCTTCAAACGGATGTCTTAGTTTCCCAACGATAATATGCACTAGCTGTTCTGCTATAATAGTATCTATCGCGTTCCTAATAAACCTTAAGGGTTGGAAGATGAATGTGAGAAAATACCGTGAAGACGGCCGCCTGCGTCCCCATGTCCGTCTTCACCCATCCGGGACATAAGCAAGTCAATCGTATCTTCTCATCGGCCCACTCCTTCGAGACGTAACACGTATACCGATTCAGTGCCGCCTTTAATGATCAATATTTATAGATAGCATGAACATGGTACCTTTCCCATGTTGTAGGCGCAGTTATTGAAGTCATGAGAGTTTCCGTAGCATAGTGTTGATGATCCGAGCAGAGAAGAGATGCTGACGATTTGCGCAAATCCCTTCCGTGCAACAGCTTTGCGAAGGACAGGAAGCATGGCCTAATAGCGCATGATCAAGAATGTCAATGCTACCGGAGACAGGATTTCCTATTGACAGAAATGTTACAAAAAGCGAAAAACATACCGCATTAAGCATCGCAACGCTCACAACGTCTACGTTTAACTGTTCTATCATATCGGCCCGAACGGGATGCTTGGGATCTAGCGCCTTGAAAACGCCAGAGTTGTTGACGAGAATGTCAAGGCCGTCGTTTCCAACGATTTCGGCTGTCTGAAACGTATACCATCAAATAGCCAACTCTTAATGTAAGTGGTACCTTCGCAACAGCCTTCTTTATGGACTCGTCGTCATCCACCGTCAGTTGAATGATCTTCAAGCGCTTGTCGCTGATCGCTTTCAGCTCCTCAACTACTCTATGACTGCGCTATAATCAGGCGGACTCACTGTGGCCTTTTCCGGCTGGCGAGCGGTCGCTATGACCAGGTTGACGTCGTTGCTCTTGAGTAGCTCTTTCACCAGGCCGAGCCCGATGCCTCTCGAAGCCCCCGTCACGAGAACAGAAACCATATATATCTTAGCAGAAAGATTAATGTTTAGGAAGCATAAGGAACGATGCCATAATGACTACGAAGACTCGGAATGCTCAGGTTTCACCGTTATACATACATTTGCCCACGTTGCTGGAGACCTCTAGCGCGTTCTCGTACTCTCGTCTGTTACCTCTTCACTACTCTTTACTCTCTCTGCTCTCTCTTCCTCTGCCTACACTCTCTCGCTTTGTTCCAAGTTGTAGTGTCCTAGCAGTTGCTGGAGATGTGAGAGGGAAATCTACAAACGTTCGACAGACCTTCAAACATCTGTAGAACCGCAAAGAAGCTAATGTTTCGCATGCAAGTAGTTAACAACTACAGCTCGTTACTTGCACTACATGCGATCTTAATACTCGGCAAAATAGTCTCGGCACTCTTGTGAGGGTGCCACAGTTGTAGTGCATCCAGATAACGCTTACTGTTTCTCATTGTAATCGGAATCAAACCTATTTTAATTCAACTAAGCTTTATTACGCGGTTCGCATCTCGTGCATAAGTAAGAAACTAACGATGAAAAACAAAAATAAAAGGAAAAAACGAAAAACATAACATCTTATAATTCGGTTTTGGGTTTGACACTCTTGTTCTCAATGAATTCCACCATTCCCTCAATCGTCTTGTCTCCCTCGAATTTGATCTCTCTGTTCTTTCCTGCCGTATAGAGGCGCATATCGGGGAAGTCAAAGAACGCCAGCTTTTCACCGTGGCCGTCGGGGAACTAAATAAATATTATGGAGAGTTGCTGGAATGTATTTTTTGTAAATAAGGGTTACTATCACAATTCACTTGGAGAATTTGGTATCAAGCTCGTATTAATTAATCAAAAATAACGTTTCCGGAAAGCGACTTTATCATAAAGCTTTCTAGATGGACTGATCTGTTGAGAGTGCAAGAAATAATAACAGTTATGTACCTCACTGTCGTTAACGTATGCCATCGCAATGACCACATCCTTACTGTCCTTGTATTTCTTGGCCAGTTTCTGAACCTCCGGTATGAGTTCCTTAAAGTAAACTGTTTACCATATCACATCAGAAATGCGTTATTCTTGAATTTCTTCATTATGCCTGGACAAGCAGTTGACTATACACGCCATTGTCTTCTCTCTGTCTCCTATTGTGTTGAAAGCGTAAAGTACCCTGCACTGTATCTCATCCGGTTCGTGGAAAAAGACGAAGACGTTCTTGCTCTTGTCGAAGGCTACCTGTAACGGTTGGGATAGGAGTGGCTTTCACACAGAGAGTAGCACAGGTGCACAGGTGTTCGAGTCGTCTAAGGTGGTCTACTGGCACGAGTTCACACCCGGCTTCTAATCCCGGCCGATCCTTTATGCTTGGCTGTTCTCAAAACCTCTCAAACAGCTAAAGCTATTTTAGCATTTCAACACGAACCACGAACCTGCTCAAACGTGTCCCCGACCAGTTCCATGACCTCCTTCTTGTCCCAATCCTTCGGTGCTGGCTTCGACTGCAGATAGCGCTTGAGCTGCCCGTTGAGGAAAGCCTTTCCGAACTCGACGACGCTCGTTTCCGTAATGCGGTCTCCGGTGAAGCGGTAGTTCTTCGGGTTCTTTGGGTTCACGTGGATTCGTACGGCGGGGATCTCGCTGCGGTCTACGCGAAGTGCCCGCAGCGCTATATCCGCGTAGTCTGCGCCAGAATCGATGAGCACAGCGCGCAGCTGAACAAAACGCACTTACGATACGATTTTGCGACTTTGCAACTTGTATCTGGGTTATGAGTAGGTCTTCAATGTCAGCAGTGGTTTAGTAAATGTTTGTAACAAATATATTTATGATCTTGCGCTTTGATAATATTTAGGGAAAAATATTCCCTGTAAAAAGTCTATTATTTACTTTGTTGTTTTTATAATGAAGTGAGTATGATAAGCTAACCTTTCCCTTCAGCTTCTTTGCTGCCTTCCTGAAGGGCTTGGCCAGCTTTTCCGTTTCGGGGTCCTTGCTCGAGGCAATCAGCAAAATGTACTTGTGAAGATTCCCGCTCATCACTTTCTTCGTATTCTCGAAGTAGTTCTGCACCAGAGGGAAGCGATTAGCCTGCGATTTTACAATTTAGACTCCCTGCTTACGTCTCCATGAATCTAACTTGCATATACTATTCCACGTGGTATCTGATCAATTATGTTACTCGTTCACTCACCTCAATCCAGTACAGGATCTTCTCGGGCACCCATTTCCCCGTGTAAATCGATCGTCCCGAGTCGAACTGCTTCAGCATGACAAGACTGTCGTCGTTCTTCACTTTCAGCTTCTCCTTCACTTCGTCGCTCGACGAAATGCCAAAGTGCATGTCCTCCGTATTGTCAGCAAAGTTGAGGTAGAACTGCGCCGCCTCGCTCTCGGGGTCCTAAATAAATCATCGCCTAGGACAGAATCGTATAGTTGCCAAAGACCATGACATGTGTGAAAAGCGTAGCTTCCCACAAATTATATATATTATATTTATCATCGGGCAAGCCGAAACGAAACATAATTATGATAGAAGTAGAATTGTAGTCTCCAGAGGGGGTCAAAGTGGCAATACGGACCTTGAAGTAGCCGACAAGGACCCATTCTCCCCTCTTCGCGAACTCCTCCATATCAGCCACCGTTTCAAGCTCTACCGCGGGCGGATTCGTCTTCTTGTTGATGAACTTCTCCATCGTTTCGACTGTCGGCCTGCCTCCCGTGAAGTCGATGGACTCGCCAGACCGGAAGAACTTGAGCATCGGGTACTTGCTGATCTGAAACGCTTAGTATACTCCCATTCTTAGCAGTGTATATTATATATTTTATCATCGGGTTTACGGAAACGAGGCGTTTAGGTATACCAGTGTTTTCACAGGAGCTGCAAGAGGGTACAAGGTGGTGGACGAAGGAGGGGAGGGAGGCGGGGGTGGGGGTGGGGGGTGATCTCTGCTTCCCAGACCCATCCTTCCAAAGGAGTGCAGAATACCCGACTAAACTGATAATAGTTCCACTTTCACTCCTCTATCGCACCTTCATAGGAGAGGTCGGGAACTTCAAACGTTATGATGATAGTGTTCGCGGTAATACATATGTCTTACGTTATTAGGCGTGTGTTATTACTACTTGCCTAAAAGACAAGGTGATACCTGGAACCGATTGGCGAGCGCCTTGTCCATGGCCGCATCGACCTTGGCTAGTTTCACTTCCGAGCCCTTTTCTCGCAACTTCTGGGCCAACTGTGCGTACAGGGGCGCAAGCTTCTTGCAGTGCCCACAGTTCGGAGAGTAGAACTCGACCAGCACAAACTCGTTCTCCGCGATGAACCCGTCGAAATTGGCCTAAATATTTCACATTTCGCCTACATTTTTTCGCAATCATTTACGCCCACTTATATATTCCTCTTTTGTGAACCGCTGTATTCCACTTTATTCCTATATAATAAATATTATATTATAATAGTAACGAGAAGGGAGAGTTTAATCACTTACATAGTTGAGCACGTATACTCCCTGTTCCTCCCGAACTGCTGCTTCTACGGAGAGTGCGAGGAGAACGAGGGAGAGGATCGGTCGCGATCGGTTCATCTTCCGTCTGGCACACAACCTTTTGCCGCTCGGGTCTATTCCCCCCTTATGAGTGGTTGGCAGTCGCCCATTGGACGGACAGAGACACGTCGTCCTATAGAGGGATGAATGCAACACAGCGGGAGTGAGAGATATTGGAAGGACTGAGGTTGAGGTGGTGATACAAGTTAAATTATCGGAAATAATCTTACCTAGATCTCCACCGGAGTTAAGCAATTTCAATTGATACGCGTGCGATAAAGCTGGCCTTTCATCGACTGATCTCTACATAAGCAATATCAATGCAGTTCCGGAGAGTATCGTCATTTTCGTGACTAATACCCCTTATGAAAGTAGTAGCTTCTATCATGTCACTCTGCATTCTCCTTTCTTTCTTATACGCTATGCCGTCTTCCCTTCTGGAGCGATCAGCTATGGGGATGAATGTGCTGCAATTGACGGATATGCTACTGCTCGATCAGTTTGACGCGGAACAGGACAACCGGAGGAGAGAAGATATCAGTGAGTTGAAGGGGGGGGGGGCGAAAGAGATACTGGGAAAAGCGTAACAAATTTTGAACATGGGTGTATTTCTAGAGAAATGCCTATATCATGTCTGTCACAGTGAACCGTCTCGGAGACCTATGGACACAGGGAGGTCTGCTTCAGGAAGAGTTGAAGGCGAGTGTCAGTGAGGTGAGCGGATACTTTGGGTGATGTATTTTAGTTATACTGTTGGCATCTTTCACTCTGGGGTCATTATAGAAAGCGAGCACTCTCCATGACAAGCAGGGCGAATTCTTCTTCCTTCAGGAGCTCCTTGGTCGCGTCAAGCTGTGGGCTACGGAGACTCTCACGCTTCTGAACCAACTCGAGAAGGAGGAATGAGTATCTGTTTGCTTATCGAAGAATTTGGTGCTTTTTGCTATCTCGGTGAATTTCGACGGGCATTACGCAATAAACTCAATACCTTGGCAGATCGAACGATCAAGATCATGACTCAGCAGACACATAAGACCAACGCTAGGGGGGGTGGGGTCAGCGCTCGGCGGTAGTTCAAAAATGCACTGCGTGAGCGTCATACACTAGAGATGCTGGCGAGCTATTTTGCTTTACTTGCACTATACTTTCAAAACAAATTTTCTTACTTTTATCCTTAAAGCTACGACAGGTCAACAAGCGTGATCTAAAGAATAAAGGACGGAACAAATTATCAATAAAGAGTTATGCTTAGGAATGTAACAAAACTCTTTATTCATTATTTGTTCCGTCCTTCATTCTTTCTTAGTTTCTCATCTTTGTACACTCACAAGGAGATGCCGCGAACACTCGGTAAATTTATGAGGAACGACTTTAACAGCTTTTAAGGGATCATTCTTTAAAATCAAAATCCGTTTACAGAATCTGCTACTAAACCCTTTATCGAAAGAAAATTGCTATCCAAGTTGTGAACTTGTAGCTGAAAGTTTGACCTTGTCACGAAGTAAAGTAGCCAGGTGATCGGATGAATGTTGGTTTTCGTTTTATTGAGCTCACTGAACAATATTATGGTCATTTCATGGAAAATTTGAGCATTTGAGCACTTTTTAGCGAAAAAGGGTGCGATTTCAAGCTAATATTCCACAACTTGGGTAGCGATTTTCGCTCGATAGAGGGTTTAGTAGCAGATTTTGAAAACGGATTTTGACTTTACTTAGTGGTCTCCTAAAATCTGTTAAGGTCATTTCTCATAAATTTACGGAGTGTTCGCGGCATCTCCTTGTCAGTCTCATGATCTCAATCAAATATCCACACCACACGCCATGGCCAATCCTTCCCATGCCCTTTTCGAGGGAGGGTATTGTAAATCCTCTCCCTTTCTCTCAGACCTACCCCCTCCCTAGTCTCTCTCCCTAGCCCTCCTCTCTATCACATCCCTCTCCTCTCGCCACTCCCTCAGTAGGCATGCCCATCGGTCACATCTCTCCCTCTAACCGTCTGCTCCCTCCTCGATCTCCACACTCTCTCGCCGTCTCTGCTCGAGAGTCGCCATGACCCAGCCTCATTCCTTATGTAAGACCTGCCTGCCGTCCGACGCGCGTTCCTATTTTCTCCTCATTTCTTTGAGAATCTATTTGTAATACATAGCAGCAATGCTGTTTTGAGTGTATATTTTAGCGAATACTTAGAAAAATTATCCTTGTGCATATCCCTTCCACAATAGTCTATCATCATCAGTTTGCGTATCCTTCACAGAGGTGCTACAGAACCTTAGAGCGTAATTTAATGAGCTATCAAAAGTAGAGAACACTTAGTCACGTTTTACTCTAGTCTCCTCTAATTCCTAGAGCATTCTCTCGATTATTGTGTATGCGTATGATTCACCCCTCTCTGACATGATCACGTGTAACTATGTTTTATTCTGATTCCTAAACGTTGTTTTCTGTGTATGTACTATTGTGTGTAAACAATGACTGTATGAAGAACATGTCCCTGTCAGACATGCTCTTCACGCTCTTCATCATCGGTCTGGTCGGAATCGCGAGTGCGGATCCCTCGATGGCGACGTCTTCTCCCGTGCAGACGACGACCTTCTTCCTCGAAGAGAACACGGCCTTCTGGTACATGGAACAGATCAAGGTAAGCCGGAGGAAACGCGATCACTCTAGTATAGCCGGAAGGCGCTTAGTCCATCAAGTGGCGTGGTCTTGTACATCGGTGAAGCAGAAATACGTAGAGATCAAGGCAAATCACGTCCACGGAGAAAGTTTACCAAAATATTTCGATGCAATATGCATACGTTGTATTCGTAGCCGGTTTGAAACTATTCCCCACCATACCACCAAGGCTACTCACTAAGCGTCTATGATAGTCAGCTATTCCGCGAAAGTTCGCTTCAATTCCGGGAATGTTAGCTTTGTCTTATACTACTTACTTCGGCTCTCAGAGATTGGTAAACGTGATCTGTCTTCGTATATGAGTATCTCTCAGGGCACATTACTCGTTAAGTTTCGAAGAGTAAAGTTGTCCTTTCAGGAGTCGCTCTTCGTGCTCGAAAAGGAGCGAGATGAGACGATCGAGATCGATGAGGACAAGGTACGAAAAAATCATTTGTGCTCGAATAAATGTTTGTCTCTTGTAGTAAATTGAATTTATTCTATTGTTAGCAGGCCGATTCTCGGGGGAGTCAATACTCCAGAGATGGACTGTGCAGAGGGAAGTCGCAAATGATCATGTGATGGCTGGTCATTGGCCATAATTTTCTTGTGCGTATGACATTTATCAATATATCGGCTTGTAGGAACTCACAATCGAATCGATCGAGGGCTCCATTGAGACAGCACACAATGCCATTCGTCAGGTTGGTTGGCCTTTCCGCGTTGGGATTCAATTGATTGGTGAGAGGCGCACATACTCATCGCTCCCGCAATGCACTAATGAATACACTATCTTACTCAACTATGGAATAGTCAAGCAATCCCGAAAATAGGATTATGTTAGTGACTAAAGACGTGTGTGAGGTTGATCAATTGTCTCCTGCATTGTGAAGAAGGGTGAATTTTGATCAGTTAGTGATGGCATGAAGGAAGGGTCACTGTAATAATCGGGTGCAACCTGCTGCTATGTAGCCGAACGTATGAAGTTAAGGAGGATTAAACGTAGATAAGCCACTCATTTCAGCTCTACAAGATGGAAAAGGCGCTTCAGGGCAAGCTCGCTGAACTCCAAGCCATGGTAAGCATATTGGCTTGACCGATCTATACCATTACGAAGAACCGAAAACTTGATCAATCAATACTTAATCAATGACTAGCCAAAGATAAATTTGGTACATTTTTCATTGAATACAGTAATTAAACGAGCTGTTTATGAAACAACAACTCCAGACCACGACTACCGTCTCCTCTACCACCGCCTCTTCTGGCTTCTTCCGCAAGCTTTTCGGTAATTCGGGCTTTGCCAAGATTTTCGATTGAGACTTCGGCCGATCGATACCTCGTCCCTTTTCATGTCTTTAATCTCACTGCGATTGTCTTTCAACGGCCGTGTGCCCACCTACACGTCGTACCATCTATCGCCTCACTCATAATACTCCCCCCATCTCCCTCGCATCATTCCTTCAATCATACTGATCTCCCCCCTGACTCGTGTCTTTCTATTGCTTCGTGTTGTCAATAAAGCATCGATAATCACTGGCATGACGATACTTGGAAGTATTTTAATGAACTCTATCGCTACGGGACGGAAATGTAAGCTTCCAAAAGAGTCTAGTATCCAAAAGAAATTGGTTCGTGGCAAGTGTACTACATTTCCCGAGTTAGTAGTCAATAGTTGGAATTGGAGGATTCGTCACTGTACATGGAGAAAGGAATGGAGAAAGGCCGTCCGCTCGAGAATGCCGAACCCTCTCAATCAGCATCTATAGGAGGGGAGGGGGAGGAAGGGAGAGAGGGAGGGAAGGATAGAGAAAGAGAGGAGGGGGAGGAACGGGGTGACTTGGCCGGCCTTTGCATATAACGGAGAGCTGAGTCGCTTCCGTCGTCAGTTCCCCTTCCTCTCCTGCTCCCCTCCGTCTATACAGGTTGCACCCCCGTCCTTATAGTCACGGTCGGGTAATGGTAAGAGATTGATGAGACTATCTCCCCAAGTACCGTCTCTTAGTCTACTTACCATAACCAGACCCGTGTCGAGTTTTCGCATTACCTGTGCTTATTATTACTAAACTGCCTGGTTGCCTTAAAGATGGATAGCGATAGCTTGGGAATTGTAGCTAACTCAAGGCGAGCCACAAAGGGGTGGTCTACATCAAACCGCCTAATGGCCTCTAAAGCATCCCTTGGTCACTCCAGCCTAACGAACATTACGCAAAAAGCCAGAGCCATTTGACGTGCGGAAACTCGGATCAAGATACGGTTCGCACTCCCTCTCTCTCTCAATCCCTCCCTCATCCCTCTACTTCCCTCTCCCTAGCCTAATCTCTCCCACCCCCAGTTCGACGTCTGGTCTAGACGAAAAAAAAGCGAAAGTGTTCGGAGGAAGAAAGAGGGAGGAGGAAGAAGGAAGAGCGCCGCTCGTTCCCTGCCTACATTAGCACGTAAGTTCCCTGCCTTGCCCCTGTCCCCCTTATTCCTCGCCTACCCCCTCATACTGTGCCTATCTTACCGCCCTAACACTCCCTAGTCCCTAGTATCTTCGTAGATATACGTCAGAATTCGGAGTCTTAAAATATCAGCCCGAGAGGAGCTGGTGATAGCCTATATGCAAGTGATTTTGACACCATTCTCTCCCCTCCCCTCCCCTCCCCTCGCATTCTCCCTATGCTGTTCTTCCTCTTCTCACATCGGTTCGTTCCGCCCTGTCGTCAGGTCGTTCGCTATCCAGTCGGTCTCTGACCCTCTCCCT
>LS853790.1:48851-71644 GCA_900490955.1 Micoletzkya japonica | reverse complement strand
AAAGTTCGAAAGGCTGCTCGAACTTACGGTGCCCTTACCTTATCTGTCTATCCACAACTAGCTAGTGAGTTCGCCCCTTGCGTACTACCGCACTCCTCACAGTCTGGCCTTAAATTTCCGGCCACCGCAGATTCGGGGCCTACCGTAATCCACGGGAAATGTACATCCAGCGATTTTTCAGTCTCTTGCTTTCCGACGCTATGTCATAACTGGTGTAGCCAAAACGACACCTAGTCCCTGCCCCTGTCATTTCGTCTTCAAGGGATGCAGCCACTTCACCATTGATTTGCATGCAATTAGAGTTGATGAACTAACGGATTAGATGATATCCTCAAGCCTGAGCCTGTACTTCCTTCTAGAGCCCGCGAATCGATACCGATAGCCGATTTTCACCGGTTACGTTTCACTGCCAACATTGTCCGAATTTTCGTCTCCTAATACGCATGGAGTGAAACGTAACCCTCGAAAACGTGCCTAATTGGATTAAATGGTATCGATTCGTGGGGCTCTACTGCCTTCCCTTCAGACTGGCTCCCTCGACGTCCCTCAAGCGTCCGTGGGTCGTGCTGACCCCTTCCCTCAGGCGTCGTCGCTGTTCGTCGTCGAAGACTCGCGACGTCCTCGTCCCCCAACCCATCCTGCCCTCCTTCGTACTCAAATGGCTCAGTCGCCAGCCGCCGCCCCCCGCTCCCAAAGAGGCCACGAATAAGGTAGGAGTTGGTTGTCGAAGGCCTGTCGTATAGATTGAGACGAATAGGCGCAGCTATGCCGACCTAGGGAATGAATCATCGTTTGCCATTGTATTCTCCTCTAAATTGATAGTCAGATACGTAAATAGATGCACATAGATAGAGAAGGGCTAAAATACGGATTGGTAGGCACTTAGTTAGTAATATCTAACCTCGGTTAGATACACACAGAAAAATATGTGCTCTATTTGGCACCTTGTTGTGCTCGTTTTCGCCCCTGGACATATATGGGCCCCATGGAGCACATAATGTGCTCGATTGGGCACATTGGGTTCTCCGTGAGGCACATTATATGTCCAGGGGCGAAAAAGAGCACATATTTTTCTCTGTGTAGGAGACGGCAAACGGTGAGTCA
Organism: Micoletzkya japonica; assembly: GCA_900490955.1. Lineage (NCBI taxonomy): Eukaryota > Metazoa > Nematoda > Chromadorea > Rhabditida > Diplogasteridae > Micoletzkya > Micoletzkya japonica. Next base: position 70,540 of record LS853790.1, on the reverse strand, counting down.
TTCCTCATTCTCATTCCGCTTGGCCTTTCCCTCCTGGTATTGCGGCCTTTGCAGAGGGAGGAAAGGCGATGGCGTCGTGTGGAGGAGTTGAAGCTGCCTGAGGGCATGCCTGACCATCACACGAACAGCTTCGCCTTCCTCGATGATAAGAGCTACCGCACGGAACGGTATTAAAAGCCTAGAATAAACACTCGAGTTCGAAACGTGCCCACTTTTGCCATAAATCGATGCATAATGAGGTTCTGTATGATCGCAGTCGCATCTTCATTGCGAGACCTACCGGTATGCAAAAGTTGACGAAGATCCGATGGTTTGAAGGTTAGAAAAAAAACTTTTTAAGTCTCTGAACAATAAATGTAGCATAGATCCGTGCAACCGCCGTTCACCTCTTTCGCCTCATGGAATTCATCGACGTGGACAATTTTGGGTCAAATTTGGTACACAAGTAGATCTTAGGAGCTTCTTTGCTCCCCCGTGTCCCCAGTCACTTCCTCCCCAGTAGGGAGGGGACGACGGGTGGGGTGATGGCTCCTCACCCCTACAATAAGGGACGACCCCTTCTCCCTCATTAGGAGAAGGTAAGGCATCGAGCAGCCATTCGCGCCATGATCAAGTATAACTTTGCTTAGGGACGCAGGGCAGAAATTCAACGCGCAGACTAATACGAAACTCAGTCCATCCCCTCCCCTTCTCCTAAGCTTCCGCAAGCCGAGTCTGGGAGAAGTTCACGTGGAGGGGTGGGGATGGACTGGGAGGGAGCCCGTACATGGAAGAGAGCGGGGCGTACATCTGTATTTAAAACGCCAGATTCTGCTATGGGAAAGCGCGTGCAACCGACCAGACCTCTCTATGACCATTTTCAACCGACATATGGCAAAAGTCGAAAAAGTCTCGAACTTGGGCGTAGCTTTAGCTAAACTGCTGTCAATACGATAATGAGTGCTTCGTGATCTCAGCTCTTGCAGTTCCTCCTTCCACACTTCATACGCCTTCGACGATAACTTCCTCTTCAGCGGGTAAGCGAGTCGTTCAGCTCATAATGATATTTGCTGTTTTGCCTGATCACCTGATGGTATTGCAAACTGTAGCTGTCAGCGAAATGGCGCACTCTGCTCTCCATCCCCCCTCCCTTCACCCCCCTTTATAGCAAACTGTAGGAAAGTGATGGATAGTGTGTCGAAAACGATAGGAGACGCTTTTTGCGTATATGCAAGGAGAGCAAAGGGGCGAAGGGGAGGAAGAACAAGAAACAAGGGAGAGTCTATCTCTGGTTATTGAGGGGAGTTTCAGCGTTCCTCTCTCAAACATTGAGTTGATCCACACTGCTATGTACCTGCAGCTATTAGCTGCTTAGTAGGCATATTCCGTTCTCAGTCGTCCTCGCAAAATGCTTAAAGTTATTTGTGTATAATGGCGAGGATCGTGCAAATGTACTTTGACTTGGTGGGCTTTCGCAAGATGATTGACAATGAGATATCGACGAATAGACACTATACGAACTGACACATATGACGATGAAGATGACGCAGCATTCCATCTTCGCGCAAATACAGTCTTCCCCAATCTACATGCGTGCCATCTCTTAGCATTTCGCTCCCTTTCTCTCCTACCCCAACGCAACGTCAGGCGACATAGCGTAAAGATAAATTAAGATAAATAAAATTATCCCAGTACTTCTTTCCAGACTCGTCGCCTTCCACCCGCTCTGGTCTCCTCTTCACCTGTGGACAGACGTCCAGCCACCCAACACCCCATCCTCTCCTTCTCGTTATTACCACTGATCATCAATCGACGCCCACCTGATTCCACAGTCATTTATCTCATTTGTGCACACACGTTTACCCTATTTCCCATTGTTCCCTAACCTGAGCCCTTAAGGACTTGTTGATGTTTGATACTTGAATTCGATCTAGGGTGTTTTCCCAGCATTGCGACCTTCCCAATCACAGAGAACTTCACTCCTCTCGTGTCATCCCTGTCGTCAGCCTTGAGAAACCCTGTGATTCATTCAATGAGAATTCAAGCTGCTCCATCCACGTAGTGGACCGATTTCTCGAGAGCAATAAAGAGATGCGTACGCACCTATCAATGTATTCGATGAATAGCCGTCCTGCTGGTCCGTTTCTCCAGATGGTCAATGATCGTTAGGTCCATCTTGGACGGGAATGGGAGGAGGAGGGGGGGGAGGGGGGTTGCTTATCTCGCAGAGATGGGCACTTGCTCAGCTACGTCTTGTGCGTGCTATGTATAATATATTTCGCCTAGAGCAGTGATGGTGTTTAGTTCAGAATTAGTTCTCCTCTCCAACTCGACCAATAAGCGATCAGGGTGGCCGTGTAACTCGCGCCCATTCATCACCGTGCTTCGCTTTGAAAACTGTTCGTCTGTCTGTTTCCCTGCCATCTCCCTCCCCCTCTCCCTCGCCTTTTCCCTCCCTCCATCCCTCCCTCCCTCTCATTCCCTCTCTGAAGCAGTGTTCAGGCCACCTTTCACACTTCTCCTTAGCCCCTCTCTCTCTCCGTTCAGTTTCACATTTCTCCCTCTTGCAATGCATTTATCTCACTATTTACCACTAGTTTTCATTATTTACGCCGGCTTTCCTTAGAGAACCTATCAACTCCTTAAAATATAGTCTTCCAACGCCTAGGAGAGTTGATCCACTGAAAATTTCATCAGTTAGGGCTTCGCTCACAGTTATGTGACCCACAAATGATGCCAAGTCTAGATTCGCGCCCCCTTAGACGATCCTCCAAGGCATCACAGAATTCCGCTGACGAAATCCCGCAATCCCTCCATTCTCACTTCATATCACTCTGCTCACTTCCCTCCGCTTCCATCACTCTTTCCCTTCCATCATTCCTTTATGGCCCTCTTTCGGACCCTCCCCACTTCATCCCTTCATTTCTTCTATCACAGTCATGTGCCGACCACGTATCTCTCTCGTCACTTCTGTTCCCCTCCTTTCCTCGATTCGAATTCTCTCCTCCCCCCCTCTTCCTCCGTCCCTGCTCCCTCCTCACACTCCTTGCCTTTTCTTCTTCCCGACACTTGCCTTATTGTGATACGCCTATCACCGCTCCCTCGCCTTCTCTGTTTTCATCATCTCCCTCTATTCGTTGTCCTTCCCCCTTGATCCACGCAATTCCCCCCCTCTAGCGATCGTTGTTCTGTTAGGGCCCGATTGCGCAACAGTACATCCACACTTCACCCCTCGGCATACGCTTAGCGCTGTATTCTGTATAGCTGACACTAGATCATCCACTCCCACCAAGGGATCGAGAATCAGTATCCCTTTCTTACCTTTCCTTGTCTCTCTTCCCTACACAGTGCTCCTTACCCATGCAAAGATCATACGCATTACGCCAGCTTTGTTACTACGCGATTCTCGAATCTTAGAATAAGAGCTCGAAAACCTTTGAATATCGTAAATGATACATATCATCTACTATTCCAATTCGCGCGTTATGCCATGTAGATTGCAGCCGGCAACAAGGTCTGTGCATAGCTTTGATGTATGTTCCAGTTTCTTCCGTTCTACCGTACTCTTCCCTTATCACCTTTCCATCCCCCTCTCCCCGTCGCTCTCCTTTCGCATGACACACCCCTCGCCCTCTCTTCCCCTTCCCTATCGATTACCGTATTCGCTCCTCTCCCTCCTCCCTCTCCATTCAGGCGATGCCGTCTCTCGCAATCCAGTGCCTCTTGCTTCTCTCCGTCCTCAGCTATTCCTCCCTCGCGGTAAGTTTTGCTCACGCATTAGGAACAACTCTAAGGACTGGCTAATCATATGATAGCCTTTGTTATCATGATAACCTATCCAAATTCTCATGGAGCGCGGTGTGGTTTTGGTCACCTGTATAACCTTTAAAGATTATCTAGGGGAGGATAGGGGGAGGTTCATTACATAGTGTATTACAGGTGAGGGGCACGGCGGGAGCGACGAATCCGAAGAAGCTCAGAGAGAACAATCGGAGACAAGGAACCTGGTCAGTTTGAGGAGGTGCATAGACGACGACTATCCCGCAGCAGTAGGCAAGTAGAGGGGACTGCCACCTACCCTAACTAACAAAGCCTTGACATTCTTATGATCGCCCTCAACAATGTATTAATCATAGCTAAGCTGAAGCGAGACGCGAATGTGATTGAAAGAATAGGGGGGGGGGGCGCCTGACGTTAGTTGCGCAATTTCGCAAGACATTGATCGGGGGATCGTGTTCATTGCGTGAAGAGAGATAGTAGTCAATATCCAGATACCATCTCGCGCTACCTTTTAGGCTCAACAATAGCCGATCTTCTCGCAGTTATGCCCCGCATCCGCAGACTATACGCTGGCTCGTAGGGTGCGCATCTATCTTGAGATACCCTTGATTGCAGTCCGGTCGACGATGACGGCTTCCCCCTCGGGCTGCCAGAGCACCTGCACAGCCTCGTCTCGTCCCTCACCGAAACGACGGATGAAGAGTTCTCGCTCAGCGAGGATGAGTCCGCCATCCACGGGGACGAAGCCGTGCTCACTGTGCGGGACGAGACCACGGGCGCAGTCGAGACCGAGCCTGTCGAGGACAATAGGAGCGGAACTTCGGATCTTGGCGAGTGGCAGGTAAGATGTGAACTTCTTTTCTTTGATTGTCAACAGTGGGTGGGTATCCGAGGTAGACAAAAGCGGCCTGGAACTTCAACTTTTCCTCAAAATTAACTTATCAATTCAAGCTATCCGTGATTTCGACTTGAGCAGCCTATTGATCTTTAGAGCCTATTGATATTACAATCAAAGCACAACATTATGCAAACGCCATTACAGGAAGTACCGATCGAGATCAGCGATTCCTTCTACAGCGGCATGTCATACTCGAGCTTCGACGACCTTCACCCGGAATTCGCCGATAGCGAGCAGTCTACCGAGCAGGAGGAAGAAGACGAGGAGGAGGAGGAGGAGGAGTACCCGTGAGTTTCCTAGTCATAGTTAAGGCGAGAAAGGGAAGCAGTAAATGACGACATCTTGCTTCGCTACACCGGGTAGAACAACATGAAATGATCGTCGTTCATTGTTTCCCAACCCTAGTCATGGTTGATATAGCAAATAGCATGGTGATACTGAAGCACAGTCAATTATCCGGAACGAAATTTCAACCGCAATACTCATCACTCATACGGCGAGGGTACTTGAGTGCAACACAATATGAGTTAGGGAAAGATCGAGGAATGCGTGTTTTAGCATAGATGGAAAAGCGAGATTTGAAATCGGTCCCCAGGGAGTTGGGCGTTTTTCATCTGCATTTTCAATAATGCTTAATGCAGTGGTTTGGAAACATCAATGAATGACTGGCGATACATTCCCGTAAAACTAATCCTCTAGGATTCACCGGGTACAAGTCTACTATTCAGGGAAGGACCCTGCTGTTCGACAGATCGCAAGAAGCGCAGTAGTAGAGAGAAGAGGAACGAGAGGAGGAAGAAGGTGATGAACAGGAAGGAGAGGGATGCCTACGCACAGGCACTGTACGACGAGGCTTTCGGTGAGTCTGCTGTAGAGTAGTCGATTCGGGTCTTCCACAGTTACGCTTCGCGCATTGCATCTAAATCCAGAAATATCCAACAAGATGGCTAGAAAGTAATCTATGGATCTCTCTACTATATACATGTTAGGCTTCTGCCGCCGTATGAAATAACTGTTATTTTACCTGAGAGAATGACAGAGGGTATTTTATATTCATGAGCAAATTGTCATCACATAGGAGCACTCCCACCCGCCTCCCAAACTCATTTCCCGCTGTATACTGAGAGACGCCATATGAGAGTATGAAAATAGGTGATTATCAGCCGATCCTGCAGATTTAATATAGGGGTCCATATCTACGTTAGCATGAGGTGTACCCCAACCTGTCTCCCGGTCTCAGAATTAGAGCGACTCCGCATGAGACAGAGAGCATGGGAAAAGAGGAACGTGCGAGCACACCTCTAGGTCCTATGAAGACTCTATACGCATAGGGGCTTCACCGTCCCCCGCGGCGTCTCTCCCCTAAGAGCAATTACGACGCGGCATTCCTTAAGTGAATTGCTTCCATGAGTAAAATTAGCCTTGCCTGAAAATTTGAACGATTCGGTATATACGATACACCACGGAATTACCCAAAAATTATTCACGGCGTCATTACCCTAACGGGTTAGGGTAGTTTCCCGAATGTGCCTTATACTGGAGAATAATGCCCTAGCGGGCTAGAGTAATGTAAGGACATTGCGCTTTCGCTCTAGAGAGACCTGCCCCCGTAGTATCTTGCATTCAAAATCAAATGAAGATCAAATCAACTGGCAATTAACGGCCTCTTTCCATTAGGACTTGATCGCGATCAAGTCCTAATGGAAAATAAATAAATACAATAATGGATGTGATCTCGACATCAAGATAAAATCAAAAGCAACGGCGTATGGAGAAACGAGAGCGGTTATTGAAATCATGATGGCAGTGCGCATAGCCATTATAATTTGATCTTGATTTTGATCGCGATCAAGCGAGATCGGGAGATTCCACTCCGGCTCCAACCATGAATGTCGGACATGGCCGCACTCCTTCAGTCCTTCTTCCTGTTCCTCAGCCAACTGATCGAGAAGGCTCCCCGTCTCCTCCGCGTCCTCCAATTCCTCCTCCGTCGATACCAAATCAGGCGAGATCTGCACCAAAGATCCAGTCTTCGCCGCTTCCTTGCGATACACCACGCTGAGGGCCATTGGATGCAACATCCCTGGTATGAACGCGAAGACGATCCCTTTCTCCTTGATATCGTTCACCTTCTCAAATTTCTTCGTGACTGTCCTCGCCTCCACATTGATCACCGTAAAGTAGCGGTACCCGCCGGGAATGTTCCTCCACTTCCCCCTCCGAGAACGTTTTGCGGTCCATTGCGTGCTTCCTTCTCTCCGGTGGTTCCCAGAGCCTTCCTCATCTCTTCTGCTTGCTCTTCTTCCATATTCTTGAATTCCACCCTCTTCCCAACAGGATCGAGTACTGCCAATGCCGTGTGAGTGCGTGTCCTACAGTAATCCACTAGTGCTCCAGCCGTCACCCGTGTCTTCAATCTGTCTTTATAGCTCGTGACGTCCTCGAATGGGGTTGAACTATTGGCTCTTTCTGCTGCCATGATCTACTTTGCTGATCCCACTTCCGTCTTCTTTACAGCGTTGTGGATCCTACTGCCCGATCCCATCCAAATCCCATTTGCTCGCTTTCCACGGGTCCGGCAGAAGCAGTCCAGGTGAGCCGGATGGTGCTTGTCGATCATCACCAACTCGTCCCTGCAAACGACCTCTTCTTCCCGATTACTCTCCTCCTTTTCCATCCTTCCAATCATGTTGACTCTTCCAATCCTGCCCCTTCTCCGTCCAATTCCCCCCCCCCCTCTTCGTCTTGGTGACTACTTCGGTATCGTCCACTTCCTTATTCACTAATCGTAGACATTCAAATTGAATGCGCAGCTATTCTTCTGCATCACGCAAACATACAATAAGAGCTGCCGCATCCGATGTCTCCACCACTCGGTACGGTCCTCTCCACTCGATCGTCAGCTTCGGGTACTCGCTCGAAGCCTTTTCCACAGGAGCCTTATGCACGATCTCCGACCATCGGTAAACTCCTCATATTATTCTTGTGCTTCCCGTTGTATTCCATTGCCATTCGCTTCCCTTCGTCCTCCAATCTCTCCGCGACGACTTGACTCATATTCTCCATGCTCACAAGCATCGTATTCTTGTAGGAATCGTCGTCCAATGTGTTGTTGATAAGTCTTCTTGGTACTACCTTCGAAGGTATCTCCGTGTCCCTCCCGCACATCAGGAAGTTTGGAGACTCCATGGTCGTTCTGTGCGGTGTATTATTGTAGGCAAAGACGGCATGCGGTAGGGCTACCTCCCATTCTGCCTTCACGGACACTATCTTCTTCGTGATCTCAGATATCGTTCTGTTGAATCTTTCGGTTCCTCCATTCGCACTTGAGTAATATCCGAGTGTTGTTCCAAGTTGTATCTCCCAGATCTCCACGATCTTCTCCATAACCATTTACAAATTCCCTTCCATTGACCGTGAATATCTTCCCCGGAATCCTCCCTTCTTGTAGCATCCACCGGTTGACGAATTCTTCGGCGACGGTCTCCATCTTCTTGTCCTTGACCGGAGACGCCTGTCCGTACTTGGAGAAGTGGTCGATCACGGTCAACATGTACCGGTTTCCTCTCTCACTGCGTACAAATGCAGGCCTACCATCTGCATCGGGTGGTCCGTGATGAACGGTTGGAGAGGCGGGATCATTCTTGGTTGGCTGTTCACCATTGCACACTTATTGCAGCTTCAAATGCTCGGCGGGATGTCCCTGAGCATGCTTCCCCAGTGCATATACTTCCTCAGCATTAGTACCGTCTTCTCGCACTCTCTGTGACCCGCGAGCACTCCATTGTGCGCCTCCTTGACGACTTCTTCTCGCAACATCTCAGGCACGTACAGCTTCCTTTCCCAATTCGATTCCAAGATGTAGAACAGTCCATCTTCCAATTTGAAATCGAAGATGTTCACGATCTTCCTGGCTTGTGGAATCTTGATCATCTGATTCGTCTCCATCTTCTTCAGTTTCTCGATTATCTTTGTGGTGGACACGTCCATGTTCAATGCTTCCTTCCGCCGTTTTTCCCTACTGTCCACTTCTAATGCACTTAGTTCATTGATGACAATATCCAGCTTGCTATTCTCCTCCGACTCTTCGTGTTCTATGCCTCCAAAATTCATCCTTGACAGCGCATCTGCCACCATGTTCTCCCGGCCTTTCACGTGCTCGAATTTGAGATTGAACGGTTGAGGATCAGCTACCCATCTAAATGCTCACGGTGACAGGCTCATCCTCCGGGGTACAGCTGTGAGCGGTTTGTTGTCAGTCTTAACGACTGTATTCGCTGCGTACAGGAAAAGTCGAAACTTCATACAAGCTTCATGTACTACAAGTCCCTCCAGATCGACAACCGCACCATTCTTCTCTGCCGCTCGAAGCGAACTAGAGCAGAAATACAATGGTCTCTCGATTCCCTCCAGGTCATGCTGGCTCTAATCCCTTCCTAAGATGCATCCGTAGTCAAGATGAATGGTCGTTCTCCGCTGACAGCAGAAGCCGAGTCTGGTTGTCCCAGAATCGGAGCCTTGCACAGATTCTCCTTCGATTCCCAGAATGCCCGTTTCTGCTCGTCGTTCCATTTCCATTCGTACCGTTAAGCTAGTAAATTGTGGGCCGTGTTTGAAAAACTTGAAACAAGGCCATATCTCGGCTGGGAAAGGTCGTACAGAGTTCTGCTTGGAATTTTTGGAATCCTCAGGACGAGATCTACTTGTATATCAAGTTTGGTGATGATTAGACAACTTTAAACTGGTTAAAACGGCTTTTATCATAGAAATTCTCGCTATCCCTGTTCGAACCTCTCAAATGCCACATTTTTACGATTTAAAGGTCTTTAAACTTGAGGAATCGCTACAAAACTTGATGTACAAATAGATCTCGTCCTGAGGATTCCAAAAATTCCAACCAGAACTCTGTATGACCTTTCCCAGCCGAGATATGGCCTTGTTTCAAGTGTTTCAAACACGGCCCACAATTTACTAGCTTAACGGTACTTTGACGAGGTGAGCTTGGTCAACGGAGCCATCTTCTGTGCGAAGTTCCTCACGAACTTCCTGTAGAAAGATGCCATCCCGATAAATCTCCGTATTTCCTCGATATTCCTCGGCCTCGGATTCTCTCTGATCGGCTTGATCTTTTCCTCCTCCGTGCCAACTCCTGATCAAGCGATCGTGTATCCCAGATATGCCCTGTGGTCCTGCACAATCCTGCTTGAAGATCCAGTGTCGTGTAAACTTTCTTCCCGGAGAGATCTTGGGTCGTTGCATCGATGTTGGGCCGCAGACGTGCGTCCAATTGGACAACTTCGTTGAGTCGTCCGTAGCCGATGTATGGTCTGATCGATCAGTTCTTCTTTCAAACCAATACTACTAGACTGCGTCAGGGTAGTTCGAATCACACACACCCTTCTCCACCATTTCATCCAGTTGCTTCTGCAGCTCGTCCCTCACGGCGAATGGGACGGGAGGCGGTCTCTGCCTTATTGGCTTCGCGTTTTATGTGTCAATCATGTGCTTGATAAGCTCGGTTCGTCCGAGTTCACTATGCGAAGGTGTGGTGCCATTCCTTCACCACTTCCTTCGTGTTTCCCTAGAGCTTATCAGTCCTCCTGTCCTCTAATATCTTCAATACTTCTTTCTTGTGTCCTTCGCCGTCCTTGCAGTAGAGCCTCATCTTCTCGTGTTCCTCGTTCTCCTCCACCTTGGATTCCATCCATTCTCCGATCGTGCTGCCCCAGTTGAAACACAATGCCGTCTTCGACGTGTTCCGCACAGGAAGATCTGCTGTTCCATCCAACCTCACAGATTCCATCAAAGATCGCGTTGTTCTCTGACTGTAAGAGATGGATTGTATTCTGTCCTTCACGAGCTTCGTCTGTCCCGGTAGGATGGAGACGTTTGTAACGACCTTCGCGGTCTTTGCTTCATCCGTTGTCTCCATCTTGACAGTGACTCGTCCCTTCGAAATGTTAATGCAAAGCTCCAGCTTCTCAGGGAATTCATTACAATTATCATCTCCGTCCTATCTTCTTCTACAAAATGGAAAGGTAGTACCGTAGTCGTTTGGACCTCTCCCAAATTGACATTCAGTTTGTATCTTCCAACGAGATTGATCTGTTCCTTGGAAGCATTCAGAAGAGTGATGACTCCATTCCCTGTCTTCAAGTACTTCATTTCTTCTCTGTTCACTTGCCGCGTATCCGAGAAATCCTTCTAAATCAGTCTCAAATCGGCTCCTGTATCCAGAAGTACTCTTGAGGGTCGTCCCTCGACGACAGCGTTGACGTGCAGTCTACTTCCCACATAGATAGATAGATAGATAGATATTTATTGCAGATCACAAGAAAATGCGAGTAATAAGAAAAAATACAGAAAAGAAGAGAAGAGGAAAAATGGCACATGGAATGGGATACTATGACTTAGAAGTTGTTGTCGTCTTCTTCCACCTCTTCCTCCTTGTGCTTCATTGTTTCATGTCTGATTGCGTTGCTCCTCTGAGGTTGCTGTTGGACTCTCTGCACATGCTGCGGTTGCTGCTGTCCATTCGCTTGTCGATTCATCTGTGGCCAGGAGGTCCTCCGGTCCCTACATGCTGTTGTGGCTATGGATTGTTATAGGTGAAAGTGGTACTCATTGTCGACCAACATTCCAGAGCTCTGTGGCCCTATTTTCCACATTCTTCAAATTGATTAGCTCCTTCCACTCCGCATAACGCGACATTCCCTTCATCGTCCGTCTCATCTCCATTATGCAATCCTCCAGTGATCCTGCTTCCCTTGATGTCGTTGGAAAGTTTTCCCATACTCCTCTCGGTTTTACTTTCAGAAACGCCTTGAGTACTCCATTCTTCGTCTTCTCCGGGAGATGACTGTATCGGAGATCGAATCTTTCAATGAATTCTGGCAGTCTATCTCCATTTCCATTGAACTTGGTCCTTCTTCTCATCCTGCACCGGCGGCTGCTGCGATCTTCCCTGCAACTCATCACATCCGTTACTCTATTGATTGAGAATGCAAGTTTCCCTCTCCACGTTCCTTTCCCGTTCCTCCCTTAACTTCGACAGAGATCATCCCTCTCCCCTCCCATCTTGTGCCACTTCTTAAAATGTCCTTGCATTTCATTGCTTTTCCCGCATTTTCCACCATATCCCTCAGTATTTTTAGCCGTCCAGAACTATCTATCATTCCCTCCTCCTCATGCTGCCTGCATTCTCGTCCGTCTTCTCCTTGCTTTCCTGCAACTGAGGATCGACTTCATTGACGACGTTGGGTTCCGACTCCGAAGTCATCCTGTAGGGTATCCTTATTTAGAAGGCTAAAAATAATTATGACGCAATCCCGTGCAGGAATGGTTCATTGTCGAGGTTAAGAGGTTTTGGCAGGTTCAGTGGCACATTCCTTATACTGTGATCAACTAAAAATTCGTCGCGAGTTATTGGGCAGCAATAGACACTTGCTGTCTCGCGAAAAAAACACGCGGACATACTTAATGAACACGAGCGACCAGTCACACGCGGCTTACAGGGAATAGCTATGGACGACCGGTTCGGCCCCATGTGGTCAATTACCTAGAGATCTAACTTTATAGTTATCTTAGTAACTACCCCTAGCACGCTGTGAGAAACACCACGAGTTGAGAAATCAAGCGTTTACTACCGTCAAAAGATAAACAATGAAAACAAAGCGAAGTCAATCGAGACGAAAGCAATAAGAAAAACAATAATTTAAAGGGATCTGGAAGCCAAAAAAGATTGCCTTTCATATGAAAGTTTTCACCTAACAATGCAAAAAACAAAGTCAGAGCGCACAAAATATGTACTTCGCGAGATAACCAATGTTTAATCTCCTAGACAAGGCTCAGTCTTACTGCGTTTAGCGCATAGTAACAAGGCAAATGGCGTCGAGGTATTCTCGGAACAACTGCAGAAATTGCTTAGAAATATTTCTCAAACGCTATTATCTTTATTATTGTCTCAGAAACGTATTTTATGAGTATTGTCTTATTCGGTTTCAAAAAATTTGTCGCTTCCATGTCCCTTTAAAAACGACTTGTTCCGGGTCTATTATGATAATTTACAGAAATGGGCACACAACGGATGAAATGAGGACTGCTAACCGTAGCAAAAATTGAAGGCTACAAACTACAGTAGCTATGGCCTCGCCAACAGATACATAGTGCTTGCAGATGAACTCTTGATCTTGATTTTATTTTGATTGCGAGAGATTACTTCTGGGGCTGCATATACCATAGCGCTATCTGCTGCGGCTGCAGTAATTTATATTTTATGGTGGTATATTTTATGTATATTTTATGGTATATCTCTACATAGCAGAACAAAATATTGCATGAAACGGAAACGAGTGCACTGCTACTGTAGTTCCACCATTGCAGCAAAACAAGAGTAGCTTTCTGCACCTAAAAGTACATATTCTTCCAGCAACCCGCCCTCCCACTCCCTCCCCTGGACTCTTCACGCGCCTCACGAACGGACTCTTTGTCAGTTTTGAAGCCTCTTAAGCCGGGAAAGGGGTGTACGAGAATCCTATTTGTATGAAAACCGCTTGCCGTAATACCAACATATACAAATGTTGAGAAATACGTCGCTGACCTTGTGATAGCATGTCTCTTCTCAACACCAAGTGTTTGACACTCGCAGTTGCTAAAGCGCTTGTTTATCTTTATTAATCCGGTGCTTTTCAGCAAGCCTGCATCAGCATTCTCCAGATCTGCCTCTATATCGCGAACAGCCTCGTATTCACTCCCATCAAGCGCAAGCCGTGAAGAGATGAACGAAAGAGCGATTGGTTGGCTAAGCATTATGAATTCCATTTACCATTGTTACCTGTATTTTCCATAGCATTCATCTAGGCGACGAGATTTGCAGCAGCACAATCACATCGCATGAAGGTGCACTTCACCTAATTCTCAACAACCTTGAGTTCCAGGTTATTCCAGGTCGTATGCAACCTTAGCCAATCATAGCCAAAACTTTAACCAATATGACCAAAGCGTCTTTTTAATGCAATACACGCAATATTCTGATCTTTTTTGCTGCCCACCATTAAATTAAGTACTTTACACTTTTCGGCTCTCTTCTCAACCATACAAACACTTGTGCATTTCTTCATCAATCTCATTTATATGTTAATTCTTATACCATTATTACAACTAATATCACTATTTTCCTTAATGCAACTCATGACGAAGTAACGTTTACCTGTACGCAAACGGTTCTATATGTTCACTCCCGTTGTAAAATTTTGAATATTTAGTTGATAAAGAGATTTGGGGAGTTGTACAGAGCTCACCTTCTCTTCAATGATTAAGGAAATGAGTGGAATCGTACGCTATGCTTAGTGAAATCACGATGAATAGAGAACCGTGTGGTTCTACTACGGAAAGCCGATAACAAAATAATTTAGCTCTGGCGAGAGATGATTTGCCATGCATGGTTTGTCGAGCAAGTATTAAACTAAATCGATTAAGACTCTCCTCTCCGATAATCGCCGCATGCCAAGAACAGAAAGACGTTGAGAATAGGAAGGTAGTGATTGAGGGTAGGAAGAGGAGGGGAAACTACGGTAGAACAGAATTCGAGTGAAGAGGGATTGAACTTTCTCGAGTTTGCGGATTTCGGTCACGTAATGGGGGTTCCAATAACGTATGACTTGCAACATTTTAAAAGGAAACAGGGAGAATTCACAGATACAATTCGCAAAAGAAAGAAGTAGCCCTGTGAACACGATCGTCAGCTGAGCAATTATTACGAAGGGAAGACTATACTTGTACTCCAAGGCCACATTGTTGGGATACGGTGGAAAGGGGACATTCTTGCTGGTGAGGGAAGAAGTTAGGGAGGGGGAACCGAGTTGAAGATGTTTAAGAAGGGAAAGGGATAGTTGGTTGGAGATAGTCCAGGAATGTCGACAATTCTTGTCTAGCAGAGATTTCATAGTCCCAAGTAAATAGTCTTTTTGTTGTGCTAGCTACTCGATAGTAATCTATCCTTCTTCCCTCCTTCGCCCCCATCTCTTATCAATCCCACCCGTCCGGAGGGGTGTACTCATTCTTTCCCCATCCCGCTCCACATGATGTTTCTCTTTATTTTTGCTGCTTGTATGTATTTGTATGTTCTATACTTGTATGTTCAGGTAATAAACCGATACCAACGTTGATTTCTTGTGTATTCCTACACAAGGAATGAAGGGAGTCATGGGCAGATTGTAATATATTCACATGGATTCTCAGCAACAACGACGGAAATAAGGGTGGTCTTGGGTTGAATCCAGAATGAACTTCTTGTATCCCATGTCCAATATGGAATCATTTCTTCCAGTTCTCCTGCTTTACGGAATAATTCTCTAGCCCGATAGGGAATTTTCACGGTCATAGCGTGTGCTGGGAAAATTTCGATTGCAAGGCTCGCTCAGTTTCGTATTGTTATTGATTATTTGTTCTCATCCGCCTCTCAAAAATCCAATTCCCCGTTTAATCCCTCAAGATGACCTTCTTTCTCTCGCCTCCCTCTATCAGTTTCATTTGGACCGTTTTCTCACTTCCTTTCACACAACATGTTGAAGGTGATAGGAATATAAGCGGCAAACGAAAGAAACCATTAGTGTATTGTAAGGGGAAGTGGGCTATGAGACAATATGACCTCCCTCCTCAACATGACACCCCTTCCAATCACTCTTATTATCACTGCCGCCCGCATCGCCTGTCTCATTATTAATGCTTTAATTTGCAATTGATTCAATTATGCCTTCCTTAGAATATAATATCCCTTCCCTTTGCATTGTCCGTGTTGCTTAGCAATCAAGTGCTCTTTCCCCTATATTCTTCCCTCTTGTGTGCCCTTTAAAAGAGTAAACTCTACTTTACGCATTATTCGATTTCTGTGATTGTCACAGAATGCCTGCCATAAGCATGAGTGTTCCTTTTTTAGAATATTGCCTCACAGTCTGTTCCTATTCTTACTTCTCTTGTTTCTCATTTAGGTCAACAGCTCGGCCCCTTTGTTTTTTTCATTCATAGAGCGCTCGAGAATACATTCAATTAACTCATTTGTTTCTTGCTCCTTCTAACTTCCTATCCAGTATAAACGTTGTAGTCACTGCCTATATTATATTGCATCGTCATCACTAATTCCATTCTTATTTCAGGCCATGGCTACTCTCGTTCACGATTTCGTTTTGGTTTTGAGGGTCTCACCGATGAATGCGACCGCTGTATTATATCGCTCACGACTATCGATGACTCGAGGATCGCCGTCCTCTTCAGCAATTGTGGATCTAAGGAATGTCTGGCTATAATGAAGTGAGTTTACCCGCTTCAGCGCTATGTCTCACAATGTTCTAAATGTTAAGCGAACGAGTCAAAATGCATGGGATCAAATGTCTACCGTGCGAGAGTTCCTCCGAGATCTTGATTATTTTTCGGCATCTCGTTCGCTTTACATTTGCACTGCTGTCAGAACATCGTGGTCTCACGACCTGTTTGTGGCGTCTTCGGTAAGGAAGATACATAACAATTTCATCATTCATTCAGTACTCAATGTCGCGCTCTGGTCGCTTCTTTCGATTTGAAGCGGTCATCTGAAGGAACGAACCAAGAATCTGGGAGTGTCATTCTTCTTTCGAATACCCTCATCGCCGTGCATTCAAGGTTTCGTTTATCAACTCTTGTCCTTCAAGTAGCTGGAAGCCATATAACATTCTAAATAGCTAAATTATTCAGCGTCAACGTTCTCGTAACTCTCCACTCTAAAGATGGCAGTTTTCGAACGGGACAACATTCGCATTGTGAGGCTGACTCCTGTTGATGTGGTGAGTATTTGCTTAATATATCGTTGATAAGGTCATTCTCTAAATTGCATAGAAATCATCTATTCCAGGCGGGTCCTCTCATTTCGCTTCTCTCATCCCATCGATTGATGCTGCTACCAACTGAAGAGCGACAACAAAGGAGCTTCCCGCTTCAAGATATTATAAGAATCGCCACCGGAAGGGAACAATCTGATGAGATTGTACCATTCTTCGAAGGAGAACTACCGTCCGAGGAGCACTTCAAGTGAGCATACTATTGACAAGATAATGGTTCGGTCAAAGCCAAATGCAGCATTGCAGTTCGCACATCGACGGTGTTGTTGTTGGAGGATCTGGTTTTTCACCGATGAAATTCCAGAGGGAACTCGTCTTTTTGAACCTAAAGACGAATGATCTGAGGTACGCAAGGTTTTTAGCTTTTATTTGGCTAAGATGAAATGCCTGTGATTCCAAGCTTAAAAAAACTTGAAAAAAACAACTTTAATAAAAAGATAAAGATAAGGATAAAAAACTTTGAAGAGTACAAGCCGAAGTCCCCGAACTTCTAAATACAGACAAGGAGAACCCAAATCGAGTGCCTTTCTTCCAAGAATCCACCTACAGATGGGGGACCAGATATGGAGAGGTGTAAGTACTTTTTCCGAGCTCATTTTTCTACATTCGCGTAAGCCTTCAAAATCTACAGATATCTCAACCTCAAAAAAGATATAAATACCTTGCAGCCTTCTCACGGTAGGATCAACCATGATCCTTCGTGATACCAATCGAGAGGTTTGGGAAGTGTCCTGTGGGGAGGGAACGAGTGAATTCAAGTGCACGCTAATTGGTGACGTGGGAGGATGCCTGATCAGTTCCATCCGTAAGAACTTTGTCTTATCCATTTTTATCTTTCACCTTATGCGACCATGATATACAGTAAAACATTCCAGTCGGTTACCAAGAGATGAGTTGCTTCACGGAAGAAGGGGTAATGTGGACCGGATCATCCAAAACGTGAGTTTTGAGGAATTGATTAGGCTTATGGAAGATTGAAATTTGCAGATGGATAGTCGAC
This sequence comes from Micoletzkya japonica, assembly GCA_900490955.1. Lineage (NCBI taxonomy): Eukaryota > Metazoa > Nematoda > Chromadorea > Rhabditida > Diplogasteridae > Micoletzkya > Micoletzkya japonica. The sequence goes on along the minus strand of LS853790.1, from coordinate 53,013 downwards.
GACAGCATAGAACTCGTAAGGAAGATTCCCGCACGAAAGGTATAGTTCAAGCGTTCATTTTTGTATAGTTCAAGCGTTCATATCACTTCCATCGATCACTAATAGAAGCTGAGAGAGTGTATTCCTAAGTGATGTCACAATCGTCCCTTCGACCCCTGACTAAGCACCCCCGTTCCTCTCATTCGCTCCGATCGTTTTACTATCTTAATAGTTTTTTTCAGGCTCTTTTCTTACAAAATTTTCCATAACCCTCGTACTGTGTTTTAACCAAGAGTATTAGCTAACTAATCTTTCACTAACCAAGCTTTTGTAATACAAAAAGGGATACAACTGTGTTTCCTGACGAAATATTTGCCAAATCTTTAGGGAGAAGCATTCATGATTCTGTTCGAGATTGATTCTGTGGTAAGGGTCTCGTGGTTGAGATACAGAGAGATCGCGACGGTAGTTGATAGAACGAAGGCGCTTAAGGTATCGCAATCCAGCAAGCATGAGTGACAACAACAGCTTTTTCTCTCCCGAATTCTACCTTCCCAAGGTGAGCGGTGTTTGTTTCGATATTTATGATGATAATTATGTTATATTGCTAATATTTTTGATGTTTGGGTATTTGCAAGGGTCTTCTCGACGACGGCGAAGACCTCTTCGCTCCTTCGAAGACTGAAGAGGGAAACAAGAAAAACGACGAAATGAAGCAGAGAAAGGACGAGGAAGGTTAGTTGCTATGAACGATTGCGTATGAACTTTCAGCAGACAATAGCTTTTTTTCTATCGTTCATTGGGATTGCGTATTAGTCGCAAGTATGATTCAGCTTCTCTGTCTCAATGTCTCCAACGTTAGCATTCTCAGAGCTTTTTTATGTAATTGTTGCTAAATGCAGTTCTAACTCTATAAATGCAGCTTAGCTGTACCTAGATTTATCCAGCACCAATATGTGCTATATTAGTGGAATCATGCATTGATTTACGCATTTCATGAAAATTGACGTTCACTTAATGCACTTCCTAAGAAAACTAAATAATATTTAAGCTCGAAACCTACGTACTGATGTGGCCGCGACTCAGTCGAAGGAGCAGGGCTTCAAGGCAATGAGGAAAACGATGTGAGATCACAAGGGTTATATTTTAACTACTCAAAGCCGACGCTTAGCCAGCACGGTAGTACACATTCTCACCAGAGCAGGTAGTATACTCGAAACATTGTAGTGCTGGAGAGTCGGAGGACGGTGCAAAGTTAGTGGAAAAGTTCATCGAGAGCAGAGCGGTTCGAGGGCTCAGGTCAAGATACAGACAGAAGAGGGTATGTGGATTAACATGTAGCGTATGCGTATGTGTATCAGAAGTGTCTTCTTTATTGATGAATTTCACTCTCAATTTTCCACCACCATAAATGCATCTCCTAGAAATTACTGCGGGCTCGTAAGTAATTCAAATTGGATGCTCTTATACATAATATAATATTGATTGCATTTTAATGGAAAAATTGATGAGCATAGGCATCTATCGAGTCACATTGCAAGGTTTACAGATCTCGACTGCCGTTCCTCTCGAGCCGCGCACCAAAGACGGAAATTCTACTACATGGGACTATGCTGTCTTCCTGGCTTGAATTGGAATATCCTGAAAATATCTTTCAAACTATCAAGATATCATGAACTCTCTTTGCTAACTCATAACTTCCTCTTCTCTCCTTATATGTGAATGACTCACATCTGGTTCATAATCTTTGTATGTCCTACTCAAACTGTTTGTTTCACCGCTCTTGCTACTAGAATAAATCTATCTTCCAAGGTTCCGTTCACACTGAAAATATCACAGGAAAATGTGGCCGTAATTTCAAAAGGTATATTTAATGAGAAGACTAAGCAGCAAGATTCGAGCAAGATTCTTCATCCGCACTAACAACAGAAAGCGATTCTCACCTGTTGTAGAACTGTGTGAAGTCCTTGTCCATCTTGTCCAGTTTGGACGGCCAGCCAGTACATCACTTGATAATTATTATCTGGAGAGTTTCACCCTTGGCTGTATGGCTGTGAGTGGCAATTCACAGCAGATACGCCGCATGCAGATACGTGTTGATGTCGACGTTCTGCGAGAGATGCAGACCGAGAAGGTCGACGTCGCGGCTGAAGCCGTAGATGACGACAACTAAGAAGAAGCGAGGTCGCCGTAGACTACCCGTAGAGGCAACTGCCCAAGCACATCGAATGGCGCGAAGGGTGAAATAGACGACCTTCAGCAATCCGGACGACCTCTTCCGTCGACTGCGCGACATGTGCGCGCACTACATCCTTACATCCTTCTTGATCTGAGAGTAGTTCCGTTGAGCAGGAGTCAGCCTTCGTGCACCATGCCGCACATTTTTTGCTTGTCTCCATGCGGCAGTCTGTGTATTATAACAGTTCCGATTCCGTCTCACAAGCATCAACTACAACGATATTCTACTTGAGAACCGAAGCACTTTCGATGCTAATCTGTCTTTTCGAGCTTGCAATCCTTCTTGAGCAGTTTTTTTTTCAATGGAGCTCTCTTCGGATGCATATCCGGGAGAAACGATTAGTAGTACGAGATCAGACAGAGGAATGAAAAAGCTGCATCTCTCGTAGCAGCCATTCCGGTCATGGCCCTTCGACAATACAGTGCAACGACCTTTCTTGTTCACTCTGAAATCGAGGAAGTTCCGACTAGGCGAAGATGCACTTCGCGAGAAGAAGGTTCTAGGATTTGATGGTTGAAACTTCTTCCGGTGGCAAAAAGAAAAAAAAACAGCTACGCAGCCAATGCATTAACTTTTTAATAGATTTATTTTAGAGCCAGGAAATTATGAATTAAGTACTGCAAGTGTGTGCACTCAACAACTTTCGGAAAGGTACTGTAGTGCTATGTTTACAGTTACAGTTTTACAGTTTTACACCTTTTTATCTGGGTTTACAGTGGAGAGGTTCCAAAGGAGATAGACTTGATAGATTGGAGAGGTCGGGGACTTCCAATCTTCTCAAATACTCACTCAGACCGCGGTGTCCATGATCTTGAGTATCCTCGCGATCCTGGTTTGGCGCTAGTTCTCCCGTGCGCCAAGTCTTCACGGGGAGCGATTCGTCTTCTTGTCCGAGACTGAAAGGGCGCAATTGATTGATAATGAGAGATAATGAAGTGAGAGAATGTACATCATCAAAATGCCAGTCCAGTGTTCGTATTAACGTTAATAGCGTTAACAATCTTCACAGTTTATTTTTATTGCTGAGATAACTTACTTTCGCTATACAAGTCATTTCCCGATCACCCGCAATCCGCTGACTACGTCTTCTGCCTACCATCATTCGCCCAACGGTATAGGCTTCCGCATCTCCACCTATTTTACAATAGATTACGTGATTCCGAAGCATTTCCTCTCCTAAGTCGTCTTTGTCTATGAGAAGCTCCTTCCCCGCGACACAAGCCTTCAGTTAAAGAAAAACAAGCCAATCACCTACCCATTATATAGACGTATGCTGAACAGCTTTGGTAAGTGATGAGATACTATATTGTTGTCACACCGCACGCTATATAGTTCAACTCCCCGTTCTAAACTGCCCATGACAAATAAAAACGTTTCATTGCCCCTCCTATAATAATTCCCAACACCCTCCATAAACATCGATTATAGCTTTCCCGTTCTGCGCGCTTCTCTCCTTATGACGATTGCTCATCACTTTGCGAGGCGATGCTTCCTTGTACCATGTACGAGAAATATCTTGGTCCCTCTTCTCTTTCCATTTTCTATTATCTACTATAATTCTCTGCAGCAGAGATAACATTATTCCAGTTTACGTGATGAAATTAGTTGTTTCATGTCAGCCCAATCCGTAAGACGATAGTGCTCTCGTTCACTGGCACTCAAACTATGCTGTAGTCCAATCGCTCTTCCCTCCCACATTATTGTACAGTCACCCTCCGTTCCTCGTTCGACCCCCCTCTCCTCCACATTCCCTCAATCAGACTTCGATCGCCTTTCTCTCTCTTCCTTTTCCTCTATATTTCACACGTCCGCATGATTGTACTATTGTGTGACTTTACTATCCTATGAGGTGTGTTTTAGATGGCTTTCATTGACTCCTTCATCACTCAACTGTTCTATCAAGTCTTCGCCGAAATCTTCTGCCGGCGCGTCATCGATCGTGTA
>LS853790.1:2331-30844 GCA_900490955.1 Micoletzkya japonica | reverse complement strand
CTCGCTTCGCTGCGCTGTGCTCTCTCGTCGGAAATAGGACTAAGACGACTGACGGAACATTTTAATCAACCATACATCATTGCATTCAAGTTCAAGGTCCAAGAGAAAAGGCTTTTTGCTCCTGCGGTGCGGGTTTTTGCTTTTTTCTCTCTGCTTAACATAACAATTGTATGAGAGAGACGGAGAATTTGATAACATCATAGTGGAATAATTTATTACTTCCAATGCTCAGTCATTCTATTGTACAGGATGCCCTCTCTTCTTCCCTCTTTTTTAAATTTGAGCTCCGCGAAGCTAGCCTTGCCATCTAGCATTTCATCACACAATGCATACAAGGATGAAATTCAATAAATTAAATTTATTGAATTAACAAAGCACAAAAGTGCTGACAATATTGCTGACAAATAGAAGATAATTCTACTTGCTATATCTGCGGTCTACGTATCTTCTTTCTCTCTCCATTTTTTCTTGTTCCTTTCGCTCCCTGGCGGCCTGCTCTCTTGCTGAAAATCACACTAAGCATTCGAACGATTGGCATCCTGTCTGTCAGGTATAATATTCTTTGTTTTGCTAACAAGAATCAAGTGAAATTGAAGTAAGTGGGTTGGAATGGATTAATAAAGACTAAGTTGCAAATAGCATACCTCGCTCCCTTTCTTCCCTCTCTCTTCTCTCCTGCTCTTGCCGAGCCGTATCGGAGTTATGAGACATTGCTGAAAAGAAACAATGTTAAAGCATTTATGTTCCATTTATATAAACCAAACTCACTTTGTAGAGGAGCGTACGAGAAGAATCCGAATGGAGAACACTTAAACAGCGAATCTTATATAGGGGGTTGGAGTAGGAGAGGCGGAGAAATTATTGCACATTTATGGCTTGCTTGTCTCAGACACATCACACTGAATTTTATAAGAATGACATCAAGGTGGAGAAAGGCAACGTATCATTGCTGGTATAGTAATGTAAAGTTATGTGCGAAGCGTTTGTTACCAAAAGGATATAATAAAAAGAAAGCTAGCTTCATATGCATAGATACTTTCAGAAAGAAGTGAGGATAACAATTGGTGTTATGTGAAAATCAAGTCAGTTTCTTTGTTTTATCCTTAAATTTGGGTAAGCTAGACGAATTCTCTCACACTCTCTTCCAACTGTTTCGGAAATCCATAAAGGGTCCGTAATTGAGCCAGTCTTGTACGTATTGTGTACCTCTGATAATTCTCGTCAGTTGTACTCTTTATCCGCCGTCTCTATTCAAGAGTATGAGATTACACAAAATTGTACATTTCTCGACCACCAATCATCGACATCCTCACATTCCCACTTTTAATAAGGCTTTGATGACTTGGAGTGTCTCTGTCCCACTATTCTTCTCTATCCCCAAACGCACCCTTTTCCAACGTTATCCGTTTTCCCTCACCCCATGCCTATTACTCAATTGCCCCCACCCCGCACTACCGTATCCCGACATCGTGGTTTAGGTGTTCAAGTGTTGTCTTCTCCCCGCCATAGTGGTTCAGTAGATGATCGTGTCCTTAAATGCACTACAGTGCTCTTCTAACTTTTAATAGCTGTTAGTGTTAACGTTCGAGGATCAAGAGACTACTCAAGATTCGAAGTTACCTCGGACTGAGTGGGTTTATTTGAAGAAGATTTGAAGTTCCTAACTCCCTATTTATATCAAATGCCCCTCATTTCGACCCCAATCCACTAATAGTCCCGATAAAGGTGCAAACTGGTTAACGTCCTTGAGATTCTAATCAAAGGTTTCAAATGTCCCATGCATTTAGAATATCACTCCTGTTTCTAGAATCCCCATTTAATCATTGAGAATCGTAAAGTTGAGAATTTTATATCATTGCTTAACTTCTTCACGCATATCCACAATCTCTTCCTTCCTATTCTCAATGTCTACTTGTTCTTGGTCTGCGGCGATTGACAGAGAGGAGATTCATAACAGTTTTTACAAGCCAATCTTATGTAGCGAAAAGGAGAGACGAGAAAAATTATTGCCCATTTATAGCTTGCTTGTCTCACAAGGAGATGCCACGAACACTCCGTAAATTTATGAGAAACGACTTTAAGAGCTTTTAAGGGATCATTCTTTAAAATCAAAATCCGTTTACAGAATCTGCTACTAAACCCTTTATCGAAAGAAAATCGCTATCCAGGTTGTGAACTTGTAGCTGAAAGTTTGACTTTGTCGCCAAGTAAAGTAGCCAGGTGATAGGATGAATGTTGTTTTTTTCGTTTTATTGAGCTCATAGAACAATATTATAGTCATTTTATGGATATGTCTTCATTATACAATGCTGACATCACAGCATTCCGCTCGGTGAAGAATGTGTCTAATAGCGAAATGGCCACTATTTTTGAATTTTCTCAAGAGTTGCTATACCAATCAACACCAAATTTTCAGAACTTGTTGAATTCATAGTGGCAAGCTTAAGTTTTCAAATTCATAATTTTTCATTCACTGGTTCGCCTACAGGATCGGATCCTATGCGCGAAAGCCGCTATTCGCTATTATGACGCTTGGAATGCTGTGACATAGATACCTTCCATGTGGCGCAATAAATTCAAAACAGAATGTGCCTCATAGAGCACACTTGGGGGAGAGAGAAGTGAAGAAACCTCTGGAATTTAGACATGTTAGAAGAACGTTCGCTTATATCACTTCGAGCCGACATACGGAAGAGCGGAGATGTCTACATTGAATTCAAGGTGCTCGGTATTTGTCTTCTGTGTTGTGAATCAGATTTATACTTCATGCTTCTTATTATCGACGTGTGTAAATATGAAACGATAAACATAAGCGGAAGACTGTATGAATATTTGGCTTTCCTACCCGAATATTGTTAAAAACACGGGTTGGGTTATGTTACAGGGATGAGGTAAGTCGACATGCTATGAAATGATAGTATATTAAGTATGATCTAGCACGACGACTGTTGAGTCATGAAGAATTAGCTTAGGCATCGTTAACGTATTCGCTACGAATGGAATCCGTGTCACTAGATCGATTGATAGTCGCGACAACCGCGAAGTGGCCTTGTGTGTGAAGTTGAGAGAAAGAACGGGGAAAAAAGCCAGCGCCGTATGATGAGCTGAAGAAGGGATATTAGGATGCTCAAGGAAGAAGGCTTAGCGATCTGGGTAAGACTGACTTTAACTTAAGCACATAGTTTGAGGTTGATAGGCGAAATAAGCATATCCGTTCCATTGCCTGTTCTCACCATTGTTCTTGTGCTGCTAATGCAAATTGATCCTCTTCCAAACAGCCTTGATTCGACGGCGAATCGACAGCTTGTCCTGAACAAAAACTAGTTATCTGCATGTAAATCCTTCAAGAGTTCCCCTCAATTGTATATTTCGTGTGACCCCTCTTGCTCTATCGATTTCGTTGTTGTCTCCCTTATGGTTGTAAATAGAGTATATCGTAAGCTGCAAATGCGTAGCTCAACATCTCCTGATAACATCCAATAGGTTCCTTTTACATGGTACCTGTACCTCTATCTGGAAACAAGCGATAATCAAGACTATTTTCAAGAAAAAAGGTAATAAATTAGATCGTGCCAACTATCGTTCAATCTCGCTAACATGTTGTTACTAGTAAAATCTGAGCGCATTGTCTCCTCCTCCCTTTACACATATCTCAATAATCACGATCTATTGCACTCTTCCCAACACGGTTTTCGTCTTAAACGATCTTGCCCATCCGTCCTTCTTCTATCTCTATCTCGCCTTAACTATGTCCTTAAGAGGAATTGAAATGCTTCGGTCTGCTTCCTTGATCGGTCAAAAGCCTTCGATAGCATTCCATTTAATCTCCTCCTCACTTTTAATTTTGGGATTAAAGGATCTCTTCATAGGTGGTTCCAATCTTTCCTTATAGGTAGAACACAATGCGTTAGGGTAGGGTCATCCGAGTCAACAGTATATAAGGTCCAGTCCGGAGTCCCTAGGGCTCCGTTCTGGGCCCAGTTCCTTTCATACTCTTCATCGATTCGCTGCCTCGCTCTCTTCCTCCTTCCGTCCATTGCACCATCTACGCGGACGACGTGAAGGTCATTGTCGAGGACGACGTCAATCTCATGCAAGAGGCGATCGATGCAATCGGAGAGTGGACAACGAGTTACGGTCTGTCCGTATCCCTCACCAAGACTGCCTGTATGTACATAGGTCCCTCTCATCCTACTCACACAATCCATCTTTTTAATACCCCTCTCCCCATTGTGACTTTCTTCAAGGATTTAGGACTAACTTACTCTAATTCTCTCGACAATAGTGAGCACATTCGTTCTATCTGCTGATCTCGGTAAGACTGACTTTAATATACTAAGTAATGCGAATGAGGATCGATTCGATAGAACGGATCTACTGTAGAAGCGATGCAGCATTCCACTCAGCCTCCCCTCAAAATCCCGTCAATTATGCTCGGAGCAGTTTGGTCGAACGGTACATGTGGTCATAATCTTCTGAAAAGGCAAGTGTGTTAAGTTCGTAAACTCTTGAAGCTCTCTATCTCTCTCTCTTCATCGCCGTCAGGAGTGCCGCGTTTATGATAACCTGGAAATATCTTGAACAATCCAACTCAACCATCGTGCTGCACTGCCTACAGTAAGTCCACAACAGATGATTTTAAATGATTTGAGTGGTGGTGTGCTTGTGTAGTGTATTCTCATATCACAGACCATCTCTTTCCGGCTTCCGCTCTGCTCTCTTCCCGCCTTGCCTTTCGCAATTCTCTGTGTCAGCACTGACCAGAAGTCAATAGCGGAGAGAAACTGATATGATCGAATTGCCTGCGGAGACTCTTGCCTTTATTCTCAGTTCGACGATTTCGCTTCAGCTAACAGTTGCGATACCTCTTTGCGATCCTTACCTCTTTTGCGTGTATTTTTGCTTTTATTTTAATTTTGATAATACCTATCTACAGTTCCTTTTCAGAAATGAAGAAGGTCCAATCGTCTCTTCTGCGACTACTCCTGCTAGTTAAGGTTAGTCCACACCCTCATTAGGCTATTCGATGCCCAATGTCTCGCTGCGCGAATCAGTCCGGCAGAGTTCCGCTTGATCCTGAAACCAGTTTAGAATAAACGGGGTTTATTTTTCATCAGGCTTTGACGTGGGCAGAATATATACAGAGCAAAATGTTGTAAAAATTAGTATAAACCTCTTGTTCAGTTATCATCTTCCATCCACATGAATGTGCTCGACATTTGGTACACTACTGACCACCTCGGGACTGTGCAAGGTATTAAAATGTTTCACTTTAATGGTTTGGTTGGTTTATCACCGTTTACCTTAGTAATAGGCCGTAAATCAGAATGCGTCTGCATGACGAAATATTATCACGTAATGATGAAGTATACTCTTGAGGTTGCTGGAGAGTGAGCAAAAACGAAACGGACTGTACCGTGAACATGGTTAGTTGGATATTTACTTGGAAAAGTTGGAAAAGACTATTGAAAAGTCAGTGATGAGGTTTAGGTGATTCTAAGCCATTCTAGATAATCGTCCAAGCCGACGTGAAATCTGTGGAAGAAATGCAGAGGACGACGGTTACGTGGAATTCGATTCTCCTCAATAGGGTAATCGATAGGGTTGGGAATTGAAGCAGTTAACGTCATCTTCCTTTCATATTTATTCACCCATTCTGTGCACGGTGTAGGTAAAGAAAGAAAGGAAGACTACGTTTGCTGCTTCCTTGCCCAACCCTAGTAATACCTTCACAATGTTCTGAGCGAGCGAGCGAGCGAGATGCCGAAAAATAACCCTGATTTCCGTCGGAACTCTCACACGGAGAACATTGTAAACGTTTTGGTTTTGGCCCGTTCGCTTTACATTTAAAACATAGTGCCTTCATGGGCGACACCGTTAGACGTAATTACGCCTTTCAGTTCCATCGTGAGACCTTGAAGCTTCTCGCTGGTGTTGACCGTCCTCGTCGTCGTTTCATCGTAGGTTTTAAATACTTTTACATTACCGCTTTAAAAATATCTTCATCACAATTAGAATGACTCCTAAAAGGCCTTAAAGTCTTCTTTCAGTACACTCCCCGTACGAATGATTCGACCACCCAGCCTCCCTCCACCACCACTCCCTCCCCTTCTGCTGTAAGCATAGTCTCGACTATAGACTTATAGAAAGGCAGTTTGGGAAGTTCGCGGAAAAATGTAAAGTGAATGTAGAAGAAAACGAATAGAACTTACGATTTATATTCAGACAGCAGCACGTTTCACCGGTCCCGTCGCGGAGAAGTGCGAGGTACGGCATTGTGGAACTATTTTAGCATGTTTAACTACAGAAAGATTGATATAAAGTGAAATCATAACATCTATATACATAACAATGTTCTCAGTGTCCTCCCCCGTCAAACTCGAGCCACCTCTACTTTCTTCTTCCGTTTCTTACTCTCTCCGTTCTCATCTCTGTCGTATTGGGATTCTTCCTGGGAAAGGTTTGTTCATCGCTTTTTTTTCAAAGGTGCATGTTCTGTATTCTAATAAAAAATGTAACTGATACATGTAGCCTTCAGTTTGCGTACTGATTACAGATATACGGCAATCGGAAGACGGTTGATCCCGTGCTCCCGAGCATTGCAGCAGATGCTATCGAAATGAGTTCTCGTCCATTACAACAGATCGAATTGTAGACTAATCCCGATCGACCGTTCACTCTCTCGTGAATACATGTTTAGTCTATGCATCATACTTACTAATACTTCCCTACCCCCCCCCCCCCCGATACGTTATTCTCTTCCTTATTTCTCCTTCCCCATCTCACCCCCCACATCTCCCATATATCTCCATATCTTCCGGTTCCACTCTTTTCTTCGCTTTTCATCTTCCCTCCATACCCCTTTTCTCCTTATTTCTACACCATTCACCCACTCCCCTAGAGCCAAAGAATAAAGTGATCTTTTTTATTGAATTTAGCAATGGAGTGCAAAGTATTATACAATGGAGTGCAAAGTGTAATAAATTTTACACCTTTCTTGTGCAGCACAATGCAAAGCCGATGCCAACAAGGGCCACTACGACGAAGGGAAAAAGTAGAAACCGCCAGATCATCGTACATTCCCAAAAGTGTCATCGAAAAGGTCTTCTTCTATTTGTTTCCCGAATCTCACCATAAAACGGATATTTACTTCACCGGTGCTGTATGTACGCAAATTGCATTATACCTATTTTCCCATAATACCAACGCCTCGTCTCTCCCCCCCCCCCTTCTTCACTCGTTCCCCTCATCTTTCTCTGGATAAATCTCGAGTGTTTCCCTCTTGTTCTCTGCGTAACATCGTATGCCTGATGGGTACCTTGTTGTCTCGCCCTCCTACCGTATCCCAAATCTTACTCTTTATGCGTTCACCTACGGTCATAACGATATGGATCATATTCCGTGACAAACGCAATATTGTCAGATACGGAAAGATGGAATGATTTTATTCATATAATAAGGTAAGTTACCTTGCTCACGCTCGCTTGTATTATTACAAGCAATGTCACTGCTTCCTTCTGGAGCCTGCAAAGTGAGCGCATGCAAAATAATCTGTAATCCCTTCAAGCTGCACTGACAAGGAGATGCCGCGAACACTCCGTAAATTTATGAGAAATGACCTTTACAGATTTTAGGGGACCACTAAGTAAAGTCAAAATCCGTTTTCAAAATCTGCTACTAAACCCTCTATCGAGCGAAAATCTCTACCCAAGTTGTGGAATATTAGCTTGAAATCGCACCCTTTTTCGCTAAAAAGTGCTCAAATGCTCAAATTTTCCATGAAATGACCATAATATTGTTCTGTGAGCTCAATAAAACGAAAACCAACATTCATCCGATCACCTGGCTACTTTACTTCGTGACAAGGTCAAACTTTCAGCTACAAGTTCACATCTTGGATAGCGATTTTCTTTCGATAAAGGGTTTAGTAGCAGATTCTGTAAACGGATTTTGATTTTAAAGAATGATCCTTTAATAGCTGTTAAAGTCGTTTCTCATAAATTTACGGAGTGTTCGCGGCATCTCCTTGTGAGCAAAAGTTCTATAAAGGCTTATTAACGTCGTAAAGATTGCTGCCTCAAAGATTACATAGTTCGAAAGCTAAAAGCGATATATTTACTTACCGGGAGAAAAGTCAGCAACCACTCATTCTTGAGAGCATCGTCGTGATCTTCTTCGTAGTAGGGATTCATCGAGCTCATCGTGGAAGGGTCGACTTGAAAGAACTTACCTTTTTGCAACTTTTCCATTTCTCTCACTGCCATTTCTTAGATCTAATATCATAGGCCACACAACCTAAAGCTTGCTGCAGTTATGCCATTCACCTCTTTAATTGATGATTCTTGAAGAGACGGTGCGGACATTCCGATAAGGAACATCTGAAAAAAGGAAAAGTAAACTTTTTCCTTTCCAGGCTAATCCTTTTATTACCAGTAGCGAAAAATGTCATACTTGCATAATTTCTGCATCTCTTTACTGCGTCTTTTGTTTTTAGATTGATGAATAAATAAATTGGTACTAATTTCATAAGTTCACCAATCATGCGGATGTTATGGGATGATAGTAGACATACCTCGAGAATAAAGAGGATAATGACGGCATGCTTCATCCCACAGTTTCAGCTCAGTTTGTACGAGCAGTGGCAACGACGGTTACCTTGAAGCGCCACCTAGTAGACAGAAATGCAACTGGCAGATCAAACGAACTGAACGTTAACACTTGAAATCTATGTGTGTGCGAGAGACAAGAGAAAGAAGGATATAGAGAGAAGAACAAGACCAGGAAAAGAGAGCTAAACGGGAATTACAGCGTGTAGTGGATCATCCCATAACATCCGCATGATTGAAAAAAATGCAACTTCCATAGCAAAGCGCACTGCAGCCTGGAACAGGAAAATTGAGTAACGAATATATGATGTAGCATAGTCATAGCTTTTATCATCTCAGCGGAACTGAATCACCGCTTTAGTCCACTAGATCACAAGTGCTCCTGTACTCTCTGCCAATGTCATTCCACTACACGCTGTAATTCCCGTTTAGCTCTCTTTTCCTGGTCTTGTTCTTCTCTCTATATCCTTCTTTCTCTTGTCTCTCGCACACACATAGATTTCAAGTGTTAACGTTCAGTTCGTTAGATCTGCCACGTATACTACGGGAATGATAAAGAAGGCTTAGGGACCGTAGCGTGCGTCCCAGGTCATTATACAACATACAGTACACGAGGCCCGGGTGAACTAGCCCGCACATATGATCGCTCATTTCCCATTTTTTCGATGCGCGATTTTAGTGTTTCCAACGCATTACGTTTTTCATTTTGCAGTTTTCATGTCTTAAGGATTCAACGAATTCGTGTAATACCTCTTTATTCTAATGATTATGTCAGTCCTATTATGTCAGGATAATCGAGATCTACAGCTGAGATTATTCTAATTGTAAGAGTCACAAAAATGTTCGGGCAATATCGATTTTCGAATAAAGCGCTGTCAAGCTTGCCTAGAAGGCATACTTCATATCTGAACCCCTCCCATCTCGCGCAGACCTCTCAACAGCTTGTATCAATCAAAGAGTAAAATAGCGATAATTGACATGCTCTTCGCTTTCGAAGCCCCATTCCATTCTAGGTGCCGTGCGGTTCTTATATAATCTACTATGATGAACATAGGTACTCGAATAATGTCGTGCCCAAAAATTACGGTAATTGATGGTGCACGAAAAGTGCTAGGTTCTCTAGATTCGGGAGGTATGCGAAAGAAATCGCTGACCTCGCTTTAAGTCCGATAACCCGACTTTGAGAATCGTGCGTCACTAATGGTATGTTGTACCATGAAGATAGACACTTGGAGCAAAAACTGACCAAAAATTAGGAAAATTCATGTTACCCAAAATGTGCTAGAAGCTCTACACTGGAGCAGTCGGGAGCAAAATCCAGAACATGGCAATGCTAGATCCTATAACCCAAATTTTAGGATTTATGCGTCACTAATAATGTTTTGTACCATGAAGATAGATGCTTTGAGCATACCCTGACAAATTTCAGAAATTCATATTACCCAAAATGTGCTAGAAGTTCTAGACTATAACAGGTGGGGAGAACAGTGTTGTATATATCTTGCTATCTTTTTTTTTCATTTCTGATGTAAATGACCCCTTAATACACTAGTCCAAGTCATTGCCATTATAAATAAGAGGAATAGCTCATGTTTCCGTACCTTTCCCATACAGGCACCAGAATACGCGATGTCTCAAAGTACTAGACACCGGCGTTCCCATTGTAAGGTCATCATCCCATCATAATACTCCGCTAACCTATAGACACTTTCTTCACTTGATAGTACGTAGGGAGTGAGTCATCAGCATGACCTGCGCGCATCATTTGCATCTTCTCCCTTGAGAATCTCTCATTCCCATTAAAGCGACTGGACTATATTTTATCCAGTGAAGCTGTACACAATGAATATCTAAGCGATTCAGTATTTAAAAAAGGAAAAGCTATATTACGGGTAATAATCAAGTCCTTGGAGAGTAAGTCATAGCTATGACACAATGCCACCCCAATTGCGCCATTTGGCTGTCTTACTGTAGCAAGGTTAGCTCTGCGTCCTAGTTATCGAAAGTTTTGAGGGTGAAAATGAAAACTATAGTTGATTCTGTTTTAAGATTTAGTATCAGCACAACTGAATTGGTAGGATCAATTATGTTACATATAAATAGCGCACCATATTGAATACCAAGCTGCGGTCCCTAAGTATAGGACTTATTGCATCTTTCCATTCTGGATTTTCCTGCTTTAGCTCTTTCTCTCAGGCTTGTATTACTTTGCTTCTAAAGACCTTTTTCCTGTTGCGCGGTCTTGATACAGCTATAAGCAGCGGTAGTAGTGATTTCCCTCCTCTCGTGAGATTGGTCCTCTAGGTGGTGGAGTACCTCAAAAATAGCCTACTACAGTGAGACGAGAGAAAAAGTGAAGGAGTAAGAGAGGTTTGGAAGGAAGTTGATGCATCTTTAAATGGTGATCATCTTTTGTCGGAGAGATACCTCGAGGTGCATTTGAAGGCATACTTGCAGATATACCTTGAAACACCCCTTGCATTCACAGCGGCGGCAGATAATTACACAAACATCTCACTAAGTGGCAGCATGAGAAACGGGGATATTCTGCCTCATACTTCGAACCGCTTGTCCACCCCCCAACCCCTATTGCTCGCTTATATTGGGAACAACAAATGTTATAGAATAATATGCAAAACACGATGAAACACTTATACGTTGCGAAAGAGGAAGGAAGGAGAAGCATTTCGACGAGTAGGGGGTAGAGTGTACTGGAAGGAGAGGCGCGAAGAGATTGATCGTATCTATTATCAGAAGGATAGTAGGACTTTGAAGTGTTCTATGATGAAACAGTGTGAAATGCTCATTGAAATAGGTGACCAAAGTCTCTTGTGTTAGGATTTGCTTATGTGTTAGGATTGCGCTTCAAGTATTAAGCAGTATTTGTGTTAAGCATGTCGCTTTAGTTTTTATCGCTTGCTTAAACATGTAATACAGGCTGAATTGTAAGCAAATTAAAGTTACATTTTAGAGCGGAGAAACGAATGAGAGGAAAGAGACCACGTAGAAATGTGAATGAATGAGTATCCACAAAGTAATCACAGTGCACGTTTGCTCTCTGAGGCGATCTCGCAGACCGCAATCCGGCATTTCTCATGCATGCCATCCTCCGTAGAATCCCGCTTACCCAGGGAATCGGGACAGTATCTGTCATAGAGAAGGCGAGAGCAGGTCCATCTGAACGGCTCAATTTACACTGGCTTGACACCTCATCGTGGAAGCTGCAATATTTACTTCTTACTAGCAAATCACAATTTTTTTCCGCTTGTCTGCGTGTGTCTGTCTGTCTGTTTGTCCGTTCCTCGATTAACTCACTTAAAATTTCGAATTAAAAAAAAACAATTTTACAAGACTCCTATTCATTTATTCATACCTCGGGACCATTTTTGGTGTTCTATAAAATTTTGAAAAACCGCCAAAACTGGTCCCGAAATTGGCTGAGAAATATTTAAAAAATTGAATTTCGTTGTTTAGCACAGTTATACGTACAAAAAATGGAAAGAATCGTGGAAAATAACTGGAAGTGTGATAATTTAGTTGTGAGTTATAAAAGTGGTTCTCCCATTCTCCCTCTCTGTTCCCTTCGCGTGCGGTTCGCTCTCTCATTCGTCTCTCCACCAAGAGCCTTCCCACGCAGTTTCAACCAAGGATAAGAAGGAAGAATCCTCTCCTCTGAAGAGTTGGCGCACGAGGGGAGTACGCGCCAATCGAGGATCAAGAGTCTACTCAAGATTCATCGTCACCTCGGACAGAGTGGGTTTATTTGAAGAAGATTTGAAGTTCCTAACCTCTCCTATCTGCTATATATCAAATGCCCCTCCTTTGGACCCCAATCCACTGGTACTCCTGATAAAGGTGTAAAACAAAGAGGACGGGAAATATCCAACCGTTCGATCGCCGACGATTTCTTGTCCATGCAACAATACGTTCCCCACTGCTCAACTACTCGGTCTACTCGTTGTCTTCTGGTCTTCAAAAGCTTGTCTTGTGACTCTTTTTCCATGTCACGCGCCTCCGCCGCAGTATCGAAATCCCTAAAAAAAGAGAAGTATTCATCTACAGGTGAAACATAGGAAAATAAGAACATAAGAAAAAAAACATAAAAACTGACGCAGACGACCAATATATTAGTTCTCTCTTGCACGGATAATCAATGTGTATGCACTCAGGAGATCGCATTCTTGTACGTAGAATCGGGTTCCCGAAAGCCGGCTCTTCTTTGGCGGTTCTGAAGCTACTCGACTTCGTTTCTCTTTCATATATAGTGAACTTCGGTTATAAGTGAACACTTACCGATCTCTAAACGAATAATTGAGATTTTGTCTTCTGATTGCGTTACGGCCTCGTTGGGCAATGACAGCAATCTGCGACAAAATTGTGACGGGCTATTACATTTTAGCAATGCTTACATATGTATGCCAAACTCTTGCACAGAACCAAAATATATATCTTGAATAATGTACTTGAATTAATATTTTGTTAATTTTCGAAGTTTAACTGCCAGTTCACACAAAATTTCTATTTTTTTTCCGTTATTTTCTACCGTTTTCACGGGCTACACTACGCTTACCGCCTTGATCATGCATGCTGTGAATAGAGTATCGGGCTTGAAAGGTCGAAGAGGTCCGATGATTGAAGGGACATTGAGCTGAAATAGGATGGTAAGCGATTTTCTGTTTTTACATTGTAATGAGGAGTGATAATTTCTGCTAAGAAAACTATATGACAAAAAATATAACTATAAAACTCGAAACTATATGACCGTTTGAATAACTCTAGGACAAGTAATTAGGGGATATGAATATGAACCTTTATTTCGGTGTCCCTGAATATCTCGTACATATCGATTTGTGGCGCATGCGAGATTGCGTTCAAGCGAATCGGATCCAGTAACGATTCAAGTTGGCGAATCGATTCCTCGACCTCGGCGACCAGTCGCAGGCACAGAGGGTGTAGACGAACAGGAACCTGTGAGAATATGAAGAAGATTAGGGTCGTGAATGTTCAAAATCGTGACTGTTTTTGGGAATCAGTGTGCAGAGAGATATCATAATGTGATGGTGGTGTCAATCCCAGTTTTGTGGCACTCGTCAGGTCTGTTTTTTGTGATTTTGGCGAGCTAAATGCAGGCAAGATCATAGTAGAAAATTGAAAACATACGCAAATTACAGAGAGAACATGTATGAAAAGTAGTTTGATCAAAATGGAATTCAAAAATGAAAGCGGGAACAAATATTCAGAGCCAGTACAGTTTTCTACCTATAGAATAGTCAGCGGGGAAATAATTTTGATCGAATGTTTGGAGTGGTTTTCAATAATCTAATCTAAAGAGGCCTTTAGGGGCGGAAATTTCTAGGATCACTATGTTTACATACTTAGTTTTCACCATAGATCAAATAGTCCGACGTAACCAATGCACATTTTGCTGTGAAAATTTCGAGAATCAACGCGCTCTGGTGGCCAAATTTATCACTTTCTGCCATTTTTAATGTGACCCAAGGCACTTTTGTTCTGTTCTCCATGAAGGGATCGAGGCGCTTTCCAATTCAACGACGTTATTATTTGATGCAAGATTCTCACTCAGTTTCTAGTATTACTTTGTCTAACGTAGCAGAACGTACCCAGTGCGAGGCCTCTGTGTAGAATCTGACTAAGTGGATAGCCTGATAGACGCTGTAGGGAGCAAATCGACGATCGCCGTAGATAATTTCCTACAAACGATTAGTGAGCATACTTTCTGAAAAGACAGAGAAGCTCAATTCATATGGCGTGTAGGAGAACTCTGATAGGTAGATAGAACTAGAAGAGTTTCTTAGGAAAGAAGAAATATAAAAGAAGTACCTCGTAGTGCGAATAGTGACTCATTGTGAGAATTAACGTTGAGATGGCTAGTCTCTCATCTCCATCGGGTAGAAAGCCCCTCTGGACATAGTTAGCTCGTGTCTTGCGAAACGTTCCGATGGACTGATAGGGAAGCGAGAACATGTGGAGAGGACTGTCGAGGGAAGGACTGACCTAACTAGCGCTAGTTCTGCCACGACTGCATGCCTCCATTGGATGCCTTCCCCTCGAAGGTCATAAAGGAGAGAGACACTCGCGACAATCCTATGTCTCCACAATCGATTGAGGTCAACCTTTGGCATGGGAACGGGATGGATGATGCAAACGTAACACGGAAGGACTGCGTAAAATAAATGCCCTGCGATCACATAGATATTTTTGTTAACAAATATACGATTAGCTCAGGTTGGTAATTCATATCGTATTCTTATTGTTCACATTTCGACCATGATTGTTTCCCTTCGCCGTCACCCCTCCCATTTACGATACGGCGTTTCCCTAATCGCTGTTTCAGGATTGATGTTCATCGATTGCTTTCTTGCATCTTTTCATGACATCTAAGCGTAGTCCTTCTTATCTTCACAACGGTTTTGCTGTGGCGAAGGTGAACGCAGAGAGGAGAGGTGAATGCGAAGTGTATTCATCATGACAAAGCACGAGGACGAACAGCGATTTGATCACTGCAGATTAAGTTCTACCCCCCAAGAACCAGAACTATTCCGATACCTCGGATCTGCGACGTTCGATGATCCGCGCACTAACTAGGAAAATCCACATCGGGAGAAGTACTTTATGACGGCAGAAAATCGTAGAAGAGCAAGGTGTGCGTACTATCATCAGACGCGTCAACACGCTCAAGTGAAGGCTGGACGACTACAGAGAGAGTGGAGCACTTGACGAGTAGGATGAAGAGATAAATAGAGTGCAGGAGTCACACAACCCCTATCAGAGCCCCATTGTTTTCCCTAACCATAACTTGAGGTATTAATGGTATTAGAATTGAAGCTGAAAGAGGCTAACAACATGGATATAGCGAAGTTTTGGACGAAGACCTGTCGTGCTTACTGAAATAATATCGGAGTTTATCAAAGCAGGGAAGAACATACATACATTATTGGTGATGAGCTTCTACTAAGGCTACAAGTAAATAATAAAAAAGAAAGCAAATACGAAGTCACAGGGAGAGAGAGAGGCTTTGGGGCCGCGAGTGATAGAGTAGTTCCGGTCAAAAGAGCCTCGAAGGGCTAATTCAAAAGCATACTCGAATCAGCTCTCTGTGACCTTTCAAATGTCCAATCCCCATCACAAACGGATACGTTATCTAAAACACCTCCCGTGTCCGTATATCTAGTCATGGACAGCTAATCATTTGTTCTTCACGGGTCCCCAGGATCGGAGTCGCTTTGCTCCTAAAGAAAAAAATGCTGCGATTTCCTTGATAGCATGTGCGTGTGCTATAAGTAAAGCCAATTATTATAAATGATGACACGAGCAAAATGTACTCTCTTTTGCGCACAGTACGGTTGCGATTTTTTCGAATTCTGTCACTCAGCTCATGGTTAGTCTTGAGTACTCACCATCTGGCCGATGTCCTTCTTATCCTTGCTTTGCAGAGGAGCTGGATCAAGAGAGTATCGAGGAAAGATCGTGACCGGGATCGGCGCGGTGATCTACAGAGTGGGCAGTTTTAAAAACAAGAATGACGAAGTGTTTTATTTGCGTGCGCTTCTCTGCTAAAATCTCCTCCTGCTAACCATGATGTGTTTCAAAAGAACTTTTTGTGCGCTTCTCTTTCAGTTAAGACGCACGTTGAGATATGAAAGTACTAAATACCAATATTAAAACGGCTATTTATTGCCTAGCACCTATTGGTCCACCTCCATCTCTCTGCTATACTTGTGCTCGGCCATCTCCATCTCTTCCGGAATGCTCCTCATTTTTAGTTGGGCAATCAACTGTCTGCGCTGCCTCGCGGTTATGGGTCTACGGTAGCGCAACGGCATCACGTACTGGTTGAGGCTCTTAGACTGCAAATAAATCATTATCACGTAAATAAATTATTATTTAAATAAGTTATTATTATTATAAATGCCCGCTTCACCAAGTCACTCAGAGCTGAGCAAACACACCTTTCTGAAGCAGCACACCACGAGACCCATAATAGTCAGCGCGAGTAAGATGAAGCACGCCAGAAAGATCAACGGAACGAGGTGCATCGAAGAATCCTGAGCATAGCACGTATAAGAAAGAAGTATGGAGAACAGTTTTGCTAATTTCGTCATCATATGTGCGTTACCTCATCTGACTTGTCGTGTGCATGTTCAGCAGAAACTTCCACATCGGGACGAGGAGCCTGAGAAATGAAGCTCAACGGGAAAAAAACGCCTTATACGTTTAATGCGTTCCGTAATGGTTGAATTCAAATGGACATGAGAGAAATATCTGAGTTAGTATAGCTAGTTTACCGGCAGAAACGTCAGCGTCACTTCAATCTCCCCCGCTTCGTAGTCGTCGTCTTCGACTTCGAGTGAGTTACTCGTTGACTTGACAGGGAAGATGCTGAGCTTCAAAGAGTCTTCTATACTGCAGAAAGGTTTTTCATGCTTAGCTTTTTATCCAGTTAGATTTACATTTTGACCTCATTGCTGTCTATTCACAACTACCTCTTGAGACCGCATGTATTCCGTCACGCTGTATATTCAGCCGCAATAGTTTGTAAAAAAGACCTGCACGTATCAGGTTTTCCCTAACAATAACTTGAGGTATTAATGGTATTAGAAGAAGCCACAAAATCCCATCCCCCGCTCCAAGAACTACAACCGACATTTGTTCCTGTCCCACCGATCGAACAGGTCGAACTCCGATTAACGCGGAGTAAAATGAAGAGCGGACAAGCGGAACAGACAACATGGCAGTGGAGGCAGTGATGATGGAAAGATGCTACGGGATCACTCTCACTAACAACTTCAACAAGGTCATCGAGGATGGAAGGATTCGCATGGAGTGGAACACATGCCAACGACCGTATCCGTCTACAATGGAAAGGCAGACATCGGCAAATTTTCGCCCCATCCGCCTCATCTCATACGCGATGATTCGAGCGAGTTCTAGACAGGATGATGCGAAACTGAACTTCAATCGCCTTAAATCAGCGCGGATTCGTCAAAGGATAGCTGACACCTCGCGCTGTGCATTCTTCAATCTCACGAAGGCCCTCTTCCGAATACGCCATCCTCTCATCGTCTACGCTCTCCGTGACCATGTAGTGCATACGTATGCTTGACGAAGCTCCTGTATGAACAGCCAAGCAGTTAAGTACGGACAAGCATCCGAAAAACGAAACCCTTCACGCTCATTGCCGGGGTGCACCAAAGATCTGTACTTCCCCTCTCCTCTTCAGTATTCGTCTTCATCTTGAAAGACCTCATCAAAGCCCATCCCACCACCCTTATCTACGCAGGTGACGTAATCCTCTCCAAGAGCACCAGGGAAGAGCTGGAGGAACGTCGGTAATGTGGAAGAAGGCACTGGACCGAACACTTGTACGCGGAGATAGGAGATAATGGAGCCGCCTCAGTCAAGATGCAAGGCGACAACCTGTCGAAGACACGGATATTCAGACATCTCGTAAAACGTCAGTGGAGACTCGCCCACAGCCATTGCTGCACGAGTAAACCACGTGTGGATGGGGTGGGGAGAGACAACAGCCCCCGTATTAATTGCCTCTATAGCTGCAGCTACACCTCGAGCTACAGGAATGGAAAATTTAATTACCCGCAAATGATCCGAAAGAGACTGAAACTGTCATTCTTTTTACACCATATCCCACTAGCGGTGGAAATGTTCACCTATTGGTCACAATACTTTTCGCAGATTCAAACCATGTATAAAAAGAAGAAAAGCATAAGAAATTCGAAACTCAAAAGAAAAGACTTACTTTGTAACCTTAAATCCATGGAAATATTGTGTAACGCCCTTCATGGGTTCTTTACTATCTTCGCAATAAATATCTGGCCGACCTCTCACAGTGAGAACAAGGGATGAAATGATCAGCGGAGGAGCGAGTTTGGGACGGCCCACCCAGGACAAAAGCGGAAAATAATGAAGAGGGGCTCGCGTGGAGACTCGCATGGCAGAGGAAGAGAAATAGTATGGCTTTTGGTGAGACGCAGAGTCAACCCGAGGTCAAAAAAGCGACACTATGGTTCATAGTGTCATTATTTTGACCTAAGGTGATCTCTGCATCTCTTATAATCATTTGCTCTTTCGCTCTCTCTGAATTCGGGTTATTTTTTGACCTAAGGTCGAGCTAATTTTTGACCTGAGGTTACAGCCATTTTCTTTTTTTAAGCAAAAATACACTGTGTAGCTATAGCTCGAGCTACACAGTGTATTTTTGCTTTGGAAAAAAAAGATTTGTAGCTCGAGCTAGAAATCAGCGCAATTAATACGGGGGCTGGAGAGTTGCGTGATCGGAAGATGTCAGAAGGGACACATCTACCGCACAGTGATCCGTCCTGTAGCCCTCTACTCCTACGAGTGTCTACCCGCAACGGCATCGATGATGAACTTGATGGAGTTGGAGCCTCGGATCTTCAAGACTATACGGAAGAAGTGAGACATCACGTTGCGGCAATCTCGGAGAATTTTCGTGTCCAGTACGATGGGCCTAGAGTGGGATCAAGGGGGAGGGAGCGGTTCAGGAGACGAAGGAAAAGTGGCTCCCGGGAGGAGAAGTGTTTCTCGATTTTTGAGTTGTGACTGGAGGGGGTGTGCGAGGGAGAGGGGTGGGGGTGGGCGCACAGGATCTTAAGTTCCAGCTAGCTCGTGTGCTCATTGTGTGTAGGAACCCACGAGCTAGCTGGAACTTACGAATAAGAAGAGCGAATGCGTAGCAAAATCCCGGACCTGTCTCTCGAGAACTATAAACTGTGTAAAGCACGGAGGGGAAGGATCTTCACAGCCCATCGTGATGTACCCGCACCCTCGTCTTTTGCCATTCTCTCTCGCCTCATGCGGGCCTCTCAATGTATGAGCTCGGGAGACAGGTGGATAACCCTCTGGTCATGGTACTTCCCAAGGCTCACACACGGGAAGGACATGCGGGAAACATATACCCACACTTAGGTGTTTATACCTCAGGATATACCTAAGTGCGGGTATGGGCACAGGAGAATAGATTGTATTCTATCAGATGCCGATACTACATACATTTTCGATCTCTAACCTCTCCTTCTACAGGTCAAGTACCAACCGTCAACACCGATGGAGCTCCATTAGGACGAGCGAGAGTTCCGAAGCCGAAGCTCTGAACAGCACCTCTTTATCTAACGCGACACCACTCATACTTATAGGTTCGCAAAGAACAAGTCACATCTGCGTCCTCTCATCTTACAGATGATCAGAGACGTAAACAGACCAGACAAAAGCAAGTCCAAACGCCTCCCTCACTCTGCCCTATTGAAAGGCAAAAATAGAATAGAGGTGGGGAGAGAGATAGTCAGCGAGGTTAGGGTGCCCCTTCTCATTCTTCTCTAATGCTTCTCCTTCTCTGATTCCCCTCCTCTCAGCAAATCATTTACCACCTAGCTGCCTTTTAGCCTCTTTTCTTCGAAAGACAGAAACAGTACAGATCATGACTAGGTCTCCCACTATCCCCATAAGCTACAGAGGGTGATTCTGAGTGAAGAACTTCGGGTAAAAGGTGATCCCCTACGCTGAAGACTAACCGAGCAATGCTTTCTGATGCTTGCTCATTTACGGAAGTTTCTCGAAGAGACGCCGAGATGAGAACTTACGCTGAGAATGGGGAAGAGAAGAAGCGCGATCTTCATGCTTCGCGATGGGGAGTGTGAAGGCGACAGCAAAGGAAGATATCGAGTAGACTGTATCCAGTCGATGGTCACATGCTTCAGCTCTGTTGCTGACTGTAAAGAGGTGCGAGGGTTACGGTAGATGAATATGGTTGAGGGTTACGATAAATACGGACGAGGGTTACGGTAGAGGGGGGAGTATAAACGACGCGGATTGGATGGATGGATTGGAATTGAAAGTGGAGAGGACTAGAGAGCACTCAGTGGTTGATAAAATGCATGAATGAGGGGAGAAATGTGAAGGGAGGGACGTTGAATGGAGGATACACGAAATTAGTATAAATAGACGACTCGTATACAGCAATTCTCATGAAAGGAGGTATCATAGGGACATGGAGAGCAACTAATCGGCTAACACGGAGAGGAGAAATATGTTGAAATAGCTGAGAGGTGAGGAAAAGGGAGGAGGGAGACGGAGCAGGAGGGAAATGGAGATACAGATCGTCTAGAGAGAGAGAGGAGATCGAACACTGAGAAAGAGAATGGAGAGAGGGAGGTGGGGAGGGAGAGAGAAAGAGAAAAAGGGGGGCCAAGTGGCAGGGGCGATTGTGAACGCTAGACAGAACGGTGGGGGAGGAGGAGATAGGCGCGTGATAGTAGCATAGGGGGAGCAGTGGGCGAAGTGAGGAAAAGTCGCATGAACTGTCATTGAGCACCAATAATGAACCGTTTCACCGCTGTACAACCTAGTCGTACTTCTCGTTTCATCCTCCTTTGCAGGCGGTCAACTACGAGGATAACGAGACGATTTGCCTTTAAATTTACGAAACTCAGAGACAGAGGGTTCGTTGCGTGAATCCACTCTCTACGATCCTATTCCTTCTCAAGTCACAAATCTTGCTCAATTTTTGAGGATAGAGAGTTTGCGGATCTTGTGATTCAATACCATAGTAACAGCCGACTGATCCATAGTTCATACGCGTAGCGGAAGAAAGAGGATGGGGAGTTCGTTTGGGAGTGCAGCCAGTCAATGCACGACTGATCGTTCTCGATCGTAAAACCCGGTTTTCTTAAATCTTCAGTAGAGCGCGTTACTTAACGGAGAATAGGGGGTGAACTGGAATGGTAGACTTTTTGTGATGAGCATGCTCTCTTCGCTACTAATGTTGTTGCCGCCTTTTGCGAGATTCGTGGCGGAAGAAGCGAAAAGTTGATTATCTCACTGTTGCTATCTTTATAGAGTCGGAGAAAACAACGAGGGGATAGAGAAAAAACAACGAGAGGAGTAAGGGGTATCATCCCTCGGGATCACAGGCAGTTACACGAAAAGAGCAGAGTTTAGGGGGAGAGTAAAAGAGATGCGGGAAAGAGATGAGTAAGAACGACACACGATAACGATAAAGTATGACGAAGAGAAGCACGAATCACGGGGGTCCCGGATATACGGAAGAGTGAAGAAAGAACGCTGATGGATAAGAGGCTAGGAAAAGGGTCATACCATTGCTGCCAGTTATCAGGCAGGATTAACTATGGGCTTTTATCTTTTTTTATTTTTATCTTTATCATTACACCTTACGGTGTGCGGTAGGGGGGGGTGAAGAAGGATATCACGGGGGTGAGAGTGGGGGCAAAAAGCTTAGCTTGAAAATCTTCACTATGGGGTGGGGCAGCCGCGACAGAAAGGGGAGAGACGAAGAAAAGAGACGATGGCCAACATGCCGCCCTCACTTGCCAAGGTGAAAAGAGGGATTCTTCATCTGAGTTCTTGATGGAATATGGCGGGGACGGGGATGAAAGACGAGAGAGGAAGGAGAGCCGACCGTCCGCTGCGAGAACAGAGAGGGGGATAAGAGAGCTTTTATTAGCTTTTTGATTAGTTATATCTCAGCAAACTACCGAAAGCAGGAACAAGAAAATAAACAATTTTGCCGATCCTCCGTGTTCTCTTTGCTCAGTGTTCAACAATACATAATATTTATTCTTACAAGTTGAAACTGAATAATTGGTAATCATCATTAATCATTATTATACAGGAGATACTGTACGAGGAACAGTAAGTGGCACAGAATGGGCGACAGTAAATGAGACAAATATACTACGAGTAAGGATGCTCATTTGTCAAATAGGAAAGGGAAATCCGGTCAGGGAAAATGAAGGCGAAACAGTCTTTCCACAGGAACAAAGCTAGTAAAAGTCTCCTAACTGACTGGAATGAGCTAAACGGAAGCAGAGATGGACTAACCAGCTAAATCGTTTATTAAACAGAGATCTTATATACAACAGACGATATGCATATATGCAGTTGGGCAAAAGAGAGCGGTCTATTCACTGGCAAGGTTACAAATGTGATTGCATTAGGAGGGCAAATGACCATGCACAACGATGCGGCTAGCTATTCATATTAGGATTCACGGGAACTATTGACAGTTCTTGGGGAAGGAGGTTCAGCCGGTCTACGGAGGAGGAGACTGCAATGTATTGTTGAGTGTGAGCTTATCTTCTCGCTATAGCCCTTACTATCATATATCACAGCAAACTCCTCCCTCCACTTCCTATTCCTCTAGCCATGTCTTTTCCTTTTCCTCACCTGATTGTACTCCCCTCGAGCTCTTCTCTCGAGTAGAGATGCCAGTCGATGTCCCGCCACGTGCTGTTGGGCCGTACTCATGAGGGCGGCCTGAAGAGATGAATGAATTCCACAATATGCATTAGCAATGAAGCAAACGTATTTTAGGTTTTTGATCTCTTCACAACAAGTTATGTATTTCTCATTGCTTTTCTTTTTCTCTTTTATCTTTTCACTTCTTCTTATTAAGCCATAAGATCGCATTGCATAAACTGACCATCTTCGACTCCAGAGTAGACGTCGCGTGTACTGCAGACGTCGTGTTCTTGATGCCCTCGAACATGCCCTTGATATCTGCCCTAACCTCGTCTTCGACCTCGGAATCTGAAGTAGGTAATCTTACTGGTGTATTGTAAGTGTTTGAGAACAGCTAAGGATAATGCACCGGCAGGGATTCGAACCCGGGGTTGAACTCTTGCCGGGAAACCGCCTTATATTAGCTTACTAATACTCTATGCTTTGATGTGTTTCATGTAGCCAGAGTGGTGCTACTCATAAGACGACGACTAACCAGATCTAGGCTCCGGCATGTTCTTGACGATGTCGATGAAGTCAATCTTGACAGTCTCCATGAAGCCGACGTATTCTGCGTAGACGAGGTTGCTCGTGTAAATGTATTCGTCGACTTCCGCCTCAGTGAAAGTGCAGGCAGCTTGGAGACGGAGATCTGCGAGTCTCTTCGCTGCCGCAGTTTTGATCTGCAAGGAACGGGCATATTGGAGGGGTCATCGAATTCGGTGGTTAGGATTGCTGTATAAGACGTTTCCTTCACTTTTGAACAGAGAAGGCGAACTAGCTTTTATGATGATAGAAGATTTATGTATGATTAGTTTGTAGTTAAAACTACTTACGAGAGGCAGATTTTCCTTGAGGAAAGCAGTGGAGAGAGTGAGCAGCTGGTCTATGCATTCCCAGAAGCACTCCGCCACATCGCCCTTTAAAAAGCACTCTTTCGATGTGAGATGAGAATATTGGTTACACGCTACGCTTGTGATTACAAGTCTTGTCTGATACTGTTTTTCGTGTAGTGGAATCAATTGCAAAAGCTCACCGTTATCGCCTGTTCATCCTCGAATAAGAACTTCGGATAGACGTCCTGCGAAGCGTCCTACAAAGTTCTCTTATTGGTTATTTCTGCAAAGTTTAGGGTCATTAGGTGTAAACTAAGCACTTAATGATTGAGGTGGTATCCTATAACCTTACCATTAGGGACTGTCGTGCATTGCGCAGCATGTGTATCCACTTGCAGATGTCTGTGGGGGTATCGTCGTTCCAGTTGAAGCAAGTCAGACCGTTCTGTAATAAGACTGAATTTACTGGAACATTGGGCTTCTTCTTAGATGTTCATGTTACTCTTTTTTGACTTTCAATTGGAATACCAACTCATTTTATAGACTTAAACCTTATTCTATTTATTGGACACAGTATGTTTGTTAGTCACTCGCCTTCTTGAGTAGGGACAGTTTCGTAGTTGTCTTCTCGAGGTAGTTACCGAGTACAGACAGAGTGTAATGGGCCTCGAATTGCGTCTCGGCCGCATCCTTCACGATCAAGGAGCGATCCTGAGAAAATAGTGTTGGTCTTTGAAGCTGGATTTTATTATGGTTGTGTTAATAGCAGCATGTTTACGTACATATAACCCTAACTAATATATTGCAACTTACGACTACAGTCTCCAGGGCTTTGGGGTAGTGACGGGCCTCTCTGCAGCCGCACTTCCGGCATGTCGCGAGCCGTGCCTGATTTTACGTATCAGGATATATCAATTTCACGTATTGACCTCCAAGAGCGAAACTGTCCACTAATAGAGATGTTGCTTTTCACATAGAATGTAATTCGTTTGGTTTGGAGAGTAGACTTACGAATTGACAATCGGCCGCTTGGCAGTGAATGAGCACCGTGGACGCGCCGCACTTGCAACAGAAGGGTCCAATGCAACTGTTGGGACGACAGGAGGAACATGCTAAATGGTGGATATTCTACTGATTGAGAACAGGAGCATCCGGATTGAATTGTACTGCAAGCTAGACTAGATAGGACACTTCGTTTATTGGCAAAAACTACTCAGTTTTCAGCGATTGGGGTATTGTTTTGATTCGATCTTGATTAGCAGTAGAAAGATAACATACACATCCGTCTGACATCGATGGCATGTAGCTCAGTGTTGTCCCCCTCCAAGGCCTCCAGAAAACGAACAGTCGTCTCTGGAATATTTACACGTTGTTTTCCATCGCAGTGTTGAGCTGCATTAATCAAAACCCATATTGATTTGACTAAGACAACCGGAAACTTTCATAGCATTACTTACCCACGGACTCAATGGGCGGGAAGGTAAGCCCGGTAGTCGTGGAATCGTCTGCAAGGAGATGGTTGAGAGGAGCGAAACAGATGTACCTTTCTGAGACCCTATCACTATGCCCATTTCCTATCAATATTTGTTGTTGTCGATGATTCAGCTTCATTATATCTTAATCAGCCCTGCCACTCACTCTGGTTCAGCGGTTGGGCTGTCCAATTGATGACTGGCTCGGCATGGGTCGGGGCACGACTATGCTCTACAATTATCGTCTAGTTTGTTTTGTAATCTTTGGATTTTGCTCTAATCATTAGAGACTATGGGCAAGGAAATAAATGGAACTAACCGTTGAATGTCTTGCGAACCCCCGTGAGAGGAGCCAACTTCGACGGAGTGTTGAGGAAGATGCTCATGATGCACGAAGGAAACGGGAAGACGATTCTGAGTAAACATTCAGAGTTGATGTTGTTATAAATGAAGAGACGCGACATGAATGAAACGATGAGTAGATGAGGTATGGGGGGATGAAAGGAGGTGCGAGGAAAGAGACAGCAATGGACCATAGCAGATGCGACAAGACAGTGTTTAAGAATGTCAATGTTAACAGTTAAAAAAGGGAACGGATAGTGGTGTCTTCCATCGATTTCTCCGGGGTGAGACTGGCAAAGGAGTGGAGTCTTACCTAAGGCGACAGAGTAAAATGGGCTACGCAGAAGGCAGAATGGAGTGAGACATAACGATAGAAGTATTGGTTATCTTGGAATGGGAAGAGGAGCTAAGAATGAAGAGGAGAAGGGCTGAGAAGGGCAAGAGGATAGAGTTCCGCTAACCTCTACCTCAATCGCCTGATGAGATTGGATGGAATAAATGAAACGCCTAATTGCGAATAGCGGTTTTCTTATTACTATTACTTATTACTATTCTTATTACTATTACTACATTCTTCATTATTTTCAATCGCATTGCGTTTTGCGGGCGTTCCTTTCTAACCCATATTTTCTTCTTGGATAATTAGATTAGAAGTTTCCCGAGAGCCTATTATCCCCCCCCCCCTTTTCCTCTCATTTCCGACCGCCAAGTTCATCCTGCGGAAAAGAATGAATAGGCGATAGACGTTGTTTTGAGATAGGTGTTAGAAAAGAACATGCGATTGGATTTCGAACACCTATCTGATGATGGGTTAGACGGGGGAGGAGAATCAGGGGTTAAAACAATTAATGGGTTACCCGAACTCTAGAAGAGGATATAGTGTATGTAGCAGGAATCTCAGATATCTAGTGCTTTCGCGGCAATTCGCATTTAGGCCACTGTTATACGTCCAATGTCCCGTTTATTACTGCTCGTCCGAGTCTTTTCGTACCCCCTTTCCGGAACCCTTTCCGTGCCTTGCTTCTCTCATGCAAGCCATCACTTTCTCTCTGTTCTCATGGCGCGCGGTCGATTTTCTCATCTCTCGTCTTTTAACCCCACCACTGTATTCTATCAACAACACAAGTTAAGACATCCCTCTTCTCCTCTTTTTACCTAAGCAAATAAGGGCGGTATGCCGGTGATTCCTTTCTCTTCTACGCTCTCCTTTATAAGCGAACGTTCTTCTAACATGTCTAAATTCCAGAGGTTTCTTCACTTCTCTCTCCCCCAAGTGTGCTCTATGAGGCACATTCTGTTTTGAATTTATTGCGCCACATGGAAGGTATCTATGTCACATCATTCCAAGCGTCATAATAGCGAATAGCGGCTTTCGCGCATATGATCCGATCCTGTAGGCGAACCAGTGAATGAAAAAATATGAATTTGAAAACTTAAGCTTGCCACTATGAATTCAACAAGTTCTGAAAATTTGGTGTTGATTGGTAGAGCAACTCTTGAGGAAATTCAAAAATAGTGGCCATTTCGCTATTAGACACATTCTTCACCGAGCGGAATGCTGTGATGTGAGCATTGTATAATGAAGACATATCCATAAAATGACTATAATATTGTTCTATGAGCTCAATAAAACGAAAAAAACAACATTCATCCTATCACCTGGCTACTTTACTTCGCGACAAAGTAAAACTTTCAGCTACAAGTTCACAACTTGGATAGCGATTTTCTTTCGATAAAGGGTTTTTAAAGTCGTTTCTCATAAATTTACGGAGTGTTCGTGGCATCTCCTTGTGAGACAAGCAAGCTATAAATGGGCAATAATTTTTCTCGTCTCTCTTTTTCGCTACATAAGATTGGCTTGTAAAAACTGTTATGATTCTCCTCTCTGTCAATCGCCGCAGACCAAGAACAAATAGACGTTGAGAATAGGAAGGAAGAGATTGTGGATATGCGTGAAGAAGTTAAGCAATGATATAAAATTCTCAACTTTACGATGCTCAATGATTAAATGGGGATTCTAGAAACAAGAGTGATATTCTACATGCATAGGACATTTGAAACCTTTGATTAGTATCTCAAGAACGTTAACACACCTTTATCAGGACTATCATTGGATTGGGGTCGAAAGGAGGGGCATTTGATATAGATAGGGTTAGGAACTTCAAATCTTCTTCAAATAAACCCACTCAGTCCGAGATAACTTCGAATCTTGAGTAGTCTCTTGATCCTCAAACGTTAACACTAACAGCTGTTAAAAGTTTGAAGAGTACTGTAGTGCCTTTACGGACACGATCATCTACTGAACCACTATGGCGGAGAGAAGAAAACACTTGAACACCTAAATCAAGATGTCGGGATACGGTAGCGCGGGGTGGGGCAATTGAGTGATAGGGATGGGGTGAGGGAAAACGGATAATGTTGGAAAAGGGTGCGTTTGGGGATAGAGAAGAATAGTGGGACAAAGACACTCCAAGTCAGCAAAACCTTATAGAAAGTGGGTATGTGAAGATGTCGCTGATTGGCGGTCGAGAAATGTGCAGTATTGTGTAATCTCGTACTCTTGAATAGAGACGGCGGATAAAGAGTACAACTGACGAGAACTATCAGAGGTACACAATATGTACAAGACTGGACCAATTACGGATCCTTTGAGGATTTCCGAAACAGTTGGAAGAGAGTGTGAGAGAAGCCGTCTAGCTTACCCAAATTTAAGGATAAAACACAGAAACTGACTTGATTTTCACATAACACCAATTGTTCTCCCTCCGGTCTTCTGGTGTAACATAATTCGAAGTTCATAGCATGTATTTTGCATCTTGCAGCATACATCGCGCACTCGAACTTGCAACATGTATGATGCTTGCGGGTAACATACATTATGTAGCCTCTATTCAAATTCGCTATTTCACGGAGGGCGTTGCTTTACGGATGCAATGTGATTTCAATTTCATCATCCACTTTT
>LS846223.1:459093-475719 GCA_900490955.1 Micoletzkya japonica | reverse complement strand
AATCCCGATTCGAAACAGCTCTCTAGGCCTCAGTACGGCCATCTGAATGTGTGGGATACGGTAAATCTTGTGGGGTAGTTTGTAGTCTAGACCGACTAGCTAAATAACCCCTGGCATTGCCAGCTCGCTCTCGCTCTCCGTGGAGTAGGAAGGGAAGAGCTAGGGAAGGGGCGAAGGTGTGTAGATGTAAGAGCGGTGGAGATCAGGCGATGCCACTGGGTATATTTGGAGAGGGGAGTGCTTGGTTGAAACTACAAACTACCCCACAAGATTTACCCTATCCCACACATTCATATGGCCGTTCTGAGGCCTAGACAGCCGTTTCGAATCGGGATTTTTGCACATCTTGTTGTCTAGACCATACTGCTATGTTTCCAACGACCAACTCAATAACGATTTTTTTCGTGGGACAGTTCCTTTAAATAAATAAATAAATAAATTTCACTGTAACAGTGTAATCATTTTGTGCTTTGATTTTTGACAGACTTCCACTGAGCGTGTGCAATGAAACTATCTGTTACCCAGTGGAAACAGGCAACAGTAACAAATATAATTTTAATTAGGGGACCTAAACGCAGTTTGGTTACGTCCATCCCTGTAAACAATAATTCATTATTAGGTTGATTATAGGACACCATAATCAGGATCGGAAGCTATGCTAAATTCTATCACTATGAAACTATTCATTCTATGGTATGCGGAAAGCGGAAAAAGCCTGTTCTATCGGTGTATGGGTCAGAGATACTGGACATGGCACTCTACGAAAGGCCTGGCGACTGTGAGCTGCATGAGTGAGTCACTCAAGTTTTTTTCCCAATTTTTTACACAGTTTATTTAGAATTCGATTCCTTGAAGATGACAATGAACCTGAAGAGGTTGCGAGAATATCGCGGTATTTTGAGCCTTACCCATACTATTTCCTTCTCTCTAAACGGCTAACTAGAAAAATCAGGGAAAAGATGAATTTTCTGAGTACAGGAATGTTCGACCTGGATATGGTAAGCTTGTCTTTGCAGACTGTCATATTGAAAATTTTTTTAATGATATTATTATAATGATGCTTTTGCTTTATAAAAAAATTATAAAAAATGGTTTTTAAGGTTTCCAATTTTTGGTTGAAACGGGCGATCGTTTCGAAGACCTATCGTTCGCTGAAAACGTCTGCTGACCGTGATATGCCAAGATTATCCTATACGCGTGTCTCCACTGAGGCTATTGATGCTATCCTTTTGTTTGTAGCTTCACTGTTCTTCATAAGTTGTATTATTTTCGTTTTCGAGTTTGGGGTTTTCTTATGCCTCAAATGAAAGATTATGTTCTTTTTCATCTTTGTTCTTCGTATAAAATGGAGGTCGATGCAGGATACATTTCAATTGTGGTTCTATGTTTTTTTCTCCCCAAAAGCTGTGCATTTTGGCACGTGTATTATACCCGTTTTCCATATGTCCTTACAGCTCACTATGCTATAGTCTCGCACACTGAGTGTATTGGCGTTCACGATTAAATTTGTTCGCAGTTGTATGATCTGGATAACGCCTCCTGCATAGCATAACACACATTTTCTCATACCGCAGTCTATGCGACATATGAACATCCTTTTCTTCTCTTTCCTCATTAATGTTCTCATATTTCAACTGAGCGAGGGAGTATGTCAAGGTTTTTAATTTTGCATTTATCATATTACATTTTCATCACTAATATAATTATCTAGGTCTTTGCATATAACATTTTAAGAGATTATTTGAGAGAATTTTATTTGGAGTACCCCACGGATGGGATGAAAAATTAAAAATTCAGAAAAATCTGAATTTTTGAAGGATTATAGCTCCATTCATTCCTAGCTAATTGCCCAATTATGAGACCATGAGAGTGGTCTACCGTAATGCTACCGTAACCGGTTTCACAGCCGCGCGATTAATCTCCCCCAAACGTAGGTCACCGACTTTCAAACAGAAGCATGTAGTTTAATTATTTCTGAAGATATCTAAATGAAATTTGCAGGAGCCGTGTAATTCATACTGAGCTAGCTCTCTGCAAAATTTGAAATTCACAGCTCTTTTTATTCGAGAGTTATTCATAGCTGTTGAAAGTCGGTGACCGGTCGCCGAGGGGGATTAATCGCGCGGCAGGTTCAACTAGTCAAAAGCGAACCAAAAGAGACAATTTATATACCATTCGACGCGTGTTGTTCTTCTGATGAAGAAAACGTAAATAATTGCTCGAATAGGTAAAAGATTTAATCGATTTATTGTGCAAAAACTACTAATTTCACCATAAATCTGCATTTTTCACCCTTTAGAAGGGTCGTTGTTCAAACTTTTGACGACGGAATTTGAATCTGCATTGGTCAAGGCAACGGTCCGAAATGGATAAATTCGCTCCAAATTGAAAATGTATGTACTTTTCCCATCATTATCATCTTTCCTAATCTCGGATGCAGCCAGATCGCAGTTCTGCGACGCGACTCCTTAATACTCCTCCAAATCACAATATATTTCATCAATTTCTACATGAAATAGCAAA
This sequence comes from Micoletzkya japonica, assembly GCA_900490955.1. Lineage (NCBI taxonomy): Eukaryota > Metazoa > Nematoda > Chromadorea > Rhabditida > Diplogasteridae > Micoletzkya > Micoletzkya japonica. The sequence goes on along the minus strand of LS846223.1, from coordinate 473,196 downwards.
TGCATCATCACAAAAACCAATCAGCATCGTATTCAAATAATATTTATTTTTGAGCCTTACTATAGATGTGCAACACTACAATGTGAGATGGGCTTATAGATTAACATTCGTCCTGTAGTTTCTTCATCACAGAAGCAAAAATTAAGTGTATCTTTAAGCATCTCATAATTTTTACCCTATGGAAAACCTATATAAGCAAGTTTGCGAAATTTTATTAAAATTTTCTAGAGTAATAACGAACAACACTGCGATCTGGCTGCATCCGAGATTAGGAAAGATGATAATGATGGGAAAAGTTCTTTTGCATGTCTTTATGACCACAGTGTTCGATATTATACATACATTTTCAAGTTGGAGCGAATTTATCCATTTCGGACCGTTGCTCTGACCAACTTACAATGCTTCAGAGCGCTAAAACTCGATATTTACCCCTGTCGATTTTCTTGAAAAAAATATATCTGGTGCAGAATTGTATGCAGATTCCAATTCCGTCGTCAAAAGTTTGAACAACGACCCTTCTAAAGGGTGAAAAATGCAGATTTATGGTGAAATTAGTAGTTTTTGCACAATAAATCGATTAAATCTTGACCTATTCGAGCAATTATTTACGTTTTCTTCATCATAAGAAACACGCGTCGAATGGTATATAAATTGTCTCTTTTTGTCCGCCTTTGACTAGTTGACTACCTGTGAAACCGGTTACGGTAGCATTGCGATAAACCACTCTCATGGTCTCATAATTGGGCAATTAGCTAGGAATGAATGGAGCTATGATCCTTCAAAAATTCAGATTTTTCTGAATTTTTGATTTTTCACCCCATCCGTGAAGGCCGCCCAATTACTCCCTTTTCTCAAAAAAGTCTCTTAATATAGATTGCGCATTCTAGCAAACGAATCTATAAATAAAGATAATACAATTTGACAATACCAGATATTGCCGTGGGGTTTTTTTGCTAAGGTTATTCTCATTGCCAGACTGTCCTCCACTGATCAATTCAACACGTCGTCTCCGTCACTATTTGTTTGACGACTATGATCCGAGCATAAGCCCTTACAACTCTCTACGTAAGCTAACCGTTCAAGTTTTTTTTTTAAATTCTGTAGAATGTTTTTCACATGTAGAATGACTGACAATGCATAAATATGGTACAAGACTTGTGGTCTGAATAAAGCGACAAGAAAAACAAATAGGTGCCAACGTCGTCAACAATCAATCTGCACTTTACATCTTCTCCGCTGTCATCAAACTACTTGGCGTGGTACTTTTTCACTTTCATTCAAATTCTCTCACTTCCCATATACCAACAATTTTACTTTCAGATTGAACGCGAGATGCAGGTTTTTACTACATCAGCATTCGTTATGGTGAAGTTTACTGCAATAAGACGCTCTCAGCTATAACCTTTTCACCTTTTTCTTTTCTAAACAGATTGCATGAATGTAGATTTATAATATTCATAATTGAGACTTGGTCGGATCCTCGTCTAACATGGAATCCGGACGACTTTGATGGTGTCGACCACATGTATATGAAACGGGAGGTCGTCTGGTTTCCCGAACTGACTCCATGCGATACGTACGTTAAACGTTTATTTCTTCTCAGTCTCAAGAATAGATTTTGGAGTAGGCACCGCATCCCAAATCTATTCTTTTTCAACTTTAGATATTCGAAGCGTTCGTCATACCGCATTACTAGATAATAGATTTTTGTTAAATTCCCACATTCTGAGTTTCCTAAAAATGAGGCAGATATGAATTTACAGAACGCAAGCAGACTATCTGCAGAAGGATGATGCGCAAAACGTCAAGGTATTTGCCTATCCATAGCGCGTCTTACGATGATTTAATACATTTGCTAAGCAATATTAGGTAAATTTCAAGACGACATCAAATTTGCATGAGGATACCTATCATTCAGCTTCTGAGTACGGGCCAATTGTACGCGAGTATGGCCTGGGCGATGCATTTCTGGTGCGATATGCAGGTATGAAATCACATACATACGGCATAGTGTAGTACACATTTAGGTCAGAATAGACCCCTATACTAGAGTCGAGCTAATGAGATCAACTTGAGAATCTGTCCCGCTTTCCCTTCGACGTGCACGGTTGCCAACTGTGCTTCATCGTTGGCGGGTACAGTCCAAACGAGTTCACTGTTCTTCCCTACGAACCGAAGACGCCGATGGCGAGGAGTGTCCTGGTATGCGCATTCTAGAGATGTGCATGCGAGTTCTATTGATCAATATGTTTCATTGTTTTTGGCGACGCGACACGATGCGGTTATGAATGATATGTGAAAAATAGCCATCAAAAGAACTCTCATTCAGAACTTCAATGAGAGTAGGCAACAAACTTTAACTTTACACTAAAAGTGTGGAACAAACTTTAATTCAACATTAAAATTTTTAATGTTTTCTAAGATATACTTTTCCTTTCCTTGCTTTTATGTCAATACCGAACGAACTTCTCAGCCTACGACCCGTTTAAATTATTTGCTTGCCAAGCATCTGCAGGCAGAACTTTCGAACACATAAACGTGTTATTCGTAGTCTGCGCTGCGATTCGCTCGCATATTTTATTTTCCAAGTCAAAGAGCAAGGATCTTGCTCATGCGAACATGACTAATGGAAAGGACTAACATCACTAAAACCATAATCCGCTAAGTATTCATAGGTGACGGAAATCTTCTTCAACTTTTCATAATAGATACCTGTATCTTTATCAATGTAAAAGTATAGAGGAAAAGGCAGCAATTGTATCGGTAAATTGTTAAACATCAGGGCACGTCTGAATGGAATCTGACAGCTGCGGATCCTCCAGTTCGCTTGCGAACTTTAATTCTTGATGAGCTTGGCTTCAGCTATGTAAGATACCTTTATCCTTACATTTTTAGTGTTAGGCATGTGAATTAGTAATAATATACTTTCTTAGTGCGATATACGAAGAAATCTTTATGTACATGGTTCAAATAACAGATCTACTTTCCCATCGTTCTTACTCGTCAACCAACCTTCTGGATTGGCCTCATCATCATTCCCACCTTTCTTCTCACTATGCTCATCCTCATCGGGCTCTTCTTCACTGTCAATCCTGCCACTGTCGTCATTAATTCGGTATTCATTTACCTAGGAAATTGTTCATTGCAGTCATAAAGAGAGTTCAGTAAATAGAGGAGTGATATCTAACTGCTCTTCAATTTCTATAAACGTTCACTATGATAGTCTCATGTCCCAATCTCGCCTATAAAAGTCAAAGAATCTATGAATCTCACTTTCGCATGGCCTCTTTCCGGAATAATCCACCCTTGTGAATACATTGTTCTTCTATAATTGTATAGGTACAACTCGGTCTCACTACCATGATGTCGATGATGGTAATCATTGGAATCCTCAACGATGCCCTTGCTAAGACGAGAACTATACCTACTCTCGGTATTTACTCATCAGTATTTTCACTCACTTTGTTTGAGTGTGCAGATACACTTCTTATGGGTCATGAACTCTAAGATTTTCATCACTCAAATAGATTCACTCAAATAGGTAGGAGAGCATAACAAGAAGTAAACAAAGGGAAAAATCATAATTATAAAGTTACGCAGGCTGGTTCGTTCTGTTCGACATTGCAATCGTTTGCATTGCGGTGGTCACGATCATCATCATGGAACAAACGAAAGCGTCTCTTGAAAAGGAACACGAACGGAACGAGACGGAGTAAGGGGAACATAAAAGAGACAGTTTATTAGAAACACTCCAGAGTAGCTAGGCAGATACCACGTCCCATCCAGTTACACATAGGTTATATGGTTAAATGTTTTACGCTTTCTACTAGCGGATCAGACAACTACAATGCGTGTATAAACAAGCACAGTTAATATTAGAGGTGTGCATGCGAGTTCTTTTGATCAATATTTTAGCGACGAGACACGACGCGGTTATGAATGATATGTGAAACATAGCTATCAAAAGAACTATCATGCAGAACTCTAATGTCATCTTCTCTCTACGTTAATGTCTCTACGTTAATGTCATGCTTACAGTAAGCAAACCCGCACGTCCTCTACCCTCTACCGCGTCTTCGTCCTCAATGCGCGCCATCTCCGCATTATCCTCTTTCTCTTCTTCACTGCGGCCCACTGCTGCGACATGTCCGTTACACTCTTTCTGTAGCAATAAAGCGGTTTATCGCACACAACTTGGATATAAGACGTGATTAACTCAAAACTCTTGAAATTCGTAACCAAAGAGCAAAAAATTAGTATTATTATCAATTTCGTCATATACAAGACCAACATATATAGTGGAATGAAAAGATACAGATACAGATACAGTTATTTCGTTCTGAATATTTGCTGAAAGTGTGAAGGTATGAGAATCAGGCACACGAAGCATCAAAACAATTAACTTTCAGTTTATTCCTTTGCATCCCGCAGATGGAGCTTAGAAATATTGTATATATGGGTCTGGCCGGAGCATATCTACAGTTACATCACAAAATAGGAAAAAGCAAAAGGGACTTGAATGTCGTCAACTGCGCTCATTACTAATTAAATCATGCGGAGCGCAGGGTTCGCTTCCATTCTAGTTTGTCTTGAGTTTCAAGGCAAACACTGCGCCAAAACAGCGGGTTTTCGAATGAGTTCGGCCAGAGAAAGATGTCCTTCTGCGTTAATGATTCACTGCTTCCACTCGCTCTTCTCGTCGATTACTACCCCAACGTGTACAAGAACGAATACACCCATAAGTATACAGGTATCATATTCTTTCTATGCGCTAAGAGGGAAAACGTGGGAGATTCCGTTCAGGAATTCGTATCTTCTTCTTCGATATCCTTGCCCGTCTCCTCAATTGTACGGGTTTGGAAATTCACCACTACCAAAAGCTTAGTAAGGCTTTCAAACATCATATTTGCCTTTTCAATATACATATGGCACTTTATCAAACGCCTTGGTCGTCATAAGTCTGCTAACTTTTTTCATGACTTTTTATATGATTCCAGGCAGTTTCCTGCCATCTTTCAGCATTCTAATCGGAACATCTTTCTTTGTTTCAAAGCATTTATTCGGAAGTCGTCAGATCGTTCCCTTGTCAGATACATACGAGAACAGTTCGGAGCACCGGTCGACAGCAGTGGCCGCGATAGTGGAAGGTCGCGTGTTGACGGAGATTGCCGGATATCTCATCGATCCGAACCTCAAGATGTACATCGCGGCCTCGCTGCCGGTCGACGACGAAAACGTGAGGCTCTTTTGCTGTTTTGAGGTAGGGCCATTTTATTTATATTGCAGCAATGAGGATAATTTGCACAGTATAAGAGGAAAGGCGTAAAAGAGAAACGAGGATCACGGTTCTGCCACTAAACAGAAGCAAAGGTTTTCATTGAACAGCGAGATATATGCAGATGCAGATATACCACTCGGGTCGCCCGATAGCCTTTCCACCGGTTTCGGTTCTACTAGCCTTGTCGCCTCAACTTCTCGTACTCTTTTCGGTCTTCACTGCAATCATTTACACGATCAATCGTGTTGCGGTTTACACAATGCACAGCGCTGCTAGAAACATCAGGTTTCAACGTTTTTTTTTCTTTCAGCAGTTATCACAGTGTTCTAAATGTTAAGCGAACGAGCCAAAATGCTTAGGATACCGTGTTTTCCGTGCGAGAGTTCCACCCGAAATCAGGGTTATTTTAAGCGTCTCGTTCGCTTAACATTTTCACTGTTGTCAGAACACTGTGTTATACTTTAAGATTTTTTAAAAATTAGAAGAGAAACACCACTCAATGCTCAGTGATTCACTAATCAATACTATTATATAATTCTGTCCGTGGACATGACAAAGAACACTCAAATATATGTTTCGCAAATTTGCAAAGGCTCCTCGATCTAGCGGGTTTGAACCCGCACACCTCCGCTCTATTGTCAGCTAGCTTCCCGATTGAGCTATGCTGACACGTTTGAGGTCAGTGCGGAGATTGTACATGACTGCAATTGACGCCGCGCGGCCAATTTGCGCCTTTTTCGCACTAATAACAAAATTTGTCGTTGAGAAAAGAGATATTGGTTGGACAAACATAAAATAAATTGTTCAGAGAGCTGTGCTATATGGAGAGGGGGGTGTGTAGCACTGCCAAAGGGTAGAGAGGAGAAATGTTAAATCACTAATATCACTAATATATATAGTGCAATAAACCGATCCGGCAGTTTCTCCCGTTCCAAAATGATTCTAATTCTCTCACTTTTGCACGCTCTCTCGCCTTATATTCGGAATGATTTTGCGAATCTTTTTAATCCACTATATATATATATATATATATATATATATATATATATATATATATATATATATATATATATATATATATATATATATATATATATATATATATATATATATATATATAAATACAGTAGAGGGTCGGGAGTTTCTAATAGTAAGACGTAAAGTTATTGCCCCGCTTCAACTACCGAGACCCAAATTGAGGGGAAATTCTAGAACTAGAACTTTTTGTGTGGATAAAGAGGTAATGAAATGTTGCTTCAAATTATTTTGTAGTTGCCAACTTTTAAAATACCTTATTGTGTAGTGGGAGCGTAGATAAACAAAAGCCAAGACACTGTATGAAAAGATCCAGATGAATATAGTAGAGAAAAAACGAAGATATAATTGGTCCAGGGATCCCCCGATGCCAGGCCCTCTAGATAAAACAAGGAAGTGTTTATGTGTGGAACGATATATTCTTCCCGGAAATTTCGCGAAACTGTTGAAGCGGTTATAGCGGTCTCTTGTTGTAATTTCGTGTCATTTCTTGTTTTCTTTTTTTCAATTTGAGTATTTCTTCACAATATCACACTCATGAACTAAATAGACCACATTTGATGCATTATTTTGTCTGATCACAGCTCGGTTTTTAGATGCAAGATCATAATCTCAGTAACGAGCAAACCTGAAAAAGAAAACATAAAAGAAGCTGTAAAAACGCACGCAGCACCCAAACATACAGAATAAATCGATAGCAGCAAAATCGAAAAAAATCGTTCCGAAGATGACGCATAAATTCCACTTATCGCTAAAGCCAGTAACTTTTATCAAACCGTATTTTCAAATTATACGTTCCGTTTTTCTCTACTGTAATCAATCATCAACAGAGAGCTAGCCAAGAATTTTGGGACACGCCAGTCGGGCGAAGCGCCGCGAAGCGGCGCGTAGCCCGGCTGGTTACTCAATAAAGTACTCTACTCTGAATCGCACTACTCAAGAATTGCCAATAATGTATTTAATCCATCCTCAGTGACGTAGTGTACATCTTCACGTTCTTCATGTTCTTAATTATGTATAACGTCTCATTCCGCGGAATAGCCATAAACAACAAAAATCAATTGGAACAGTAAGTCATTTCTCACGTCTTTAATCTCCTGATCTATTTTGCAGAAACTTCACTGTTTTTCTAAGAGAACTCGTGTCCGGTAGGCGATCGTGGTACATCCATGCCCCAGAGTATACCGACTTTGAGGTACAAACATTATACCAATGAATTGAAATTGTTACTTACCTAAGAGTTCAAACATTTTCATAGTAACTTTACCTTTTGCTTTTCATATACTTGTTTTTTTCATTTCAATAAACATACCACCTATCTCTTAACGACATTTTTAAAGAATTTTTATAAAGGATTGTTCCAGGGTACAATAGCTGAGCATCGTCCGTTTAAAGTAGTCAAAGACTTTCGGAAGCTGCAGAAGATAATCTGCGAGGCTCACGGTAATGCTGTAATGTCGCTGTACACTACGGAGATTTTGGAAATGAACCTCAACAAGCGACCCAAGGGCTGTATCTTCACAAAGTATACTATCGTTGCCGAAAAGGGAAAGGTTCGGGTTAAGGGTTGCATTCAAAGAAGATACGCTCGAGCCGAGTAATGTAGCAAAGATTTCGGTTGTCTTTCGGCCAATGTTCTTCTATTTTATGCTGTCCCGATCGTTGAATGCGACTGTTCGAAAGAAGGTGAACAAGCTCAACAGTGGAATCTTCCAATCGGATCACGTAAGTTTGATGCTCTGTCTGTTTATGCTAACTCGAACAAATGTGCTGTTTTTCACACTTTTTGATCTCCATTTTTATAAACGAAAATCCCCTGACACCCTCAAAATTTCCAAATTTGTAGCAAATATGAAAATTATTTGCTCTATTTTAGAAAAAATCCGTACAATTTATCGGATTGCTTAGGTGAAGAGCTTCTGGAAGAAGCGAGCCCTTGTGCCGGCATCGTTCAGATTTATACCGAGCACTCTACCCTTACCGAGACAGTCGTTTAACAAAATACACTTGAAGGATCTCAACCTCTTCATCATTATCATTGCAATCTTGTATATTTCATCATTCATTACTCTTGTCCTTGAACTTGTCACTTCGAAGATTGTGGAAAGCGGGTGTCTTTCGAAATACACGGATAAATTTATTAAATAAGAAAAAACTTAAAATTGATAATGTTTATCTTGTTGTTTGGGTTAAACTTTCGCGCAGAATGCAGTCTTACGATCGACTAGACAAACTACATAACCTTGACACTTTTTTATCTGAAGGCAAACATCGGAGCTCTTCCTCAGAACTCAATGTCCTTTTGTCTCAACGGAGAAGCCCTCCCGCTTGCATTTGTCACTGACTACTACCCTATAATCTATGTTCACCCGGTTACTAATCTCTATAAAGGTAAGCTCAGTATATAGTGGCTGTGAATTCTATTTTTGCATTATAAGGAATGCGTATGTTCTACTTTGATACACTCACGAAAATGCTCAACTGCTCAAGTGTCTATATACGGGAGTACAAAGTGCTGCGTGAGTATTACTCGCTTTATAGTTTATCTTAAGTCTAAAAAATACTTGTCTAATACTTAAGAAACAAAAAACAAACTAGAATAACTGAACGAATATAATAACCGTGCCCTAGATGCGGTTCGTCCATGCAGCAAAAGCATCTAACTGGCCTTCTCTCGGCCTCCTCTTCGCGCTTCCTCCAGAGGTTTAAAGGAAATGTCCCACGAAAAAAATTGTTATTGAGTTAGTCTTTGCAAACATATCAGTATGGTCTAGACTACAAGATGTGCAAAAATCCCGATTCGAAATGGCTCTCTAGGCCTCAGTACGGCCATCTGAATGTGTGGGGTAGTTTGTAGCTTCAACCAAGAACTCCCCACCCCCCAAATAGACCCAGCGGCATTGCCTGATCTCCACCGCCCTCACATCTACACACGGCTGCCCCTTCCCTTGCTCTTCCCTTCTTGCTCCATGGAGAGCGAGATCGAGCAGGCAATGCCAGTAGGGAGGGAGGCCTGGGCATTTAATCGTTCCGTTTTTGAAACAGGCGGTGAAATTTCTACAGTAATCCTCCTCAATTTTGGTTAGGAACAAAAAGAAATTATATACGCGAGTTATCTTTATTGTAATGGTGTCGTAGTTTCATGAGCGATTTTGAAGACATCAATGAAGTACGCTAACTCAAGTATCGCATGCCTCTCAAAAATATGTGAGCGCAAAAAGTAAAGAAGGCCGGCTTCTACCCTACGTTTTTACATAGCCCTAGACGTGTAGAAGATTAATTGAAAAGCAGAAATTCATGCAATTGAGCCCAAAGTGAGAAAATTATTTTCAAAAATAGACTATTTTGACTGGGAATTTCACTTTTCACCGAATGTCTCGAAAGGACGAAGGAAGGCCGGCTTCATACTTTCTTGGTTTATGCACCTTGACGTCCTCCACATCATTCCGCCCGGTAAAGAATGTGTCTAATAACGAATTGACCACCATTTTTGAATTTTCTCAAGAGTGGCTAAACCGCTCTACACCAAATTTTCGGAGGTGTTAGAATCCATAGAGACGAACTTAAGTTTTTAAATTCATAATTTTTCGTTCACTGGTTCGCTTACAGGATCGGATCCTATGCGCGGAAACCGCTATTCGCTATTAGAACGCTTGGAATGCTGTGCCTCTATATAATCTCACCGACCACTAGTTGCCCCTTTGAACCCGAAGAAAGAAATTAATTCGCAAAGTTGTAGTAATGTATATGACACCGTTGAAAAGCCCGGATACTGTAAGAATTCGAATCAAATTCCCGCTCTTCGATCAACTTCGCTTTTCATTTTCTTCGTTTTCTGTTCGCCGCTCCACGTTATTTCTATGTTTCTTTCGTTCTAATAACCTTTAAGACTAACCTAGACCAGTTTTCAACCCTATTGCCTTACTAGCTTCCAGTTCCTCTTACCCTAGCGCCAGGACTTTTGAGATGTATCGTACACCTCGAAGACTGGTTGACAAATCCGGGACTGGAACGTGCAGTCCCGGAAAACGTGAGACAATAGCTTCCTGGCTCAAAAAGGAATATATAAGCCTCAATAATTATAGATTTGGATTCCTCGTAATCGATTTCTATGCGAGGTGTCAACAGAATTTATATAGATTACGGTAAACAGTTTAGCGTGATACTCCAGACTACGGTACTGGTCGATTTCGCTTGCGCGTCTCAAACTTCTAGTACTCGACGCCAATGAGGTACTTGCAATAATCTAAAAGGTAAAAAGAGAACACATCACAAATATAAAATAAAAAGAAATCAATCGGCGAAGCAACGCTCACCGCACAAGCGAAATCGATCAGTACCGTAGTCTGGAGTATCACGCAAAACTGTTTACCGTAATCTATATAAATTCCGGTTTTTTTTCAAAATCTGTTGATACCTAGCATAGAAATCGATTACGGGGAATCTAAATCTATAATGATTGAGGCTTAAATATTCCTTTTTGAGCCAGGAAGCTATTGTCTCACTTTTTCCGGGACTGGACGTTCCAGTCCCGGATTTGTCAACCAGTCTTCGCGGTGTGCGATGCATGAAATAGGGCTAGTCTAGCTGGTTCTCGCATCACTCTTGTCTCTCTAGCCACAAAAACGTTGATTGCAAGCTTACTATTCAAGAACGGGGCGGTTTGATAACAACAAGTCCATTTCAACCGTAGTAAGACTTCTCATCCGTTCGTTTAGTGCACAATTAGCGTTTATTGCTCAAAGGCTATCATCAAATCACTAAACCAGTGCATTGTGACCTCCTAAAAGCTCAATAGCTGTCACACGGCATTATAGACCAAGCCAAAAATATCAAAAAGCGAAACTGTAGTTGGAATTTAATATTTGCGATTGTGCGAATGGTCCCGCACGGAAAACGATTAATCTTAATTGTAAAATGTAGCGCTTCTCTGCTATGCTCCAAATCAACACCTATAAACCATCACAGCATCATGCACATTTTATGAATCACACTTTGTTTTTTTAAGACTGTATTATTCGCTTTTTGATACCGCAGAATGCTGTAGTCATAGTTTGATGTTTCTTCCTGCGGTACCCTAGCTTCATAAATCTGACCTGGAACATGACCCACCGTACTACTCTTCCCCTCTCAAATTTAGTTTTTATTTTCCTAGGACTTGGTTTCTTACTTTTTCGAACTTTTCTTTAGCTTTTCGCAAACGTGGTAAGCAAATCTATCGAACAAAATCACCCAAGAATCAAAATTTCCACTTTCGTCGAACACGCCTCCCTCTCTAAATGCCAGGGGTTATTTAGTTGGACGGTCTAGACTACAAACTACCCCACAAGATTTACCATATCCCACACATTCAGATTGCCGTACTGAGGCCTAGAGAGCCGTTTCGAATCGGGATTTTTGCACATCTTGTTGTCTAGACCATACTGCTATGTTTCCAACGACCAGCTCAGTTACGATTTTTGTCGTGGGACATTTCCTTTAACTATTAGGGTGAGAATTTTCATTAAACGAAGCAAACATAGAAGGGGTGGTAGTAATAGATAGATCAGATTTAGATAATGCTAATATCACAGTGATCTGACAGCAGTGAAAATGTTAAGCAAACGAGAAGCCGAAAAATAACCCTGATTTCGGTAGGAACTCTCGCACGGAAAACACCGTATCCAAAGTATTTTTTAAGGCTCGTTCGCTTAGCATTTAGAACACTGTGATATAAGCACATAACAAGCAGTAAAGAAATGGAAGTAATAGATAGAAGAAGCTTAGATAACAAGATTTTAACAGGTTGTCATTATCTTCTACATCGCTCTAGCGATTGCCCGTTTACTGGAACGACTAGCATTCGCTTCGATGCTTAGGTTTTCTCACGGGCTCAGGTAACGGAGAATTGTCCTACTCTGAGCCATCTTATTCTTCGTATGATAGCTTTCTATTTAGTTTAGTTCGTTTACCTACATAATAACGTTTTCAACGTACTTGATGATGTACAATGTATCCTTCCAAGGAGTTGCTATTAACAACTTTGAGCCAGCTCCGGAGTGAGATTACTTTCTGTCTTAAATTGTGAAAATTATTCAGAAATTTTACAACAATCGTAGAGGAACTAGTCTCTGGAAGGAAAGATTGGTATTTCCATATGGTCGACATGATAGACTTCGAGGTAACAGTAAAAGGTGTTATAAATAACTTCGGAGAAAGGCAATTGCATGAGATATTTTTTTTTGTATTATGTCATGATCTATTTTGGGATTGTTGAGGATACTATCGCGGAGAAGAAGAGATTTACAGTAGAAGCTGACCTAGAGGATCTGCAGAACATTCTGTGCCTTTCTAAGGAAAGAGCGATAGCTTCGCTCTATAGAGAAGAGAAGCAGAATATGATGAGATATAAAGTTCCTCCGGGATGCAAGATTCAGCAGTAAGCATAAAAAGGATATGCTAAAAGGATTAAAAAAGGATATTAATTACTTTCTTCTGCAAATGTTTCGATATACTAACACAAGTTAGAAAACCTTGATTATGTAATCTTCAGGATATCTCTCAAGTATGATCTAAGACAACCTGATCATGTTTCCAAATTATCGCGACATTTTCGACCAATGTTCTACTACTTGCTATTGTCGAAAACCTTGAAGAGAAGCGTTCGGGAAAAGATGAATTTCCTGAGTACTTCCATCTTCCAAGCCGATTTGGTGAGTTTTACAGGCGCTAGTGATTACATATCCAATCTAGCGAATGATAAGCGTACTATTGTTATTTAAAGGAAAATTAAATGCATTTGTACATGAAGATGATATATATTTGAAAAAAAATAGTGAAAATGTAAATGCAAAGTAATAACTACAGATAAAAGGTTTCTGGGAACGGCGGGCATTCTTAGCCTCTTCCTTCAAAACACTGCCAAGTGATCTTCCCGATCCCAAACATACCTACAACCCAATATCCATAGAAACGCTTAATATATTCATTGTCATCCTTGGCGGCTTTTACCTCATATGTTTCGCAAGCCTGATCACGGAATTTCTGAAATTTAAATTCAAAAAGTTGAAAGATATTGCAAGACACAAACGAAATAAAGACATTGTTTGTTATTTGCTTACCTTGACACAATCCAGGAACGTCTACATTGATCAAAGTTTTAGATAGGGTAGATTCGTAACCGTAAACAGGCTCAATGAGACTAGTCAACATAGACTTCTATTAAAAGCGCGATTATCAAAAGTAACTTTGAGGCACGACGCCAGTACCATTATGCTTCTTACCCCCTAAAGTGCAGTTACATTCAAGGGATTATCTAAAGCTAAATTCTCTTGCTATCGGCCTTCCCGTAGTCGAACCACACGGTTCTCTATCCATCGCGAATTCACTAAGCATACTGTTCGTTTCCACTCATTTTCTTTGCGTGTATCTAGGTGGTTCTCTCAGTTACCTGAATCCGTTATTTCCTCTCCCTCTACTGTAAAACATAGATTATCCAATCACCCTATCGTTTCTGTGTTAGCCGGCGTTGATCCCCGTGAGCTGTAGGTCCCTGCCCCAGTTCCCCTATTGCGTCCACCTAGTGCCATCTAAATGATCCTTCTTATGAGTATATCGTACAAGTAGATCATTTCGGAACAGATGCTGCATAATGCCGCATTATGCTGCATGTTCAGGCATGTAGGGGTAAAATGACGGATTTGATGGTTCTAATCAACATCATTCGATTCGCCGTGCAATTTAACCTACTGGGGCCCAATTTGACGATTCACGATCTGTATTTAACGTTATTTTTTGGCTGTCAAAAAATC
>LS846223.1:396371-445116 GCA_900490955.1 Micoletzkya japonica | reverse complement strand
ATATTTGTGAGACTCACTGTCTCAGTCACTTTCATCCTTCACATTGATCTACCGGTCGAACGAGAAAGAGCGAAAGGGGAAAATGAGAATGATTTCAGCGAGCGTCCTCTTTGGTTTATGAGTGAGGAATGAGAAGAAGAGGATGTGTGTCTTGATAGTGTAGAGGTAACAATATTGTCTTGCATGCAGCAGCGGCGGGCTCTAATCCCCGTTGCTGCAAAATCTTTGCGGATGATGAAGCTCAAAAATATATCCACATTATTTGCTGATAAATTGCGCAATTTATGAGGAGCTCGACATAAATTGGACAAATAACTGGCCATCTTTATCCCCAGATTAAACTTGCGGCTGATTACATTTTTCGGGGTGTGACTCCCCCCTCGAGGTACATTATCTTTTACAGTAGTAAAAGATGTATTTCAGTTTGGAGTGACGGATATTCAACTCTCCCCATGTTTGTTTCATCACCTCGTCTTCGAAGGATATGACCGCAGCCCTTTTTGATGTCTCCAACTTCAAGCAACCCAAACAGTACAGGTAAGCGATTCTTTTGGAGTGTCTCCTTTCGCACGATCGTTTTGCACCTACATTTAAAAACGTCAAACATGTTCAGCATACTGTAACGGACATTTTTTTCTACCGTACGATCACTCTCACCTCGAAAATGGACGTATCATGCGCCATATATTATATCATATGTTCAGGAATCTCGAACACGCAATGGAACGTATGGGGCCCTCCTACCGTAGACCCCCCTCTACAGTACACCCTTACCTTATTGTTAGACCCCCAATACTTTCCGTGACCCCTACAGTACACCTTTACCGTGGCCCCCTACAGTACCACTTATCGTATACACTTATCGTATTCCTGTCTGCTTCACGGGTTTGTGATATTGAGAAAAGTTTTTCTTCTTATTTGTACTGAATCAATACATATGCTATATGTGCACATTTAACACTATTACCAAAGGGCGAAGGAGAAGAGCGAGTAAGCCGCGAATCGACAGTATGAATGAAAGAGATACGCTTTAGAAATATTTATAATACGTTTTGTTTGAGTGGAAGATGTGAGACGTTTAGTTTGCAACTATCTGCCCAACGTTGGGTAGATTACTTGCACCCGACCGGTTTCCTCAACTATGGCAGCGTGGTCGACTGGTTAAAGGGACATGGAAGTGATTTTTAAGTGAAGCTTATGTGAAACGTTTTGTCGTAATTAGTATAAAAACAAAAGGAAAAATAATGAAAATTAATGGTATTCGAGAAATGATTTTTTTTCAATTTCTCCCAACGACGACGCTACTGTGTTTAGCGAAAGGAGTTAAGCCAAAAGCGACATTACTCTTAACGACGGAAGCCCGGAACGAAAAAATATAGCATGCGATTTTCGAGTTTTTTCTTCGACTTTTTATTGTCACTATATTTTCCCTCACATTTTGAAAACTTAGAAGAATTTCCATTGAAATTTAACACTTTTGGTTAGAGGCTACTTCCTCCCTTTAATTGTTTGCCTACAGAGCGGTTGGTCGCGGGTTCGATCCCCGCCGACCGTGCAAAATGGAGTGCATCAGAGCGGGGGTACCGTATCCCCACACCACCATTTCACACTAAATGTACCCTTGTAACTGCTGTGGTGGAGTATGTAAGTTTCCCTGAATTACATACCGCGCTTGATGTCATTGTTAAATAAGCTGCTGGCTACAGATGGATATGCGTGGAAGCTTTAATAGCTCGCATGAAATATCATGCTGGAGATTTGCGAGGACTCCGGTCCTCCGGAGTAGCATATAATTTGGTTGGTGGCATATAATATGCAGCCGTCCGGATATTAGACGGCCATATGAAGAGAGACGACTGGATACGATTGAGACGTGAGAACAACCTTAATATTTTTAGATAATGAGATATTGAGGTGTCCTATTATGCTATGTCAATTCAATAATTCTGTGTACACTAATCTATAAATTCAGTGTCTCTGAAACCGGTCCCGTATGCTGTTCAATCGACTCCTCCTCGGCCCCGACCTGCCTCCTCTCCATGTCCTTCCCCTTCACTCAATCCAAGTTTGAGTAGCTCACCTGTACGAAATCAGCCAACTACGACGTACTCAGCAGAGGATTTGATCGGGACTGCTTTTCGAGTGCAGTGGGTTTTGCACAGAAAAGGTTTATGATTGTAAATTATAGGGAACCAACTGGGATAACAATAAGTGGGAGTCGCTAATCAAGTTCTAATCACTTCAGGCCTCCTTTGCTCCCTCCCCATCGCACGGTATGCATGTCGAATAGCCGACGCGAAGCGAAGAAGATTCTGTTCACTGATTAATTTCTCGCTTTCTTCATGCACCTCTTCACTTTATTGTTAACTTTTGTCCGCTATTATTGTTTTTCTTTGTAATGCCTCCTAACCAGAGTAATAGAACAGTAAAGTTATACATACATGGTGTAACGTATAATCTGCACCAGAATAGCACAGAATAAGGTATAAAAAGTGGTATAAACGTAACATATTATACGTCTACCGTAACATATAATACGTTTTACAGTAACGTCATATGAGGTAAGGTTATACGCTACTCTTGGCACGTATTATATGCTACTCTGGAGGACCGGAGGAATTTGAGACGTTTGAGACGGCGAAAGAGGAACTGAGACCCGGTCTGTAATAATAAACTCCAGACTCTTCGCGCGCGACGCGCGCCAGGAGGGGGAGCGCGCGGCGCGGCCGCGAGCACCCTTTCCCTTGCTGGCGCGCGTCGTGCCCTTATCGTGCGCGCATAATGCGAGGACCACGCGCGCAGCTTGCCCTTTCCTTGCTCGCTTCTTCCCTTCCCGTTCCTCTTTCTTCTTATTACTTCACTATTAATGCGATGAATCGAAATTAGTGATAATTTTATCCAGTCGCTAAAGTGGCAACAATATAAATAGACCACCCGTAAGCTTATAAAGAGTCTGTACATGCAAGTTAGCCATAAAACATACAAGTCCACTCCGTCGTGACACTCCATTTTTTCCCCTCACACACAGCGACCGCCCTCATCCGTCTGCTGGAAAAGAAAAGTAATCTTGAAAAACAATACCGAAAGCAAAAAAAGTGGTATGAAGTTAGAATAGAAAATAAATAAAAATGCAATAGCTAGAGCGCGCCAACTCATTCACGCGCGCCACTACCCCTCTGCGTGTGCGCCCCTAGCCCTTTCCTCGCGCGCGTCTTGCGTTTCTCCCGTCTCGTGCGGTTGTGTTCCATAGCACGCGCGCGTGTTGCCTTTTCTAGCGCGCTTCTTGCTTTACACAGCGCGCTGTCCCTTTTCTGACCCTTTCCTGGCCACAGCATTCCAAGCGTCATAATAGCGAATGGCAGTTTTCGCGCATAGGATCCGATCCTGTAGGCGAACCAATCGTCGAATATTTATGAATTTAAGAACTTAAGTTCAACACTATGAACTCAACAAGCTCCGAAAATTTGGTGTAAATTGGTTCACTCATTCTTGAGAAAATTCAAGAATAGTGGCAATTTCGCCATTAGACACATTCTTCACCGGGCGGAATGCTGTGTGGCGCACGCCTCGCATTATATTGCGCGCGTCGCGCGCGAAAAGTCTGGAGAATGCTTTCAGACCGCTCTGAAGACGATCCTATCTTTGAAACGACAGCAATGGCTGCAATTCAAGAGGGAAGGGTCGTGACGGAAATTTCAGGGACAATAATCGACTCTGAAATGATGAAACGGATACGACCCTCATTCAAGATCGATGATGAGCATGTACGTTGCACACCAATTTTTTTAAAGGGAGGAAGCAGCCTCTAACCAAAAGTTTTAAAATTCTATGAAAATTCTTCTAAGGTTTCAAAATGTGAGGAAAAACATAGTGACAATAAAAAAAGAGAAAAAACTCGAAAATCGCATATTTCATTTTTTCGTTCCGGCTTGCGTCGTTGAGAAGAATGTCGCTTTTGGCTTAATTCCTTTCTCTAAACACAGTAGCGTCGTCGTTGGGAGAAATTTCAAAAAATCATTTCTCGAATACTATTAATTTTTATTATTTTTCCTTTTGTTTTTATACTAATTACGACAAAATATTTCATATAAGCTTCACTTGAAAATCACTTCCGTGTCCCTTTAACAAGCCTGTATATTCTAAACTTACGTTTTTTACATTATGGAATTTATTATGGAATTTAACACAGTTTTAACCCAATTCTTTAACCCCTTCCATAACGAAAAAAAACAAATATAGACTAATCAGCTCTTATTCATCCACTCTGGTCCTTCAGTTGATTGGCCTCCTCTTACAATATTTCTCGCTTTCAAAGCTAACCTTATCATTCTTTCTGCCGTCTCCTTTATTGTTCTATATTCTCTTATGAGGTCTACGCCCCATGTCTGTGCATTATAGAATTGTATCAGGTGAGAGTTATAATATTATTTTTAGTCCTTTGAAAAAAGGAGTTTTAATGGAGCCGTACCTGTGTTTCTGGCTATATTTGCTCTTTACGTCATTCAGTAGATCTAACCATCCTGATCGCGTATTCCGAGTTTTATGCTATTTCATTCACTCTCCGCGGAGTACTGCGGGTGCAAAGAGCAACGCGCTTTCTACAAAATCGGATATATTAGCTGACTGAGAAATTCAGCCCCAGTTCATTGACAAAACGATCTTACGTATTGTTCCGATCATCTTAAGAAAAAGAACGATAGGAAAAGATGAGTGTAAAGGCCTAAATTGCAATATCAGGGTAGCGCGCGAATTCAAATGCTACAGTGCTCGTGGTACGGCTCCTTTAAAGGGGCCTCTGAGCACTTTTTGACCCCTTGGTTTCGTTCTTTCATCTGAAAGAGCATTGTCGAAAACCCATAATCCTATATTTGCTTCTTTTTCCGGCCATTCCACTTTGCTCTTCAGGGACCGCGAGAATACGAATGTCATTTCGCGAATACAGTAGTTTTCTGATTCCTAGGAATCGCTTACTGAAGAAATCGAGACATATGTTTTGTGATAAGGACAAAAATAAAGGAATGTTCAAAATATGCTCTTGAGGAATAGCAATGTGCTCAGAGGGGCCCTTAAATAAAGCTGGAACCATAAACTAAGAAAGTTTCATGAAAGCATCCCATTTTAAAATAAGAATTTGATTACTTACACTAGATAATTCCTTATTTCTAGTCTCTCAACATACATATACGGTTTTACTGTGTTTATGCAATTCTATAATGTCGCCTTTCAAGGAATTGCGATAAATAACTATCAGGAGAGTCCAAAGTCGGTTTGATTTTTAGTTTTATACGATTCGATTTGAGTGAAAAAATTTCAGAATGCTTTTGAATTTTGCTTTTCTAAAAATATTATCAGAAACTTCACCACTCTTGTAGAAGAATTGATTTCCGGTCGAAAGACGTGGTATTTTCGTCACACAGAATATGTTGGCTTTGCAGTAAGTTTACCCTGCACAGCATTCCGCCAGGTTAAGAATGTGTCTAATAGCGAATTGACCACTATTTTTGAATTTTCTCATGAGTGAATAAACCGATCTGCACCAAAATTTCAGAACTTCTTGAGTTTACGTTGGGGAACTTAAGTTTTTAAATTAATGAATTTGCGTCTTTGGTTCGACCACCGGATCGGATCCTATAGGCGAAAACCGCAATTTGCTATTAGAACGGTTGGAATGCTGTGCCTGTATACACAGTGTTCTGACAACAACGAAAATGTTAAGCGAACGAGATGACGAAAAATATCCCTGATTTCGGAAGGAACTCTCGCACGGAAAACACCGTATCCTAAGCATTTCGGCTCGTTCGCTTAATATTTAGAACACTGTGTATTACTCACGTGCCTAATTTTTATTTTTATATTTCTTATTAGCTTTTTCACTAAAAACTTTCAATTCAATAGTTTTGATGCGCATAAATAAATATATATAAATAAAAATCAGTCCAATGTGTCCATTTATTCATACTTCTTGATTAAATCATAGAATCATATTCGTTATTTTCAGAATACAATCGCCGAGACTGAAAATTTTCAAGTGATTGAAGACCTACAGACCATGCAAAGTGTATTGTGCGCCTTGGGGGATCGAGCTATTGCATCCATCTACCAGACGGAACTGATGGATATGAATCGCTACAAACCACCTAGCGGATGCTCCATAAAGACGTGAGCTTATCGAGGACGTCGAGTGAAATGAACTTTTTTGAAGAATAACGATAAAGGAAGACCTCTCGCAGCCTCCTCGAGTATCTCGATTATCCAGGAACTTTCGTCCGTTCTTCTTCTATTTTATGCTTTCTTACAATCTCGAAGAGCGAATACGAAGCAAGATCAACTGGCTAAACAGCGGAATGTTCCAGGCTGATGTGGTGATGTTTAGAGATTGGAAGCTTAGTATACGGTGGCTGAAATTCTGGTTTAGAATTTATGAAAATATAAATCAAATATGTTTTTTAGAGGAAGGACTTCTGGAGACGTCGATCTTTGCTACCGGTTTCTCTCGAAACCATTCCTAGCTAGCTACATCCTCTATCTAAATGCTATAATCCCGTACCTCTCAATTCTTTCTATCTATTTTCCTACGTCATCTATATACTGTATGCATTATCAACTTGTATTTTTTTCCTTGAAATTGTTGCAGCAAGGTTGTCCGTTGTGATAGGGACATATCATTTTTTTCGAATACGGGAATAAAATAAGCCGTACTTATGATAGACGATCGCAAGCTTCACCGAGTTCGTTGGGTTCTCGTTAAACATGTTCATTCAGAACTCTTTCTTCCCACGCCAAATAAACACTCTTCTCTGCTACAAATCACACTCACTTGCAAAGTTGAAAAGGCTCGGATGCTAACAATGGTCTGCCTTCCGTATTTTTTCCAATCAAGAAAACAAAGGTTTTCACAAGGACGATCAAAACGAAATGCTTTCAAGTGAAGTGACTTGAGACGACGTGACTGCGGGTCTTTGCGTTCGTCGACCTCTGAAGTACCGTTGCTGTCACGAAGCAAGTTGGTGAAAACCTCACAAGGGATACTAGCCGTTTGCGGAGGGTAACATTGGTTGCTATGAGAACCCAGGGCTGTATGCAGCATAGGATCTCCGTCGAGTAAAACCTATTTCAGAATACATTCATTTATTTCCTGAGCACATATTGTAAAATATAAATCTTTTTTCTAGCTTACCACAAATCTAGCGCGAATATTTTCCGTGGCTGGTCGTTGTTGATCTACAAGAGTTATTACCAACCTTCCGTTATAAAGGACTTACTGTAGCTATGAAAAGGGTAACATAGCACACAACGTCAAAGGCTATAGAGGAAAAGGAAATGACGGAACAGATCAGCAGCATCGATTCTTCCTTCTGACAAGTTCAAGGACAATATCCCTTGTCTCACATCTGATGGGCACCTTGGTTGAGCTGCTCTGAGTCAACTTGAACATTGGACTTTGAGTGGCGATGTACGTGAAACAGTAGAGAATGGAACACGTGAGAAAGGAGAAAAGAGTGAAGCCCAAGGCCTGCGAGACGTCAAACTGCAATTACCGAAACTTTTGCAAAATTTGTTTTATCTAAGTTTCTCACCATAAAAAGTTCTGGCTTCGCCCACATCAGCAACAATTTCTTCTGGGGTTCGTAAACTAGCGAAAAGTTCAGGTCGCTTCGGTAGAAGTACGGAGTTATAACAGCCGCAGGAAGCAACCATGAAGAGAGAACGCACAGTATTACAGTTGGCAGAATCCAGATCTGAGTTAGCTATATTCCTTGGAAATAAGTATATTAATCCTGTGAATGCTCAATTTCATAATCTTGAACCATACGTTTATGTATGCAAGAGGAAGGTAGAAGGCGGTGAATCGATTTACGGCAAAGGGAATGAAGCCGACTTTGACGCAGTCCTTTTTGATGCTCATGAAGTAGTAGAGAAACCGGAAAAATACTTTCTTCAGGGAAACACTTTTCCTAGACGAGACAGATGTCTTCGGAACAGACATGTTACAGCTTGACGCATAGGAGACACAATATTGTTGACGGTTGATCTGCTTGTTACTTAATTTAATGCAGTCGCAAGGCAGTATAAATAGCAACAGAATTGCAGTTCTCGTTTGACCTTTCGATGTAACTTGGATCTATAAAGTTTTCTCATAATTGAGCAACTCACTGTACGAGGGGCGAGTTGGTCTGCGGTTGGAACAGCTGGAAGAGGCCGAACTTGCGCGGTCGCATGATGACCTCTACGTGAAGGAACAGCAACATCTCTGTTACTGCCTGGAAATGGAATATAGGATTTGTGATTGTTCATGATTCTGTATCATAATTGAGAAATAATAAGCGAATTATTGATGTAAACCAAAATGCAAACCTATCTAAGCTGGGTAATGTGAAAATTCAGATTTTTAAATGTTCTGTGATTGGTAGAACTCTTGTATTATTCACCTGGGCGACTATCAGATTGAAGAAAGCAGAGCGAAACTGTCGGTGGGTCCGTCTACTTACAACGATAACGATTACGCATATTAGATAGAAGAAAAATGAGATCCAGCCCCAGGCAATCAAGACATAGTGAGGAATGGGAAGATCTGACCACGACATTCTGTAAGGCAGATTCAATCTTACAAAAGAATATGAGGAAAGTGTTGTTGATACCCATCCATCAAGTTGATATAAATATAATAGCTTTTGCAAAAAAAATAAAGGAGTTTATTGGAATTCACGCCAATTGAAATATATCCGCTAAAACACGTTATTGGAATTTCCTTAAGCATGAAAAGAATAAGCGTGCTGAACTTCATATTAAAGTTAATGGGCCGCGAACTATTTTGCAACAAATGTATAAGTAGTCGAATATTTTTTTCGTAATCTAGTGAATATGAGGTTTAATCAAAAAATCTGTCCTTCACGATCGTTAAGTTTTAGCTAATCCTAAATATTTCTTTCTTTATTCGGAAGTGGTTGACAATGAATGAAGATATGAGGTTATGCTTAATGCAAGGTAAGGTTTAGCTAAGGTGAGTAACAGGACCTAGAAACTGATTATTCTTCAAAAACACCCCACTCTAAACCGGTAAAAAAGCAGCATTGATAATTATAATATTGTATAAGTAGGTTTTATAGATACAACTGCGTCATATTATTGTTATGCCTCACTAATTGAATTGTAGTCGTCGTTGTGTTTTCACACAACACTGTGGCATATCGATATTGCATAATGCGCATAATGTAAGACGGTAACTATATCGAAAAAGACTATGGAAGTGTCTTCGATGTCCTTTAACGACTGCCCGCTCAAAAATGTTCCAAAATACCAACAAAAATTAAACTACATAATGAAAAATAAAGAATTCTGATAGTTTACAACATTCCAAGTCTATTGTTCCATTTGACCTCAGAGAGAGACCCCCTGCTGTGCGATACAATCACTTTCTGTCCGTCGCACGTAGCGAAAACATTCCATTTTCGTATAATCTTCCTGCACCTTATGGCAATGCCAAATTGTTGACATCGCTGTCTAGCAGTTACCTCCATTTAGAGATCTCTGGCGAAAAAAATGTTTCTACTATTGTTATTGATGCATACGGTCATTGCGGAAGAGCCTGAGGCACGAATGAAAACGGTAGGTTTTCTTGTTAACTTTTCCGTTCTTGAGTAAGAGAGAATGAAAGGTGAACATTTTAAGATGGAATTAATTCGCCACTACGGCTATCCGGGAGAAGCTATTGATGTGGTGACCGAAGACGGGTACATTCTCGAAATGCAACGCATAC
The DNA here is from genome assembly GCA_900490955.1 of Micoletzkya japonica. Classification (NCBI taxonomy): domain Eukaryota; kingdom Metazoa; phylum Nematoda; class Chromadorea; order Rhabditida; family Diplogasteridae; genus Micoletzkya; species Micoletzkya japonica. The sequence goes on along the minus strand of LS846223.1, from coordinate 435,359 downwards.
CACACGGAAAACAAGGTCTGATCTGACTGTAAACTGCTTTATGCTATTTTGAAGAGAGACCATAGAGCGGTACTATAATTATACTGGATTAAACCGGTCCCCCACTTACTTTGATTAAAAATATAGTATTTTGTCTGATATTCGAAATGATTTACTGACACATCTTTCTTCTTAGACTTTAATCTTTAATCTATATAACTTTAATCTTCTTGCATAAATCGCAGACGACGGGAAGGCTTGTCGTCCAGTTGTTCTGCTTCAGTACGGATTGCTCGCCGAGACGTCTTCCTGGATAAAGATGCTTCCCGAAGACTGTTTGCGTAGGTTATTCATTAGATGAGTTCTTCTGATGAATATGCTTCACTGCGTTTTGTGACGAAAGGCGTCGCGGTTATGAATGATGTGTGAAGAAACATAGTGATCATGCAGAACTCTATTATTCTTCATTCCTCTCTTGTCGCTCATAATCAATCAAAAAGCTCCTAATTGGTTTTCTTTTGAAATGAATGAGATGGTTGCAGGGACCCTTTAATATATGCTTTATAATATTTTTAGCTTTGATCCTCGCGGATGCTGGATTTGATGTGTGGATGGGCAACGTGAGAGGAACTACGTACGGCAGGGTCAGAGACCTAGTGTCTCTTTAAGCGATTTTGTCTAAGAGAATAAAAGTCAAAGAAAATCGAAATTTAAAAATTGCTTCACACTTTCAGCGGCACAAGAGTCTGAGCGTAAACGACCAGGCGTTCTGGCATTTTTCGTGAGTTTTGATGAGCGGGTTGCTGTATTATTGCAGGAAAACGAACGTTGGGAAATGTTTGCAGCGCACTCCGCTAAATACAGTGAAACCCTCTTGACAAAATGCCAGCATAGGCTAATGGCCGGCTCCGGCTGCAGTTTTACGGTGGTTAGCTGCAAGAGCTGTGCAGCTCCTTCAACGTTCATTTTCCTTCAATAATAACTGTCGAAATGGTGAACTGAGATTTGCTGTTCAAGGTGGGATGACATGTCGCGTTATGACCTAGTCGCGATGGTCGATAAAATACTGGAAGTTACTCGACAACACTCGTTGTATTACATAGGCCACTCACAGGTTAGACAGATAACGATCTTCCTACTAACTCACGGCACAGACTTCCGCGATTTCCTTTCTGGAGCAAGTTTGAAAACATTCATCTATTCTTTTCTTCCAAAACATCACCCATTAACAAATGTTCACAAATGTAAAAAAAACACAAGAAGCCTATATAAAATGCATATTAAATAGCATAATAAAGCGGCAGTACGCTTTCAGGGAACGTTGCTTATGTTTACACGACTAGCAGATGATCCAGTGTTTTCAAAAAAGGTGGGAAGAAGATGTAACCTTACGAGCAGGACACTAACATAGATCAAAAAGCACTTCGAACTGGCTCCAGCGGGTTCACTCAAGCACATAAAGGGACTAACCGGAGCCGGAGCTAGGGTTTTCGAGAAACAACTGAAGGTGGGTAACAGCAGAACTATAGCGGATCGTAGCCTCTTCAGAGAGTCTTCAGAGCATATGGAGATCGGGTCCTCCTTCCCGATCAAGATTGGCTTGCCGTACCTAAGAGGGCACTTTGCAGAAGAGGCTCAGGATGTACTGAGCAGTTATTTCTTTATTTACGTTAACCATAAAGTTTCCGTAAGTTATCAGCTATTTCCAGCTAGAGAACCAAGCGGTGTGATGAGAGTTCAGACAAAGTAGGAATGCATTGACTGACCGAACTTTTTCCTCGTCCATCTCAATCTATCTTATAGTCATAGATATAAATCCCGTTGCAGTGAAACTATGCGCGGAATTCCTATTTCTTCTCGGAGGCCCGCGCACGGATCAGTTTAATGATGTCCGTAAAACTCTCCTTTTCCTTTATTTGGGGTGTTATTTCGCCCCTTTAACTATTTGTTTTGCAAAAGTCAGCCTTTGTAGTCCCGGTTACCGATAATGGTAGAAGGATTGCCTGCTGGAACTTCAGCTATGAATATATATCATTGGGCGCAAATGGTAATTGTTTTTGCTGTATACAATAACTTAAAGGCCCCCACCGATCACTTTTTTACCCTTTGGTTTTTGGCATCATTGGATAGCTCTCAGTGTCCTGAGTTACGAGTAAAAAATTGAAACTATGGACCTTCGCCGTTACTTAGAAAAAGCTGTGCACATATTCCTCTCGCTTTCTGCGTCTCTTCATTCCTCTCTTATCTCACACAATCAATTAACCGCACGTTAATTGGATGTACCTAGAAATGAATGAGATGGTCGGAGAAGCCTTTAATTTTTTTGCATCATTGTTTTCATATTATTTTGTTTGCTTCAGATACTGGGCGATGGCAAAGTTCGTCGCTTTGATTATGACTCGCGTGCCAAAAATATGGAGAAGTATGGGCAAGTTCGTAAGATCGAAAATGAAGATGATTCAGCGATTTGAGGAAATTCCGCCCTTTTACGACTATGGCAAAATTACCACGCCGACATATCTCTATTGGTATGTTTATTATATTAACTACAAGTTCTTTACAAGATCCTGTGTTATCAAAAGCTGGCAAAAGATATCATTCACGTGTACTATATTTTTGCACTTTACGCATTCAAATTTTATTCCATCTTCCATTTACTACTTACTATCATGTGATAAGTCCTGTCTGTCCGTATGTCTATGTGTCTGTGTATCCGAAAATTTTGTGACCGGCATAACTCTTTTCCCGTTTGATATATCGTAAAAAGTTCAAAAGTGACTACTATTATCTTTTGAATATCTCGAACGCATTTTTGTCCGATTTTGTAAATATGCCTTCAGGGCTGAGATATATCGATTTTGAGAAAATTTTCAAAAACGTTCAAACTTTGCCAGAACGCGTTTAGAGCACGGGGATCATTTTTAGAAAAATCCCCTTACAAACAAAACTGAAATATTTTGCCCTCCTGGCTTCCCCCGCTCACTTGCGTGCGCGGTAGCGCTATACGCCGGGCCTCCGAATACTGGAAGAGTTCATTGATGGGATTACAAGTGTCGCGCTTGGTATAGTGGGTAGTGGCCGTGTCTGAGTACCGGAAAGTAGCAGTTCGGATCACCTTCGAGGCAACTTGTTTTTTCTGATTTTGCACGACCTTGAGGATGATTTTTATGACCTATTAGACGCCCCAGTTAGTAATTTTGAAACAAATAAAACGTTTGAAAGAGTACCGCTTTGAAAACAATAAATGGAAGAATACGGTTATGTTTCAGAAAATTCGCATACATGTTTTCGTTTTTTAGGTTCTGAAAAGTCAAACAGTGCATGGTTCTGAAAAGTCAAACAGTGCAGCAGAACTGCAGGCCCTGTCCCGTTTCATAGGTTCTTTACGTGTATATTTTGCGAAGGTACTTGGCTATGGTAGTAGAAATCTAATAATTCTTTCCACATTTCGAAATAAACGACAATCTCCTTTGGTAATTCCAAACATAATGGGGTAACAGTGATAATGTAGTTGTACTGTGTACCGCGTAGTTATACTAGTTGGTTATTTGCACTTTGGCTGTGCACTTATGCTAAATAACGCAAGTCCAATCAAAAATGCGCGGAACGAAAAAATTTGAATAATAAAACCGATAACGAATTGTAAGGGCCGACGAGGACTATTTCGCTACTCCTGAAGATGTCAAAGCTGGCGTTCTATCGTGGCTCAACCACGACTATATTGTAGAGGTAAACACCATTTTTTTTAAATCTTAAAAGTTACAAATCTACGATTTCGCAGAACAACCACATGACTGGTTACAATCACTTCGACTTCATAATTGGCATGCGGGCTCCGAAGGAAATTTATCGTCCCATCCGAGATGCAATCAACGAGGACTTTGATTGGAAGTGTGCTAATTGATAAAAGTGCTGCAGTCAACGATCGTTGCACTTCGATGGAAAAACAGAGATACTATGGTTGACGAAAAAGTTCCATCAATCGTCTCATTCCTACTTTCGACGAGAGAGCGAAGCGGTGTGAAGAGAGTCCAGACGAAGTAGGAATGGGTTAACTGACGGAACTTTTTAGTCAATAATAACCTCTGAACACACAGCATCTTTTTTTGCTATTTAGCTTTTAATGAATTCCACTACAGAAGTTGCCTATGACTTGACCTACAAAATTAAAAAAAATGAAATCTATAAACTAACGACGAAGTGACAATAGAAGATGTCGGCCTGTTCGGTGCACTCCCATTTCTTCAGTTAGAGATTTTGGTGGGGGCGGGGCAACCTTCATCTTGATATTCGATGCTCCAACTATATGATTTGATATGCAAGTTCGACAGCCAATCAGTCCGCGAACAAGGAGTGCGCTTTCTCCGATTTCTGCACCACCCCACCACACCAAATGTACGCCTGTATCTAACTGCTGTGTTCTGCCGTCATCAACTCTTTGTTTTCATATAAAAGGACATATCCGTGACTCGTTCCATAACAACCTTCGTGTTCACACGCAGACAATGCTTTCCGAACTTGCATTTTTGGTATTCTGCGTTTACAGGAATCGGTATCGCATTTCAATATGCTATTCTTGGTTCTCCTCATATTGCCATTAGTTCATGCTGGAGGAGCTGCTGATGAGCCCGAGGCCAAGATGAAAACGGTTTGTTTTGTTTGAAAGGAAGACCAATCGGAACTCTCCAATCTATTCAAATTTCTTACAAACATCTTGGCCGATTCGCCTACACAGTGTTCTGGCCAAAGTCAAAATGTTAAGCAAACGAGATGCCGAAAAATAACCCTGATTTCGGTAGGAACTCTCGCACGGAAAACACCGTACCCTAAGCATTTTGACTCGTTCGCTTAACATTTAGAACACTGTGCCTAGTGCTTTTGTCTACTTTTTAAAATTATATCTCTCTTTTACTTTTCATGTTAATGCCGTGAAAAATCGAATCTCAGATGGAATTAGTCCAGCACTACGGCTATCTTGGAGAGGCGGTCGATGTTACTACTGAAGACGGCTACATACTTGAGATGCACCATATACCGTACGGGAAAAATGGTGAAATAAAACAATAATGCATTCGCTAATTTCATATTGCTAAGTCGTCAGTTACTATTCTCCTAATGTAGGTCCTCCGTCAAACCCATGTCGCCCTGCAGTTCTCGTAGTGCACGGTCTCATGGCCGAGTCTTCATCATTTCTAAAAATTCCTGCCAATGAATGCCTGCGTATGTGTTTTTTAAGCAATAAATTCTCGCAATCTAAACATTTCGTTTCATTTTCAGCCCTAATATTGGCGGATGCTGGCTATGACGTTTGGCTAGGGAACGTCAGAGGAAATACCTACGGAAGGGTATGTAATTCCTGCAACTCGTTTCTCTTCTTTTTCTATCTGATACCTACAGAGAGCATAGCAAATTTTAATGAGATATTTCAGCGGCACACATATCTCACGACAAAGGACAAGGCGTTTTGGGACTATTCGTGAGCTAATTAAAGGTTAGGTAGAGATAAGGTTGTTAATTGTAAGCTGGGACGACATGTCACGCATGGATCTCGTCGCAATGGTTGACAAAGTTCTCAACGAATCCGGACAGAAGACGTTGTATTATGTGGGCCATTCACAGGTAGGACTTCTATACAAAAAAGGTAAGGCCAATCCTTCTTCATGAGAATGATGACAATGAGAAAACGATCGATGAATTCTCTTGGAAAAAGAACATCAAAAAACACATCTAACCAGCTAAAAGCTCAGATAAGAGCTCACTTCGAATTGGCTCCAATCGGCTCACTGGCTAACCTAAAAGGAGTGACGGGACTGGCAGCACGCGTCTTGGAGGGAGTACTCAAGGTAGTGGGTCTACTCGAATTATTAAGAAGACTTCCTAAGAGTCTTTCCCAGAAATCCGTATGAATTTGGAGAGGTAATAGGAAGCTGTTCAAACAAAATGAATGTAGAAGCTAACTTAGCACTAATTCATAAGATGATGTATTTCCCTCTTTGCTCTTTATTATCTCAGCCAGTGTTCCGTGCGTATAGCAGTCGCGCTCTTTTGCCGGATCGCGACTGGTTGACGGCACCGAAGAGAGCATTGTGCCGTAGAGGAGCAGGATGTAAGCACATTTTCTGGATTACATGTTTAACAGATCATCCTTTTGTTATTGGTGCCTACGCATGTAAATAATTCATGGATCAATTAGAAAACTTCTGCAGCATACCATCTCTAGTGTCGAATTTCGGATCTTTCAGTGCAATTATGCGGCGAGTTTCTGCTGTTGGTGGGCGGTCCTCGTTCTGATCAGATAAATGCGGTTCGTTGAGCTCTAGTGAATCCCCATGATAAATGAAAATGGAAGTTCCTCCGGTTGAAGTTCGATCAAAATTTTTTCGTTAAAAACGGAATCGTTCAAAATGAAAGTTCATTTCATAATTATTATATGCGTAATATGAATTACAGAGCCGCATTCCGATCTTCATAGAGGGATCCCCGGCAGGATCTTCTGCTAAGAACGTGCAGCATATGTCACAACTTGTGAGTAAGACTGTTTTTTGACTAATAAATGCTACGTACTATTAATATATTATATCTAGGTGTTGGGAGACGGAAAGGTCCGTCGATTCGACTATGGATCAAGGTGGAAGAACTTGGACGTTTATGGAGTGGTGAGTCGCATGTATTTCTGATGAAGCAATTTGTTTTATCATTAAAATATAGTCGTTTCAAGGAAAAGGTTCCTGAGTATGACTACAGCAAAATAATAACGCCTACGTACCTTTACTGGTGAGTTTCCCCCGTATCTTTGTGTCCAGCCATAAGCCTAGGGCTGACGAAGACTACTTCGCAACACCCGAAGACATGGAACAGGGCATCTTGGCCTGGATGGACCCGCAGGTTATAGTTGAGGTGGGTTTGTGTACAATATTGCCGCATTGCAGATCGAAACTGGAAATTCAGTCAAACTAAAATTTTTGGTGATATATCATTCATATCTTTCATATTATATTTTTTGCACGTTTTCAGAATAACCATCTCAAAGGCTACAGCCACTTCGACTTCATCGTCGGCAGCAGGGCTCCCGTTGAAATTTACCATCCCATAAAGGAAGTCATCCAGAAAGACTTTGACTGGAATTGTTCTGACTAAAAACCTGTATTGTCACAATAGATCGTATGTCACATTTTTTCGGAGGGACACCAGACATGTGTGTTAAAATCTTCGACGGCGTATTTGGCATGTAGCGGGATATCGCATATCCCCTGTTATGGACGGATAACAACCGTCTGTTGTTCATCTGCTCGCATTTCATGTATACGCTGTCCACTGTAACAGATTTAATCAAACGCGATATCTTCATTGCTCTTTCAAACTAACACAGTTTAGACGTTATTGAATCTTTTTTCTTATCTAATTTTGCTATATAAATTAGATCAACGACAGGTCTACAGTAAATATCTATATGTTGTGGATGCTTCTTTTGATTTTTGCTGTTGAAGCTGCAAAGGAAGACATGCCTGAAGCTCGCATGAAAACGGTGAGATATTCCAACGTTATCGTACAAGTAGATCATTTGGGAACAGATGCTGCATAATGCGGCATTATGCAGCATCTGTTCCGAAATGATCTACTTGTACGATATAGCGTTATTAGCTACATATATTGTTACGGAATTGTTACTGCCTTACAATTTGCGTAGATGTGCCTTTTAGATGGAACTCATTCGGCACTACGGCTATCCAGCAGAGCGAATTGATGTTGTAACTGAGGATGGGTACATCATCGAGATGCATCGAATACCATACGGGAAAGACGGTCTCAGCACTCACTTCCTCCCATTGCAATCTTCACATTATCCAGGACCTCCCTCAAGTAGTTGTCGACCGGTTGTTTTTATCCAACACGGTCTAATGGCCGAATCGTCTTCCTTTCTGAAAATGCTCCCTCAAGATTGTTTACGTATGTTTTTTTTCATTTGGGATCTTTTAAAACTTTCTTTCGTCTACCTTTACGTATTCAGCACTAATTCTTGCGGACGCCGGATATGATGTGTTTCTAGGCAACGTCAGAGGAAATTCCTATGGAAGGGTATGTTGTTCGGTCGCAGGCAAGATTCTTTTCAGTTATCGGATAATATATAAAAAAAATTTACAATTCATTCTCCACGCATATTCCAGCGTCACACATCTCTCACCACAAAAGACAGATCGTTTTGGGACTACACGTACGTCATACGATCTTATTACACCGGAAACTCAGATACATATAGTAAAGAAAAAGGGTGGATATAATCGTTCCGTTTGTAACGCTGATTCCGGAGCCTTTCAAAGCCATCTAATCAACTTCTAGTGTGTATCATGGGAAAGATTGGGTGTTACTGATCTCAAAAATATGTCCATTTTTCTAATATCTTGTCTTGGATCGGAATGGTATCGCTTCAATGCGTGAAAGAATCGCTAAACACCGTAGCGGCGGAATCACGAATTATACGTTCCGATTTTCTAGACTATATTTATTAGAGAAAATAAAACAGGTGGGACGACATGTCACGAAAGGATCTGGTGGCGATGGTTGATAAAGTACTGGACATTACCAAGCAGAAGACATTGTACTACATCGGACACTCACAGGTTCTTCGGGCTCTTGTATTTTTTGACATCAATGGACTTTTATTAACGATTAGAATTAACGACTGTTAAGGGTACGCTGATGATGTTCACTCGTCTGTCTGACGATTCCGAATTCGCGAAGAAGGTTAGTTTAGATTCTTCGTATAATGACATACCGCACAGTCAATGAAAGATCTTTCTGGTATTCAAGGAATATGAAATGACACAGATAAAAATCAACTTCTGCCTGGCTCCGATCGGCTCTCTTACTCACCTCAAAGGAATAACTGGACTCGCGGCGAGAGTTTTCGATAGAATTTTGAAGGTTGTGATGAAAATGAAGTTAAAGGAAATGTCCCACGACAAAAATCGTAACTGAGCTGGTCGTTGGAAACATAGCAGTGTGGTCTAGACAACAAGATGTGCAAAAATCCCCATTCGAAACGGCTCTCTAGGCCTCAGTACGGCCATCTGAATGTGTGGGATACGGTAAATCTTGTGGGGTAGTTTGTAGTCCAGACCGTCCAACTAAATAACCCCTGGCATTGCCTACTCGATCTCGCTCTCCATGGAGCAAGAAGGGAAGAGCAAGGGAAGGGGTGTGTAGATGTGAGGGCGGTGGAGATCAGGCAATGCCACTGGGTATATTTGGAGGTGGGGAGTGCTTGGTTGAAACTACAAACTACCCCACAAGATTTACCGTATCCCACACATTCAGATGGCCGTACTAGAGAGCCGTTTCGAATCGGGATTTTTGCACATCTTGTAGCCTAGACCATACTGATATGTTTCCAAAGACTAACTCAACAGCAATTTTTTCGTGGGACATTTCCTTTAATTATAATAATTGGTTATCTTGAGCATATAATATGTAAATAACGTCAATTTTTCATTATTCAATTTTTTTTACTTATTCCTGTTGAAGGGCGTGTTTCGAGTTTACGGCAATCGTGTCCTTCTTCCAGACGAGGACTGGTTCAAAATTCCCAAGAGGATGTTGTGTGGAACTGGCGTTGGATGTAAGTGCAAAACACAGTTTGAGTACAAATAGCTGCATTTGGTTCACTTTTTTGCAAAACACTCTTCAAATTATAAAAATATGCATTTCATGTGTTAGTTAGATTGTGTCACTGGGACAAGGACAAGGGACGCAAATACAAAAATATATACTATGCATTCAGCGAAGTTATGCGGTCAGATACTATTCCTCGTGGGTGGCCCGCAAACAGAACAAATCAACATGGCAAGTGATTTGCAAATTTCTTTTTTTAATGGTTATGTAACAAGTTTGGAAGATTTACATAATAGATACATCATGAAAGTCAAAATATAAATAACTTAAAGGGCCCCTCCAGGCAATACCTACCATATTTTTTGACATTTTTTGGATAGCTCTCAATGTGCTGAATCTCATCCTCTCTCCTTTTTTGTTGAAACTTCGCCGTTGCTGAGAAAAAAAGATGTACAAAGATTTCTCTCGCTGTCTGCCCCTCTTCATTCCTCTCTTGTCTCTCACAATCAATCAACCGCTCTTAATTGGTTATCTCTCGAAATAAGTGAGATGGTTGGAGGGACCCTTTAAATTGCAGACTCGCCTGCCAATCTTCCTTGAGGGCACTCCAGCAGGAAGTTCGGCGAAGAACATACAGCATATGTCACAATTGGTACCGATAATAAACTCATTCCTACTTTATCTCGAATCTCTTCATACCCTCTTTCCTGACGTTTAAAATAGTAATGAAATAACTGACTGAATATTGTCCTCAAACATTTTTTTCTTAAAGGGAGATGGAAGCCAAAAAAGATTGGCTTTCATATGAAAGGTTATCGCCTTAATAATATAAAAAGCAAAACCAGAGTGCACAAAAATGTCTACTTCGCGAGATATCCTAAAAATAGTTTCCCAGCCAAGGCGCAGTCTTACTGCGTTTAGCGCATAGTAACGAGGTAAATGGCATCGAGGTATTCCCGGAACAAATAATTATTTCTCGCTCCAGAAATTTTTTAAAAATATTTTTCAAACGCTATTATCTTTATTATCGTCTAATAGACATAATTTACAAGAATTACCATATTCGGTTTCAAAAAATTTGTCGCTTCCATGTCCCTTTAAACTAATTCTTCCGTGCGCTGTTCAGGTACTAGGCGACGGAAAAGTTCGTAGATTCGATTACGGAACCCGAAGGAACATGGAAAAGTACGGACAGGCTAGTAACATGAGAAAAATTGAAAGGCCTTTGATATATATTACGGACATATTAATTGACAGCTTACCACATTGTGTCTGTGGCGGAAAAATAACGATAAGAATTATGCGGAAAAAAATTAAAATAATCTCTACAGGAGACTCCTCCAGTTTATGACTATCGGAAAATTACAACTCCTACGTACATATATTGGTAAGGAATTATATTTTTAGAAATGCGCATTATGATGTTTGTTTACGTTTTAGCATTTATCTTCTAAAAAGATTTAAAAGTACACAGAAAAAATATAAAACACAGGGCTGATGAAGATTATTTCTCGAATCCAGAAGATGTGAAGGCGGGCGTATTAACGTGGCTGGATCCAAAGATTCTCATACAGGTAAACTGCCCAACAACACGTTCTTTTTGAAAGACTTGCCTTTAAAGGAACTGGGAAGCGATAAATATATTTCGCCCAATTTCAATAAATCTTTTTATTTTACCATTAGGAATAATAAGACACATAAAAATAATTATTTAAAAAAATCAATAAAATTCAGAGTATGAAATTTATTTTTTCGTTCCGAGGGACGGTAGTACAACGTAATAATTCCGCTTAGATAGATAGATTGATAGATAGCACAGCATTATAAACCAAGCCAGAAATATCAAAAAGCGAAACTGTAGTTCAAATTTAATAATTGCGATTTTGCGAATGGTCCCGCACGGAAAACATTAAAATTAGATTTTAAAATGTAGCCTTTTCCTATCCACACTCAAAACAATTTTCCGAAACATAGTAATACTCAGATACTTTTTATTCAACGTAATTTAGTTTCTGAATCTATCCTGTTCGCTTCTTGATGTTGTAGAATGCTGTGATAGTTTATGCATATCACAAGGTAGTGCGAATAAGAATAATGAAAAAATGGAGATGATTTGGCTTGACCCGTGTCTGCTAAATCCAGTACGACCGTCGTAGAACGAAATTTCAAAAAATCATCTCTCGAATACTATTAATTTTTATAATTTTTCCTTTTGGTTTTATACTAATTTGGACGAAATCTTTCACATAAGCTTCACTTGAAAATGGGTCCATGTCGTTTTAAATAAAAAAATCTCTATTAAGAATAATCACCTGAAAGGTTACAACCACTTCGACTACATTGTCGGGAATAAAGCACCACTTGAAATATTTCATCCCATCAAGGAAATCATCAAGAAGGATTTCGATTGGAACTGTTCTGTATGATACTGTTTTCAATAAACTTTGTGATAGATCCAAAATGAATAGTTACATGAAATTATGCGGTATTGGACGGGAATAGTAACTACTAGATGAGGTGTGACGTGATCGCCGTGATAGTCTTATTTCCCAGTTTTTGCCGCCGTATGCTGAAACGTAGATAATATCTAAAATTCTCCAGCCTGCCATACCATAGAAGATATAACAACCGTTTCCGCAGAAAATTATTGGTACCAACGAGGACCCATGGCTGCACGCAGCATATGATTTCGGTTGAATAAAACCTGGGTAAACATCATTTCTCGTAAAGGACTTATCGTATTATAATATAGTGGATTAAAGAGATCCGTCGGAAAATCATTCCAAATATAAGGTGAGATAGTGTGCAAACGTTAGAGAATTAGACTCATTTTGGAACGGAAGAAACTGACGGATCGGTTTAATCCACTATATCTACCTACCACAAGTCCAGCGCGAAAACTTTTCCCTGCTGATCGTTTTTGACCTGAGTTAATGCAATTATCAAGGTGAAGTCCAAGGAGACTATAAATAGCAGATATTCACAGAATTTACCGTCGCTGTGAATAATAAAATATAGCATACGATGTCGAATGTTATCGTTGCAAACGAAATAGCAGAACAAATGAGAAGCATTAGCTCATCTTTCTTAACCAAGTTCGTATTTGATCTCGTGTTGATTATATAATCATAGCATATCGTTTTCATATTCCTACATCTACCTTTGTCGATGAACTTTGCGTAATCCTGAATACTGTACTCTTCACTGCAGCATATGCAAAAATGTAAAGAATGGAACATATTGCGAAAGAAAAGATGGTGAAGCCAAGTGCTTGCGAGACGTCTATCTGTATTTGATAGAACTATACCTTCTTTTTCTAAACTTCCTAATTATCTTTGAAAAATTATCTTCCAGGGAAGTAAGAGTACACATAATCACTTAAAGGAGCCGGATAGCTTTTTACGTCATTCAGTAGATCTAACCGTCCTGATCGGGTATTCCGAGTTTTATGCGATTTCATTCACTTTCCGCCGTGTAGTGAAGGTGCAAAGAGCAACGCGCTTTTCACAAAATCGGATATATTAGCCGACTGAGTAGAGATACAGGTCTGAGTTATTGAGAAAATGATTTTTTTACATTGTTCTGATCATTTTGGTAAAAAGAACGATCGGAAAAGATGGGCGGAAGGCCTAAATTGATATATCAGGGTAGCGCGGGAATTCAAATCCTACCGTACTCGTGGGCCCGCCTCCTGGGAAATGTAGCCTTTTTGATTCAATTTCCTTTCCTACGCCGAGCGAGAGAAATAAGATAATGTAGTGAGTCTGTCCTTTATAATGTTATGGATTTCTATGATCACCGTGGTTGCGCATAACTGGATATTCAGACACAATTGAGAACGTTAAGAAGTCATATTTAAAATGATTTGCTTACAAGATACAGGTCGGGAGTAGCCCACATCATGAACAGCTTCAGTTGCGGTTCTTCTACTAGTGAAAAGTTCATGTCGGATCGATAAAAGAACGGCGTAACGACAGATATAGGTAGCAGCCAGTTGAGTAGAATGCAGAAGAGCACCGTTGGGATACCCCATATCTAAAAGGTTCAAGAGAGTTGGGAAGGCATCTTGTCAGAAAAAAAAGTCAGTAAGAACCTTGAGGTATGACAGGGGAAGGTAGAACGCCGTGAAGCGGTTCAGAGCAAAAGGTATGAAGCCAACTTTGATGCAGTCTTTTTTGATGCTCATGAAGTAGTAGAGAAATCTTGATTATAAAATTTGTTAGCTTTTTAATGGGTTCATACTGTACAAGAGAAGATTTGGTCTGCGGCTTGAAGAGTTGAAACATTCCAAATTTACGTGGCCTCATGATGATTTCTACGTGGAGGAATAACAACATTTCAGGAATCGACTTAAATAAGCGCAATGGTTAACTGGACACAAAATGCTATAGTAACGATTATACCTGAGCCACGATGAGATTAAAGAACGCAGATCTAAACTGTTGATAGCATCCTCTGCTCATCACAATAACGATAATAGAAATAAGATAAAAGAAGAAGGAAATCCAGCCGAAAACCATAAGAATGTAGTGGGGAATCGGGACGTCCGACCAAGACATTCTGAAAAGATCAAGAAGAACCCAATATTCACAATGTTACGAAACATAGAGGATTCGCAGAACTAGACTTCACTTGTTCATTCCAAGCTATCTTTCGAACACTCTCCTATCGCGACTTTTCAGTCATACGTGGAATGTGATTACGGGTTGAGATACGTGATACTCACTCGGGCAGGAAAATAGTGATAGAAGACCGACGGAGGAAAAGCAGTACATTGCAACGTATTAGTCTACTATGAAAATTTTTATCTCAGTTCCTCATTCCCATAATTTTCGGTCTTCGTTCCTAGTATGGTTGAAACATCTGTCAAAAGGGAGAGTACATTTTGTGAAAGTGGATATTTCGTTTCATGCAGTATGTAAGTAATTTATTACTATTGCGTAGGTTACCCAATGATTACACAAAGGTTACACAAGGTGCGAATCAAGACGATGCTCAAGATATCTGTGCACCTCGGACTGAGTGGTTTTATTTGCAGAATTTTTAGAGGTTCCAATCTATGGTAGGTTTAATCCCTGAACTGACACCCGCACCTCGACATGATATTATAAGAGGCCACGCCTCGAAATGATCGGGGGCCGCGCCTTGAGACTAAGCAAATATATCATCACTGGCAAACAGGAAAATATGACAGCCAGAGTTAAGCTCATCAGACTTGTTCAGGTGTCCGTACCAGCGCTTCTCTTCATCATTCCGTTGTTTGCCATTGATCTTCAAGTCATTCCCGCCCTCAGAAATATATCTGTTCGTGCTTTCATCTTTTGCTTTCCTTCCGCTTGCCGTGTTCAAGTTTGTAGTTCTGTGCAAAAAGCAGAAAAAAATTAACTGCCAGAGAAGATACATAGATGTAAATAGTGTTAAGTCATAGTACATCTTAGTAGTGGGCCCTGTCTCTCGAAGTCTTCCGCTTGCATGCTGCAGTACACGGCATCGTTGTCGTGTTGACTACGAAGTACACCAGGCTCGGCCTGCGAAAGATGCTGCGATTGGACAGTGAGACATGCAGGGATGAATGCTACACAATGCTGGCAAAAAGAGTGGTGAACAGAAGAGATGTTGAGCTAAATGCGATGACAACACTCCATTTTTGCCAACACTACATACATTTGTCGAAAAAAATATTAATTTTCCGTCAACGTTAAAATAAAGAGAGACAACTGTTATTGACGGAAAAAGCTTTTGGTGGAATTGATTCCTACTTTATCTGTACTCTTTTCATCCCTTCAAGTGATAACGAGACGACGGAGGGAATTTCTCTCAACCAAGAGATATTGAAAAATAGACAGGTCCGGCAACTGCAAGGAGCAGGCGAATTCCAGGCAAAGAGAAGCAGCAGCAGTCGGTCTTTGTCGTGTATCGAAGGGAGATTGAGAAATGATCGCTGTCGCGTGAGTCACACTTGGTGGATAGCGATATCATTCTACCGCCGCCACTCCTCCCTTTATAAAGGGGTATACCATTCGCGGTGACCGCGAGTTTTCGAGCGCAGTCCACATAGTCTTACTATCGAGATTGCTTCCAATTTTGTTACTTCAATTTAAATGTTGTCAAAGTATTGCTCCTCTATGAAATCTGTTTGTTTGCTGAAGATGAATGCATTCGAGACGGAGTTCGAGGTGGCTGACGCTATGCTTAACGAGTATCTATCCAATCTAGTAAGGAAGAGGGGGAAGGAAGGATCGGAGGGATCGGAGGATGAAGAGGAAAAGGGAGGAGCGGATGTCCAGGAGAAGACAATTGGTAAAGATGAGCCCGGTGATCTGAGCACAATCCCACAGCGAAAAATCGTCTTCAATGCTCCTTTTGACGAGAGGAAGATCTGCCGAATAAGAGTAAGTAATAGTGTTGAGACGCAGAGATGAAAAGAATTTAAATGTAACATTCATTCACGATTTTGCCAACACTAGTAAGTAACGCAAGATGCTTCCCTAGTAAAGTATAGCATGCTTTTATCACGCCTTTTCGACCACTAATTTATGAAAATAGTCATTTCATTAATGAGCGGCATTAGAAACTTTGGATATCTTTCGAAACCCTGTTGAGGTTTCGAATGAGGTCATATTTTTTGGAGAACCCAGGGGGTAGTATGGGTTTCGAAATCCATTAGAGACTTTAGTACAGAATGTTGTTTATGTACAGAATGCGGATGGCGGATGAGAATGTACACAATGCGGTTGGCGCGGGATTTCACAGAAGTTTAGGTTTTGGTGGAATAAAGATAGCAGTGATAAATCGTCGTAGCCTTGAAAATTGTCTCAGAAACAAAATACTCTGAACAAATCTCGATGCCGAATAACATAATGAAGAGAGTGAGACTTTTTTCTGTTTTGAAACGTTTTCTAGTATTAGAAATGCTGTTTTGCAATATATAGTGGAATAAACCGATCCGTCAGTTTCTTCCGTTCCAAAATGAATCTAATTATCTCGTTTTCGCATACCCTCTAGCCCTATATTCGGAATGATTTTCCGACGGATTTTTTAATCCACTATACGTGTTTGTCCGGGCACACGTAGCAATAACTGTCAACATTCGATTTTTAAATGAAATGCATACCAAATTCATTTCTACAAAATATGTTAAAATAAAGAGTGAACACCACAAGAACATGTGCGATAGTTGGAGAAAAATGGTGTTTCGTAAATTTCAGCTAGTCAACGCCGGTCACTGGAAGTTCCGGACCAGCAATCTGGATCGATTCGGCGTTGTTCCACCCAGCGGAGTCATGGACCCCGGGAAAACGGAAGACCTTGAAGTTTCCTGCAATCCGTTCATGTTCACAGGCAGTGTGAGTTGCTTATTGAATCCTATTTAATTGTACGTTAATTAGCTCATTAATTAAAGGAAGACCATTCGGTACCGTAGCCAGGCTAATTCAGACTAATTTGCATAGCGAGAGAGCGAAGGGCATAGAAGTGAAACTAATCGAATCCGTCAGGATGCCGTCAGGAATTAATAGATTACGGTTCCGAATAGAGGTCCTTTAAATCTAGTTGTAAACAAAATGTCAGGAAGCCACGCAAGACTTCTTTATGGTTTGCTGGACAAATGCACCGGACGAGGACAATCTAAAGTGCCGTAACAAATGGTTTGACAAGACAAGAGCTGTCAGTAAGAGGAGGATTCCAATCGTGTATAATGATTAATTGGAGTCACCTTCGCTGGGATTGTTGCGTTCAGTTGGTTTGTAAATTGTATATGTGCATGGAAGCGCATAAACAGCCCTGTTAAAAAGTAGAATGCACAGGTCCGCCAGACTCTTCCACATCGAATTCTTATAATTATCTCATGTTTGATACTCTCTTAATAATTTACAATATAGCTAATCACATTTGGCAATAGAGCAAGCACAATCGTTCCTACCATTCCCTGATTTTTTCTCTCTTAAAGGTTCCCTTTTCTTTGGTTATCCTTAAGCAATCGCTACAGTATTACTAGTTCCACGAAAGTTGACAAAAAGTACGCAAACGATTGCGAACTGTCTATGCAAATACGCGCGCTGATCTACCTCTCCGGCTCCAATTTTCTTGCGATTCTATAAATTTCTGCCATGGAAACACGTAAGGAGTCAATTGGACAGCGTAATCAGCATGAATGTTTGTTATTTCAATCAAAAGTATTACATCGTTCCGTTTTCGAGGACAAGTCCCGTGGAACTTGTAATAGTCTCCTGCACTCTGGCTTGTTGACGTATTCTCTGCTTGTAGACTGTGACGAAAGACGCCTTCACTTGCTGATAAGACAATGTGCGATAGTACGATACGAGGGAGAAATGAGACAAAATACTCATTCCTTTTAATTTTTTCTTCAAAAAATGTATCCCTGTTGTCTTTAATTCGTTTTGACATTACGTTCCTCAACACGCATCACTGTCATTGCTGTCTGGTGACGTCTCATCGAAATTTTCAGTTTTCGAAACCATCCTGACACATTTTGATGTCTGTTACCCGTTTTTACCTTTATACAGGTTATCAGTAGATTCTAGTGGAAACGAGAAGCGTTTGACATTGAAATAGAGCAAGAACATGAATTCATAATACGAATAGATGCAGCTGCATGTTTGTTCTAGGAATATCTTTTTTATATTTTATTTCAACTCGAAGTTATAAGATCAAATCAGCCAAGGTTTCCGTGAGGATGGCATTGTAGATATCAAAGGCAGCTCGGTAACTATACACAAAGTCCGCGTGAGAATAGTCCAGGAGATGAGTGTTGCCCTGAAGACATGGATACGAGCACAATAAGAGTGAAAGTAAGATTTCAACTTCTCACCGTGATCACCGACTTGTCCATCCACTTGAGAATTCCACTCTGTACATCTTCGGGCGAAGCGAGTTGGTCCTTGTTGGACCTTAAACTTATTGGATACAACCAAGGCTGGATTTTTTGTTTGACTTTTTGTGATTTTTTTGTTTTTTTGACATTTTTGGTTTCGAACCGACAAAAAACGAACAAAAAAGATTCTTAAAATGTGTTCGATAAAGCACATGAAAAAGTTCGTTTTGACCTTCAGAAATACATTTGCTTTACAGAATACCGATTTCTTAGTTATAGGGTTGTTTTTTGCATACACTGACAAGTCTTAACTATTGCAAAATTCGTTTACGAATTTCGGGAAGAATACTCTTTTTTTAAAATCAGCTTTATGCAGAAATTTATTTATTTCGCATTATATTACTTTGAAGAGAAGAGTCAAGATACCGTCAACTTAGTTTATACCGGGACAGATTCGGTATATTTGGTATATTCCAAATATTTGGTATATTCCAAATAAAAATATCTCGGTTAGAAATGGTCGTAGAAAGTTCTGGTTGGTATTTTTAGAATCCATAGGTTGCTAAATCGTATTCAAATTTGTCTACCCATATAACTAATTTGTATACGATTTAGCAACTTCTAACCCCTCAAATCGACTCATTTTCCTTGCAGTCGAAACAGCCCTCTACTCAATGCGAATTTCATGTTTTTCGTCATAACTTTTTTCAGCGTATGCCCTTTGAGCTCAAACTTAGTACACTAGATAACAGATCTTGATGGGATGAATCGAATTGTTCCAACCAAAAGTTTCTAGACCGTTTCCTAACGGAGCTATCGCCTCATATAAGATGTACCGAATCTGTCCCGATACACACTAAGTTGACGGTATGTTTTAATATAAAAACGGCAAAAACACGGTAGAGAGCAAAATATTTTTTTTGTTATTTTTTGGATTTTTGGTTTAAACAATTTTTTGGGACAAAAATTTTTTGTTTGGTTTTAGATTTTTACTATGTTTAACAGTCGTTGCACCAGAATATATGCGTGGGCGTAGCGATTAGGCTGTAGTCGTAGGCGGGGGGTGTTGGCTGTAACAGGGAGCTCGGCTTATCGAGGTCATCGTAATCTGTTCACAATGGTCCCTCACATTACTATAACGCGCCATGTTCTTCTTATCAGAGCCGTAATCGTATCTCCGAACGGAGCCGTCACCGTTGATCTGCGCGGTTCGGGGGATCAGTGATCGAGGGAGTGAGAGGGGCATTTCACCATCTGAATCCAGTGCTCGAGATTCATGGCTGAGGTTCCGGCCGGAGATCCCGAGAGAAACACAGGCAAATGGGTCTTAAAGAGGGCTGATCGGGATGTGTACCGAAAACAGCTCACAACGTTCGTCTCTGAGAGCTTTGTGAGACTTCGCATCACGAGCCTTGCTGCAAGAGCAAATGGATTTGTACTAGTTTTGAAAGAAACACGATTAGCAACTCAGACCCGAAAGTGTTTCCAGTCCGTGTACAGTTCTGCCAAGCTGATTGCCCGGAAGCTTTAAGTGATCTCGCAACGATTTCATGATTGGCTAAAAGCTTAAAAATAAAAAAAACAAGTCCAATATCATGCTGGCCCTCTGCGACGATGCCAAGACATGTCCCATGGCTCCGAGCAGGCCTCCTGCATGCTTCATAGAACCGATAGGAGCCAGCGCAAAGAACTTCCGAATCTAAATCCTTTCTCTCGATTTTCAAAATTATGAATAGAAAGTAACTGGACCAACGCTTCATAGCTTCACGTATACCTTTCTCGAAAATGCAGGATCATCGGCAAGCCTTGTAAACATGATTAGTGTGCCCTGATATATATTTGAAAGATTTTGAGAACAGCAAAGAATAATGCACCGGCCGGGATGTTTCATGAAGCCATTCAGAGCAATTATGATATGCAATTATGAATTATGATGATTATCGTTCATTCTCTCTGTTCTCATCGGCTCTCCTTTCTCTCTCGTCTTTCACCCCCGTCCCGGCTGTCTTCCATCAAGAACCCAGATGTAGAATCCCTCTTTTGACCTTGGCAAGTGAGGGCGGTATGTTGGCCATCGTCTCTTTCTCTTCTTCGCCTCCCTTTCTTTTGCGGCTGCCCTACCCCATAGTGCAGATTTTCAAGTGAAGCTTTTTGTCCCCATTCCACCCCCGTGATATCCCTTTCAACCCCCCCCCCCACCCTGCTGCACACCGCAAGGTGCAATGATCAAGATAAAAGATAAAGATACGCACCTGTGAATGTCCGACGTAATACAGGCTTTCCATTTTCGTGATTTCTAGAATCTTATCAACCATTGCCACCAAGTCATTGCGCGATATATCGTCCCATCTAAATTTAATATCTCGTCCTTTTGTTTTTAAGCTTTGCAGATACAAACTGACGTAAAGCGCCAAAATTGCCTGTCGTCGGTAGTCAGGGAAATGTGATTCTGAATGAAGTATACATAGATGCTCTAATGACAAAACTGAACCCGTCCGTAAGAATTTCCTCGAACATTGCCGAGAAAAACGTCAAAACCCGAATCAGCTAATATCAACGCTGGAGAGCGTGAGATATCTTGATCTATACTGTAATTGTAAGACATACGGAGAGAATGGTTTGGTCCAATATTGATCCATGATGTTGAATCGAGAAACAGTCCATGCATGAGTAAGAATGTAGGTCGAGTTGTTTTGCTATTAGCTAGTACGAATATTTGATGAAACATATATAGTAGCATAATAATTGAGAATTAACTAGAGAATTAACTAATTAACTGAAAATGATGAGAATTTCACATCGTTCGATCGGAGATAGGATTCGATGAATCTCAATGAAGTATCCATCACTTGTTGAAATTGGTACCGACTCCACCTTGTAGCCCCAATTAGTGAGATCGTCCATCTAATTGAAACCAATAAATAAAAAAAAACTTCGAAAAATTGCTAACAAAGAAATTAAAAATATAACTCGCTTTTGACGTTGTTTGCTCCGAAGCTAGTGCGATCGGAAATAGAAGAATTGTAAAATGAAACATTCCCTTAAATTACAGATAGGCGAAGCAGCTTCCGATAAAAGTAGAGCAAAATGTGAGCAAAACACGGAACTTGGTTGGTATGTTATCGGAAGATTATGAGGGATTGTTGTGCGATGTTTTGCACACTAGTAGGTAATTGCTGTCTGCACGAATGTTGCGACTGTTATATAATCTGGCAATTCAGTCGGGTTTCTGAAGGTTGTTTTTAAATTTCAAGTGGTAATGAAGTTATGGGTTGTTAAATATACCTACAGTGACGGGTGAAGCATACCCATAAAACAGAACGAAATTAAAACAAATGGAAGAAAAAGGTTGTGTGTTTGTTATCCGTGTAAATTTGCAATCAACCGTGTTATTTCAATCATATCTTTATTATCACGAGCAGTTCATAGAGCCTGGGAAAGAGTGACCTGTATTCAAAGTACACGTGGATCATACAATAAAAGTCGGAAAAACTGAAGGATATTGTTGTTCCTCGTATTCAAGTTTTCGTTCAGCGCATACTTGATTGGGCTTGAGTTATTCAGCATAAATGCACAGTAAAAAGTGTAAATAACCAACGGGAAACGGAATCATAACCTTCGGAACGGAAATTTGGATGCGAGGATCGACAATACCACTGCGATAGTGATGTGCACAACCTATACCTACTAATCTCAATGTTTCGAATTAGAAAACCACTGAAAAAATATGTTTACATAAAAAAATTGATAATATATTACAATATTTATTCAATTGAGTTTTTCTGGATCTCAGTTTTTTCATTACAAGTCCAGTCAAAATGGTCACGAATGACCTTTGATATGGGAATGAAGATCTCTTTCACTGCTTTCTCTCCGATTGCAAAATCGAAGTGCGTATATCCCGACAGGCGGACATTGCCCTATGAAAAAGATAATAACTACTGACTAATAATTCCCTGTAAAAAGGGTTAAGACACAATGCTTTGCATAAGTCTTTCATAATTTTTTGAGTATTATTAAAACGAAAAAAACATGAAACTTGAAAAAAAGTAATTGCATACCTTGATTAATTCAGGTTTTATCCAAGCAAGTATGCCTTCTCTCAGATCTTCGTAAGTAGAGAGATAGTCGTTCTTTCCCCTAAAACTTCATTAATTAAGAATAAAACTAATACGAAATTTTTTAAAGCTCCTAAACTTCAGGAATGTATGCATCAAAATAAAGACATTTATTACTTCAATGAAACAGGCGCCTTTTCATTACCTAAAAATGGTTTTCTATACTTTCTCATTGCTTGGCATTTCTGAAGCTCAAAGAACTAAGCGAATCGGCTTTGAAATGTAAAGACGTACCAGAATAAGTACGTATCGGTTGCTATCGCGGAATAGTCGTAGAAAGGAGGAACCGGCTTAAAGATAACATACACAATTGTTTTATAGGAAAACTGAGGTAAACTTATTTCAACAACACTCAAACAAGCTCAAATAATTTAACGGAGTAAATCACCTTTCCATAGTGTTCCAGATTCAACTGTTTCGTGCCATAGTCGAACCTCCGTACCATTCCATCACCGTTTATCTGAAAATAGTCAACACTCTTTCGTGAGAATTATGAGAACAAAGTGAAAAATCGTATTATAATAATTGCATATAAATATTATGGAAATTAATGGAAATTATTTTTATGCCGAACCAATTGTGCCCAGTGATGGATGTTCCTTGCCGAAGTTCCCGATGGATAATGTCGAAATATTATGGGGGCTCGCGTCTGAACGTCACTTTCGGGAGTTTGACGTGCGAGTTGAGTAATTGAAATAAATATTTCGCTAGTTGACGTTGAAAGAAATACGTTGACCGCCTAACCGGCCGGTATTATTGACGAAAAGTTCCGTCAGTCAACTCATTCCTACTTTGTCTGCACTCTCTTCATACCGCTTCGCTCTCCCGATGGAAGTAGGAATGAGACAACCTACGGAACATTTTCCTCAACCATAATTACAACCCACCACATTGAATTGTTCCATGTCAGGCCCAGCAATCAGCGAGACAAATATCGAACACAATCCAACTGAATAAAATATTTAACCGTACTTAGTTATGCAAGATCACAACATTCTATGCCTTCGGAAAGCGAAAATTACTAATGCATCATATTTCCAGACTTCCAGAAGGCTCTGGGTGGTTGATAGAAGTTAGTTTTATGTGTATCCTCAGGCCTTTCCCCTCTTTTTCATGGCAATGTATTCATGGTGCGCGGCACACCGATCTACCGTATTAGGAAATGTCAGAATGATTTTTCGCTTTCCAAAGGTTTTGCATTGGGGTAGAATACCGTGAGATACTTACACGAGTACTTGCACTGAAACTGTTTGTACGAGTCGAGCATTTCTATATCTGGGAACAAAACACGGTCTCCATACAATCGGAAAATCGGCTGCAAAATGACTTTGATACAATTCCTTATATTGAGTAGGAGAAAAGATGTCAATATACATATAATATTTTTCCAACATTGTTACACATTTTCTTACTCCCAAAACCACTTAAAGGAACCATTCAAACACATTACCTTGACAACGGATTTAAAAGTGCGAGCCGCGAAGCCAAGCAATCCCTTTATATGTATCATTGATCCAACCGGAGCCAGAGCAAAATTGAGGCGAATCTAGAAACGTATTGTATTGAAGCATTAAAGACAGAAAGAAAAACGTTAAAGCGCTCACGAAAAAAAATGTATAAGAAAATCTTCACCTTTTTCGCGAATTCAGGATCACTCGCTAATTTAGCAAACATAACGAGTGTGCCCTGAAAATGATAAAATCATGAAACCAAAAAATGACCTGGTGAAAAAAACCTGCGAATGTCCCACGTAGTACAGACTCTTCTGTCCTGTAACCTCTAGAGTCTTATCGATCATTGCAGGAAGGTCGTACAGCGCCATCTCATCCCATCTTAAATATCTTATATTTTCAACCTTCTAAAGTTAATGAAACGAAAAACTCACGAAAAGCGCCAGAATGCTTCATCTTTCGTCGTTAGACTTGTATGCTTCTGAACAATATTACTAAATAATTTTTAAATTTCATCTAATTTCAGTAAAACTTTTTATTTTATTTTTTTTGGAATACTAAGAGAAACATAAAAATAATTAATTAAGAAATAGCTGAGCAATTCAAAAAATCGGAGAATGGAATTTTTTTCCGTTCCGAGGGACGGTACTACAGTGTAATGATTCCGTTTGGCTTGGCGCCTTTCTCCTTTCTCCTTTCTCCTACAGTACGGCCATCGTAGAACGAAATTTTCAAGAAATTCATTTCTCGAATACTGTTAATTTTTATGATTTTTATGAAGCAAGATCTTTCATATAGCTTGAAATCGGTTCCATGTCCCTTTAATACAGACAGACAGAGCTTCAAAGAGCGCATAAATAAAAATAACCGTATCGGAAAATCCTTCACCTTTTCGCGAACTGTCCTACGAGGAAAATAGTTTCTAAATTTTTCATTCGAACAATCAGTATATGGGCTATGTCATGAGACAAGAAAAAGTTCCGAACCAAAGCGGTTCTCTGCCCCACTCCCCCACAGAATGTCCATCTGAATGTGTGGGATACGGAAAATCTTGTAGGGTAGTTTGTAGTCTGGCGCAACCCTCCTCTCTCCTAAACTTCCGCAGTGGCATTGTCTGGTCCTTGTCACTCTCTCATCCACAGTCTTTCGTCCCTTTCCCCTTCCCATCCTACCTCATGAAGGGACGTATAGGCAGTGCCAGGGGTTGTTTAGATAGACGGGCCAGACTACAAACTACCTCCACAAGATTTACCGTACATCGCACATTCAAAGGGACGTTCTGAGGGGTAGAGAACCGTTTTGCATCGTATTTTTTGCTCATCTCATGGCATACCCCATATTCCGATGATTCGAATGGAAAACTCAGTAAGGAATAATGTTGTGGGACAATTCCTTTAAAGGGCCCCTCCAGGCAATATCTACCATATACATTTTTTGACATCATTGGATAGCTCTCAATGTCCCGAGTCTCATACTCTCTCCTTTTTTGTTGAAACTTCGCCGTCGCTGAGAAAACGCTGTGCAAAGATATCTCTCGCCGTCTGCGTCTCTTCATTCCTCTCTTGTCTCTCACAATCAATCAACCGCTCTTAATTGGTTATCTCTAGGAATGAACAAGATGGTTGGAGGGACCCTTTAAAGGAGCCATTCCACGAGTTTCTGACCCCATTCGCTCTTTATGTCATTCTTTAGATCTAATCATCCTGATCGGGTATTCCGAATCTTATGTGATTTCATTAACTCTCCGCGGAGTACTGAAGGTGCAAAGAGCAAGGCGCTTTTCACAAAATTGGATATACTAGCTGACTGTTATGAGATACAGCTCTGATTCATAGCAAAATCGATTTTTCACGGTGTTCCGATCATCTTAACAAAAATAACGGTGGGAAAAGATGAGCGGAAAGGCCTAAATTGCATATCAGGGTAGCCCGCGAATTCAAAATGCTACCGTACTCGTGGGCCGTTTAAAACAATCCTTTAAAACAATTTTGCCTACTGTTATTTTCCAATAACTTCTAAAAAAGTTATCAGTCAACACCGAACTAGGGTTCTCTTTTTGAGCCTTTTCACAAATATATTTCAGCATTGTTCTGAAGGCATATTGTGTTATTTATAGAGGCGTGAAACAGAATCGAGAAAAAAAGAGAAAAAAGAGAGCCCTACTGTTAACCCACAAGTCCGTAGCCCGACCCGCGAAAGTTTCCCAGCCAAACATCGTATCCGGAATCGGCGAGAACCGTTGCTGAACTGAACGTTGTCGCAAAGGAAACCATCATTTTGATCTTAGCTTATGGATCACAAGGAAAAACTGTCACACTTTCTGCATCGATAGTTTAGGTTGGAGAGATTTAACTTAAGATTTTCTGCAATTACTCTAGATCCAAGATTCCTACGCATATGCGCTGATAAAGCGAGTGATACTCATACTAAAACACTAAAGGTTTAAAAGGTAAAACTCACGTAGGGTATTGTAACTTGACGACTGCTTCAGCCAGGTCGAGGTCTCCGCAAATAATCCCGTGAGCAGGAACACTACGGGACGACAGACGGAAAGTTTCGTTTCTGTAATTTTTCTTAGGATATATGGATATTATGGTTGAGTAATGTGTTCCGCCAGTAGTCTCATTCCTACTTCTGATGAGAGAACAAAGCGGTATGAAGAGAGTGCAGGCGGACGAAAAAAATACTGACGAAGCGTTTTCATCAAGTAACGGGAATTCAGAAAGCTCAGGGACTTAAAAAGTGCAAGTAGGAATGCGTTTACTGCAAGTAGGAATGCGAATAGGTTTACGGAGCATTTTCGTCAATATTACTTAGTTCTCGTTTTTAAATTTGCTTTTCTCTCAGATCAGAGCCACCCCCCTATGCGTCTGAACCAAAATTAGATACCTAGAAGACAGCTCGCTGATATGGACTACCCAAGGCAGACTAACCATTCACCCCACGCGGTATCCGTTGCATCTCTATAATGTATCCGTCTTCGGTAGTTACCGTGACTGCCTCAGCGGGGTAGCCCCAGTGACGAAGCAATTCGATCTGAAATGTAAAAAAATTATTGCTGACGGAAAAATAGTATTTACAATTAGACAATTGACTTAGCATTTTCTTCAACCATAGTAAATGGAGAGAAATCGGAAAATCATTCAAATATACTTAATCCAACAAGTCATAATACTAAA
The DNA here is from genome assembly GCA_900490955.1 of Micoletzkya japonica. Lineage (NCBI taxonomy): Eukaryota > Metazoa > Nematoda > Chromadorea > Rhabditida > Diplogasteridae > Micoletzkya > Micoletzkya japonica. The sequence goes on along the minus strand of LS846223.1, from coordinate 408,190 downwards.
ACTTACCGTTTTCATCCTTTCCTCCGGATCAGATGAGGCTACGTAGGGAAGGAATAACAAAATGATGAAGAAGCGCATTGTTATCTGCAAAAGGAGAATATTTTAAAAATTAGGGTTGACATAGAAAAATCACAGAAGTAAAGCGAGTAATTGATGTGGGAGGAACAAGGAAGAACAAAGAATCACGTTCAATTGGCAGTTGCACTCTTGTTCACGTCTTAGAGCATACGAGAGAGTGAGAGAAAGAGAGTGAGCGATAGAGTACAAAGTGCAACGAGAGCACGATGTGAGATGAGCATTGGCACAAACGACAACTGTGCTAACTAATTGTGTGCTAGATTACATAAATTATCTGAATAAGCGAAATATTTCAAAAAATGCGCCTTATCAACGGAAGTTTAATCAAGGGAAATTTGATCGAAAGGGAGGCGAGAGGAACGAGTTGATAGATAAGAACAACGAAACACAAGAGATAAGAATCGAAGAATGTCCTGTGGCAGTCTTTGACTAGGTGACCTATCATTGTCTGCTGTAGTTTATGGCTACAAATTGATGAGATGGTTGATCATCAAGACAAGGAGTCCCGGTACAAGAATGCTACTAAGGCACGATAAAACTCTGCAATCGTATGATCAGATGAGTTTCACGTGAACATTTGTAAATACATTTTTCTACGTGATTTTACAATTTTATTACGTAGAATTTAGTTCGTACAACAGGGCAAATTGAATGGATGTTGATGGTCATGATCCATTGCAGGTCCAATCAGCGAGATTGTTCAGCTTGGCGATGATCGGCCGGTAGACCTCATAGGGTGCACGCGTGCCAATGGCAAAGTCGAAGTGCGTAAATCCAGATAGGCGGTGCTCCTCCTGAAATGGCTGTGATCTGTGCGAAGAATTAAGGAAAGGCGTTCTTTTTACTGGTGATTTAGATATAACTAACGACCATTCACAAAAGAAAACGCTCAGTCTCAAGCAACCTTGATATGGGACCGAATATTGGTCTTTTAAATATTTAGCTGCTTGACTTGCTTTGACAATATTCCGTCTGAGCCAAACGAGAACACTTCCTTCAACGTCCTCGGGAGCAGATAAATAATCGTCCTCGCCCCTGAATTTAAGTACATAAAGCGAAAATGCTGTGTTTCTCCAATCCCTTACCAGTAAACATACGTATCCGTCGTAATTGTGCTGTAGTCGTAGAATGGGGGAATAGGCTGAAATATTATAGTTGTGATATTTAACATTACCTACAGAATTATAAAGTAAATCTTACAATTAGCGCGAATGCTCACCACTCCATACTTCTCTTCATTCTTTCTCTTACCGAAATCAAACTTGCGAACCATTCCATCCCCATTAATCTGAAAGCTTTGCAAAAATTGAAATGTCAAATGGAACCTTATAACGACACCATATCTTATCGACACGGAAGAAATATAATTATCGAATACTGGAACATTATGACATATCTAGACCCACCAGTTGAGCCCAGTGTTGTACATTCCTTGCGGAGGTTCCCGATGGAAAGTTCTTCATGATAACTTGGATGTGCGTCTGAACAAATGAGTGACTTCACGAAAAATACAATAAAAAAATTTCGAAAATTTCGTCAAAAAGGCAGGAAAAGGATAAACAATACAAAATGATAATCAATATATAGGTAACTCTGTTGAACTGATCCGACTCTGGTCCCGCTATCATAGAAATGAATAGCGCGCAGATTGGTGCTGCAAAGGTTATATAAATAAAATTGCTGCGAAAACCCTTTCAATTTTTAAAAATTAGCACTGAGTCCCGCTTTTCTACTGGAGGAAAAAATCTCTATCTTGCTGGATCACAAACAATTAAAGATGTGAAATAGGAGAACTTCTGAAAGTGCTCACACGTAAGCTTGCACTGGAAGCGTTTGTAGGTGTCAATAATGTTCATATCTGGTAACAGCGCCCGATCACCGTATAATCTGAACGCTGGCTGAAAAGGTTTCTGTGCACGATTTACAGGCTATACTTTACTTTTCACAGATAATAGTTGCAAAACATTGCAAAACAGAAATTTGCCTACCCTTATCACAGGTCTGAACGTCCTCGCAAGTACTCTCATCAAACCCTTCGCGTGTACCATCGATCCAATCGGAGTAAGGGCAAAATGGGCTCGAATCTGCAACGTTTAGCTAATTATAAGCTTAGTAAGTCTAGCTAATGATTAGCTAAGTTTTAAAGGGCCCCTCCAGGCAATATCTACCATATGCATTTTTTGACATCATTGGATAGCCCTCAATGTCCTGAATCTCATCCTCTTTCCTTTTTAGTTGAAACTTCGCCGTTGCTGATAAAAAGCTGTGCAAAGATATCTCTCGCTGTCTGCGTCTCTTCATTACTCTCTTGTCTCTCACAATCAATCAACCGCTCTTAATTGGTTATCTCTTGGAATGAATGAGATGGGTGGAGGGACCCTTTAATCATTCTTCCTCTCTGTCCCCGTCACGAATGGTCGGCTCACTTCATTCTCTCTCATTGCCAATCAATCGCGCCCTTTGAATCTCGGACAAGAGGACGAATCGTTCCCCCCGAAGACTTGGCGCACGGGGGAACTAGCGCAAAACCAAAATCGCGAGGATACTCAAGATTATGGACATCGCGGGCTGAGTGAGTATTTGACGAAGATTTGAAGTCCCCGAGCTCTCCTATCTACCAAGACTCCCTCCTTTTGGAACCCCTCCACTGTTTGCTCAGATAAACGGTGCAAAACTAAAAAAACATAAAAAGAAGAAAAGCTAATTAGAAGCATAAGAAGAAGACGAAAGGCTGATTAGAAGCACAAGAATGAAACCAAACCTTGGAAGCGAAGTTCGGATCACTAGCCAACTTGGCGAACATTACAAGAGTTCCCTGTGCGCGATTCTATTCCACATGCGTCTAGAATTGCGAGTAAATGAATAAATTACCTGTGAATGCCCGATGTAATACAAGCTTCGTTCGCCAGTTATAGCCAATGTTTTGTCAATCAATGCAGGCAAATCGTACTGAGCCATCTGATCCCACCTTAACACTCCACCAATTGCTTCATGAAGCTATCTGATCTTGCAAAAAAAGAGAAATAGAGAACGGAAACATTCTTACGAAAACCGCCAGAAGGCACCCTCCTTGTCCTTGAGACGAGTGTGCAACTAAATTATCCAAAAAATGCAAAGATAAGTCTGATTTAAGATCCCGCATCTGGTACAGCTAACCCTCCCATAAGAACTTCCGCGGTAGTTGCCCATGAAAACATCGAAACCGGCATCGGCTAGCATAGTAGCTGCAAGAAAACCTCATTTTCTTTACTTCGAAAACATATAATATATATTTAGAAAAGAAAGAAACTCTCGGAATATCGCATACCGAATGATTGTTCGGGCGTCAACTTTAGCCATATGGATGACTCGGCGAGAAGACCGGTCATGAGGAAGACGACGGGTCGACATTTGGATGGTTTACCTAGAATTACTTTTTTCTGACACTGCTAAATATTAAATGAGGAAATGCAAAATGCAAAAAAAACCATGTATTCCATGTTCTACTCGATGCATCTCAAGAATGTATCCATCATCCGTTGTAACGGATATCGCCTCCGCGGGATATCCCCAATACATGAGAATCTCCATCTATAAGCTCTCAGTCATACAAAGTAATCCTACTGCTATATAATACATATTGCACAAACTGGTACCTTACTTTCCTATTATAGATTGAGAGTTTCCTTAGTTATAATAATGGTCAAGCACAGTTTGCCGTAACTTCCACGATTAGAGAAGGCGTAATTGTGCTTACGGTGTTCATCGTCGCTTCCGGGTCGTCAGCACCGAATATGCTAGGAAACAGGAAGAGGATCCAGAACATTCTCGCTAACTATGTCTGGTGGGATGCGGGATGCAACAACTGTCTCTCAACCGTAGCACCTGTTTTGATGTGGAGAGAGCTACGCAGATTATCGATCATATGAGCGACAAATATTCTGGTTATGCTTGTTTAAGTTTACAGCACGTTTTCAGTATCAAAATGTCAACTTATTGCACGAAACATCATTATCTACGATCTTGACTACCTAACTTCCTTTTATCGTTTCCGATAAATTTCATGTTGACTGATAAAGGGAAAGAGTGCTTCTTTTGTACAACAATTTTATCAACAAGAATAGCGGTAATTCTAGAAAATTTATGTGATCTCATTCTTCACTACAGCTCCAATTGAAGTCGTTATGAATAATTCGAGCAATAGGTCGATAAATTTCTTCTGCGGCCCTCATTCCGACCAAAAAATCGAAGTGGGTATAGCCAGAGAGGCGGTTGCTTTCCTGATTGTAGACCGTTTTGGTAATTGAAGAAGATGCTAAGCATTACCTTGATGACGTGCGGGTTCATCCAGGTTAAAATGCCCGCTTTTACATCTTCTGGAGTTGCAACATAATCTTCTTCTCCCCTGAATGAGGTGATAATTTCATCAAACATTTATTCACCCTGCTACAATTAATACTGACCAATAAAGATATGTGTCCGTCATTATCCTTCTGTAATCGTAATAAGGAGGAGATTGCTGCAAGACTTATGTACATTTTACCGTAAACCTACTTACTTCTCCATATTCTCTCACATTTTTCCTCTTAGATCCGTAGTCAAATCGGCGAACAAAGCCGTCTCCTAGAACCTGTCATAAAAAGATCAAAACTGCCACAAATTATGATAATTATTAGGAAACCAGCCGGGCTACGCGTCGCTTCGTGGCGCTTCGCCCGACTGGCGTGTCCTAAACGCATCAGACGTACTTTTTTAAAATTTGGGTTCTAGACGTACTTTTTTAAAATTTTCGAACGTCCTCTATTTATTCCGCCACACTATGGAACTTTCTAGTCCGACCTCTTCCTTACTCATAGCCGTTGCATAGCAATAGCTTGAAAAAACATTTTACAAAGTTCTAAAATCCATTCATGAATTAGAAGCTTCCTTTCCCCCACATTCTTCACCAGCAAATTCAATATCTAACTTCCCTATCTGCCTTACTCTTTATCATTATCGATCATTTAGTGTCTATTTCCCTCATTTAGTTTATAGCCAAAGTTTATTCAAAAACATGTAAAAGTTGAACATCTAAAAAATAAAAATGTCTGTGTTTGACTTCATAAGGTGTAAGCTGGGGAGAATTTGGCCTAAAAGGAAAGCCCCCTCCCTTGGCATTGACGAAAACAACTAAGCAAAATTTCCTTTAAAAATCCCCACTATTCATACCTAGCAAGTATATTCGTCACAATCAGACTATTGATTTACACAACAGGCTGAAGAATTGTTCAATGGGTGAAAATTGTAGGGAACTATTCTCCTAAAACTTCCCTTATTATTAGCGTACCAAACTCTTAATCTTTACAGCGAGCTAGAATTATTAGCTCTGTCCAAACTTTCATCTACACCACAATTGCATCTCCCTACTATTCATACATGAAATAAGTTGCTTTGTAAAGCTTTCAGTCTTCCAATTAGAAACTATGCTCAAAACTTCCTTAAAATCTTACCTCTCAGCTTTTTAGTTATTCTAGGCCCTCTATAGAACCTCTCTCTCTGAATAAACCTCTCTGAATGATGTGTAATACTTTTGAGCTACTTTCATCAATACAAATAACGTTTGAAGTACGCAAAAAAGTAGGCGCAAGTAGGCCAGCGTCAGCTCCCTAGGGAAAAAAGTAAAGCTTTATCTATGTACCAACCCCGCACGCCTGAAAGTCGTGTCGGTTTGGCTTAGCTGATAAGCTGGCTAGCTGCAAGCTAGGAGGATATGGGTTCGAACCCCGTCGTGAGCGAAAGGTTTTGCAAGCTTGAAAAACGCCTATTTGAAAGTTGTTTGGCCATGATAACGGAATGACGGACGTTTAACGAATTATATAATAGAATTGATCATATGAAAACGAAACGTTAAAAAATTACCATTTGCGTCCAGTGTAGGATATTTCTCGAAGACGTTCCAGCGGGAAAGTTCTTTATTGTCACCGGTATGCGGGTCTGAATCTTATGTATCAGAAACACGTTCGTAAAGTAATTTTAGTAAACTCCGTTCAGATAAAATAATATTATTCCTGATTCCGACCACAAATACTAATGTGTATCCCCTATGTGATTCCTCCTTACTTTATACTAATGTCAATGACTTATTATGTGATTCCTCCTTACTCACCCTGTTCACTTGGTCTGTCTCCGGTCCAGCAACCAAACTCATGAGTCGTGCGCAGATTGCCACTTTAGAGTAGGTAATGTCAAACTTGAAGTAAAGCGCAGAGATAAGTACCTGATTTGCACTGTATCCGCTTGTAGATGTCGAAAAGCTTCAAATCGGGAAACAGGACGCGGTCTCCATACAGGCGGTAAGACGGCTTCAAATTACAATTCCCCCTTTCAGCACAAACATTTCCCTCAATAATTTAAACTGACTTTATTTAAACTGACTCACTCTTATGAGCGGTTTCAGACCGCGACTCATCAGCCCGACAAGTCCCCTTGCATGGATCATTGATCCGATCGGTGCGAGTGCAAAATGTTTTCGGACCTAAAAGTCTGTTCATGGCTTATGCTTTGCGTCCACCAAAGAAACACATCATTACTTACTTTCTTGGCAAACTGTGGATCGCAGGCCAGCTTGGCAAAGAGGACAAGTGTACCCTGAAAGACTTCATATTTTCCAAGACAAATATGATGCAACGAACTCAATACCTGTGAGTGTCCGATATAGTATAGACTCTTCTGCCCACTAATCTCCAACGTCTTGTCAACCATCGCTGGCATATCGTAGCGCGACATTTCATCCCAGCTTCAAGTTCTCTTTCTCTATAATGACTCAAACGACGTAAGGGCTTACGTAAATCGCCAGAAAGCATGGTCCGTCGACATGAGACGCTGGTGAGCCTCAATTGATTTTTTTTATTTTTGTTAATGTTTATAGAATCTATCCTTCTGAATTATAAGCAAAAATATGCACCCTTCCATAGGTGGTGCCTCTATAGTTGCCCATGAAAACATCGTACCCAGCATCCGCGAGAATCGTTGCTATAATAGACGTTTGTCTTTTTGAAATTAACATGATGAACTTATTATCGACGAATTATTATTTGCCAAACATTTTCATCAACGCAGAGTACATACGCAGAGACTCGCTAGGCGTCTGCTTAACCCAGAGTGACGTTTCCGCGAATAGCCCGGTCATGAGGAATACGGCAGGCCGGCACTTTGACTTACTTCCTGAAACATTTTGTCGTTTCTATCTATCATCTCTTCTACCATTTTTGCCGACATTTTAATTCATTGATGACATGCAAAGATTTTATTCTTATTTTTCAATTATAGGCAGCCTGAAAATACCTTTAATACCATGAGGTATCCTGTGCATTTCAATTATGTATCCATCTGCGGTCGTCACTGATATGGCCTCCATAGGATAGCCCCAGTAGCTCAGAATTTCAACCTATTGAAAATTAGCATTAGGATTGCTCATATCTGACGTTATATTATTCTTGATATAAGTATTACAACGGTCATACGAAATCGTAATCGCTGTTCGCGACTAAACAACAAAAATAAATCAACAACAACTTAAATCAACAACAACTTACTGTATTCATCGTCGCTTCCGCATCCTCAGCTAATGTAAAATTAGTTAAGGCTAAGATTACCGATAAAAGAATCTGCCGAACGCATAGATTCATGGCAATAATGGAATAAAGCATCCGGCCAAGTTAACAACTTGGAAAGTATAACATATCCATAACACTAGGACACGATAGAGAATCGCGGTAATCTGCAGTCTAAATCCCCTTGTTTTCAATCTTTGCTCCGTCGTACTCAATAGCCAGTGAAATCCTACATACAGAAATTGCATTTATGAGCGAAATTACTCCAGCTTATATCTCATGGGGTAAATTCATATACTATTTAATAACAAATTTATGGCGTAATTTGAACTTGATACGTATTGTTTGAGATGAGCGAAATCGCAATAAAATAAGAGTTGATTATAACTAAATGTGTTTGCATCTATCCTCTGCATACGTGAGAACTTGTTAGATGCGTAAGAACACTGCATTCTCTTTGATTGTTATCTATCTAATTCAATGCCCAAGCAATTCATTGCCGTCTATTTGCCTCTTCTCACTTTTCACAATGTGTTCCCTGTAGAATTCAAGTTGTAACCATGGATACTAATTTGGATTCGTGACACTCAAATTGTCCTGAGACGGTTTCACATATTCTCCATACTGGCAACTCTGGTGCTCATTCTCTTTAGTGTGCACTATTCATTCACAGCATTCTACAACATCAAAAAGCGAACAAGATAGTTCCAGAAACTAAATTACGTTGATTATTACGATGGTTCAGAAACACTGTTTTGATGGTTCAGAAACACTGTGCGAGTATTACGATGGTTCAGAAACACTGTTTTGAGGGTGGATAGGAAAGGACTACATTTTTAAAGATAAATTATGTTTTCCGTGCGGGACCATTCGTAAAATCGCAATTATTAAATTCGAACTACAGTTTCGCTTTTTGATATTTTTAGCTTGGTTCATAATGCTGTGCATTGGTTCGTTGATCAACGAGTTCAGCATGATCATTTGAGACCTCGTAGTTTACATCATTTACCTCCACTTCTGCCGCGGCCCTTCACATATCTAAACAGTGGTCATGCACGTTGCGCACTTCCTTCCACTGCTCGTTCCAGTCGTAGCGTTTGATCCCGAGGTTGATATGACGACGGTAAGCACGAACATGCTTCAGATTTTTTGACTAGAAACTATCCAATATACTAAATATGCCGACATGTTTCAACGAATACTAATTATTATATCTTACATATTTCAGCCCGAAATCATCCGCTATTGGGGCTACACAGCACAAGTCGTACACGTTACTACTCGTGATGGATACATTCTGGAGATGCATCGAATACCCTATCGACGTAACGGTAATTAGAATATCGTCCATGAAAGGCTCTTCCCAACGTTCAGAAACAGATCACTCGCCTCGGCCGGCTGTTTTTCTACAGCACGGTCTGTTGTGCGATTCCAGTTTGTGGGTGGTCAACCCTCCCGAGACTTCAGCAGGTAAATTAAACTTCTGCACATACCCAACGCCATTGAGCAAAATGAAAGAAACTGAATCAGACAGTATAACATAAAACAGCTTTCCTGCTCGCCGACGCGGGTTTTGATGTGTGGATGGGAAACGATCGAGGAAACACCTACTCGAAGGTAATTCAATTAATGTCTTGCAAACGAGCTCATTCAAGAGACACGTCAACCTCAGCTCAATCGAGTCCGCTTTCTGGGAATTCACGTAAGCTCTGATATTAAAAATGTGGATAGACGAAATCACAGATGGGATGATTCGGCCCGTGATGACCTTGATGTCGCTATCAACGCAGTTCTCAGACTGACAGACCAGCCGTTCGTGTACTGTATAGCGCACTCGCAGGTGATCACTTTGCTATTTAATTTGTATCAAGCCTCTTCTTCAGGGAACTCTTGAATTGTTCTCGAGACTATCTTACGACTCAGTCTTCGCAAGCAAGGTAACAACGTAGAACCTGAACAAATGCACTCTTATGTGTAAATAATTAAGATTCGAAAGTTCTTTGCCCTTGCTCCCATTGGATCTGTTCGGTATATGAAGGGCATCCTACCGTTGTTTAGTGGCCTGTTCCGCGCTGAGTTCGATGTGAGTTTGCTTAGGAAATTATTGATAAATACTTTGGACAGCAGTCCATGATGAAAAACAGATGAAAAGTTCAATACTGATGTCTTTTCAGTTGATCTATGCATTTCGCGGACCTCGCGAATTCCTGCCCTCCATGGTCTTATCGGCTCCGACGAGGGCCGTTTGCCCTGTACTGTTCAAGGGTGACCTGTGCGACTCCATTCTCTTCCTTCTCGGAGGATCCCGCTCCAATCAATACAATTCAGTAGGAAAACTTAGTAAAACAAAAAAAACAACAAAAAACATATAAAAACAAAAAAGGAAAACAAAAAACAACCTTGCACCCCCACTGCAATAAGTTACTGCATTTACGAACAAGCATAATTCAGTCGAGGTCGCAAGTTTATCTAAACCACGTGCCCGCCGGAACCTCTACCAAGAACATGAAGCATTGGATGCAATTGGTTGATCAAGCTTGCGGTTTCTCAAATCATTAATCTTGTGTTTCTATAGATTCATGGAAGAGGCATGGTGGACCGATATGACTATATGGACGTCGAGGAGAATATGATGAAATACGGAACGGTTTGTTTTTGAAGAGGTTTGAGAATTTTATTTTTTTCCATTAAAGAGGCTTCCTCCAACCTACAACTTCTCGAATATACAGACTGATATGTATTTATATTGGTTAGTCTCTTAATCAGATCATAAAGCACAGTGTTCTGACAACAGTGAAAATGTTAAGCGAACGAGATGCCGAAAAATAACCCTGATTTCGACAGGAACTCTCGCACGGGAAACACCGTATCCTAAGCATTTTGGCTCGTTCGCTTAAAGGGCCCCTCTGAGCACTTTTTAACCCCCTGGTTTCTCCCTCTCATCTGAAAGAGCAATGTCGAAAACCTACAATCCTACATTTGCATCTTTTTCCCGCTATGCCTCGCTGTTTAAATTAGGCGACAAGTTGTATGCAAAGTTACATTGCTCTTCAGGGACCGCGCGAATACGAATGTCATTTCGTGAATACTGTAGCGCGCGAGCGGTCTGATTCGTAGGCATAGTTCATTGAAGGAATGTATACATATGTCTTCTGAAAAGGACAAAACTGAAGGAATGTATAAAATACGCTCTTGAGGAATCGCAATGTCTTCAGAGGGGTCCTTTAACATTTAGAACACAGTGAAAGGATTCTCTGCCCGCAATTTTAATACTTCGTCAGGTCCTATAACGACAGTCTGGCCGACGCTGAAGACATTGAAGAGTTTCTGTTGAAATGGCTTAATCCTCAGTTTGTGAAGGTCAGCTTTCTTCTCAAATTTTTGGGATCAGTTTACTTTGAGCATTGATCAATGTAACTTGAAATTAATTGTTATTGACCAGGGTGTTGTGAATCGTTTGCAATAAGCATGTGATAATTTAGGGCAACTTTCGCCTCAGCGACTTCAACCACTTAGACTTCGCTTGGGGCACGCGAGCTCCACGTGAAATATACGCACCGATAATCGATGTAATGTGGAAAGATTTCGAGAGTATAAGTAATTTATGAGATTTTTCTTATTTAAAGTTGCACATTTTAGATATTCTCAGTGAGAAGAAATAACTGAATAAATTTCATATAATTTTATTTGTCTTAATTTTATATTATATAATTTTATTTTTTATCTTTTTCTATTTGGTTTCAGCCGATACAAGCATAGATACCGTTAAGCGAGCAAGCATGGGCGCAAATTTTAATAATGATACATTTATGCTATTGCAAATTTTTGTAGTAATTTTTTGGTAATATTAGCAACAGCCGCACATTTAATGTGGGGAATTATCTCGAGATTATCTGCTCAGTTCAAGATGGAGCTCGTCATTATGTGATAAGAAAAGCTGCAAATAATCTCGACCTATTTTTGGGTATCACCCACCAGCAAACCTTTTGCAGCCATGGGGATTAGAACCCACGGCTGCCGAACACCAGTCGACTACTTTACCTCTATACTATCGAGGCAACTGCTCACCCTGCGCCTTCCTTACCCATCACCCCATCTGCTCCAATGAGCGGGGCCCGCGAAACTTATTCTAATTTACCCCGTCCTCCCTTTTGCGGTCGACCGGTAGAT
>LS846223.1:376175-392875 GCA_900490955.1 Micoletzkya japonica | reverse complement strand
TTTCGAACCACTGTTATTGTGAAATGAATAAAAATAACCACGAAAAACGTTAAACATCTGTACTTAGTGAGAATGAGATAGCTAGCGGCCGGAACGTACCGCCATAACATGAGTCTGACACAACGAACTCAAAGTGACCCAGAGCAACATCGCGCAGTCGTCATTGGCGATGTACGAACTATTTTAATACTATAATAATATAGACATCGGCACGCTTCATTGTTTATATTATTCCTTTCCTCCTTTGTTATAATCATATACCTTATCAACTATCCTCTCCACGTTGTTCCGGTTCGTATTCTTCTTCCTTATATAACCCAGTTTGCACGCCTTCGCTCGTATCGCCGTCCACAGAGAACGGTGTGCCTGAATCTCAATATGTACAATCCTTTTACATATTCTGTTCACACATTTTCCATATTCCATGATAAATTGTTATTATATAATATAAAACAAAACCAGCTACAGTTTCATAAATAAAGTGAATCAACATTGAGTCGCCTGCGGATGCTTACACTGAGGAGGTGGGAGTTGAGGGCAGAACGGACGTTGACTACTTGTGAGGAGTAGGCGCACAGGGGACACGACACTGGGCCACTGCTTGCTCTGCCTGTGATCACCGTTTGCTTCTTACTAGCAAATCACTGCAAATTTTTTCCGTTTGTCTGTGTGTGTCCGTCTGTCCGTTCCTCGATTATCTCCTTTAGAATTGCGAATTTCAAAAAAACTTCTTACAAGACTCCTATTCATTTCTTCATACCTCGGGACCATTTTTTGCGTTTTTGAAAATTTTGAAAATTGGCTGAGAAAATTGATATTTTTGAAAATTTTCAAAAAAAAAACTTCTACTTTTGTCAGAATACGTTTCAGAGCACGGGGATCATTTTTGGTCAAAAAGTCATCAGAGAAAAACCTTACTCTACCATACAGCTTGCTGGAAACGGGTTTCGCTCATAACCTTAAATCGCGCGCTTTATCGCCTACTCCCTTCTTGATTCATTGCATTCATTTCAGACTTCTTGCATCACGCGGTTGGTTCTTCTTCCCTGATCCTTTCAAATGCATGCATTGAGCCTCCGTAAACATTGCCTATGACGTGAAAAAGATAGCTTAATGTAGTTTAGGTGTAATGAGAGCAGTGGGCGCCGAAGGCACTCCCCGCCTAACACAAAAACTTAGCCGGTCTGTGAAACGTGCTGTGGGAGCCCTGTGTTGTGTGTCCAGGAGCGAAGCTCCTGGACCACATAAGCACGGCGACCGCAGCACGCATCGTGGATCGCCGGGAACAGCGTAGTTTTGCTAGTTTAGGTATATATCTAGCATCCCTGGTTTGCTTGATGAATATCTATGCGTGTGAAAGCTCGTTAAAATATTTAGACTGCTTTCTACGTCTCTGTATGTGTAGAAAGCAATTGATGTACAGTGTTCATGTCACGGAAAAGCGAGTATTTATGCAAGTTACCTATGAAAGCTTGCCTCCACTTCATCATCCCAAGTTCCAACTTGCCGTATTTATCGACATCAGTCTGAAATGAAACGATTTTTTTATTATGATTGAGGGGATATAAACAAAGAATATAAATATAAAAAATATAAACATATAGGCTCATAGTGAAGGCCTCTCTATTAAAAACAATTTTAACAGAACTCATGCATTTTAAAATTACATAGAGGACAAATCAAAACGCAATATAATCTAAAGAACTCACCGCCATTTTTTGCTTCTTTCTCATTGAGGCTCCCTTCTTTGCCTGCATAACAGAGTTTTTTATAATATCTAGGGAACAACTGGTGCTAAAAGTTATTGAAATTGCTGATATGTCTATGATTGGTGTTGAAAGCGGTAATTCATTCTTTATGTTCTTGAACCTCACAACAGTCCGAGTCCTCTCTAATCTATCATCTACAACAATCATAGACATATCAACAATTTTAATAACTTTTATTGAAATTGTTAGTAGTGATAAACTACTGGATATCACCCTTCACTGTATAAGGGTGATATCCAGTAGTTTATCACCCTCATACAATGAAGGTGATAAACTACTGGAGTGGAACCTTTTTCGCGGTCGCTGATTTGAGGTAGCCTCGTCTCATCGCCATGCTCTCAATGTGCGCGAACAAATCGCCATGCGCCTGTAAACTTCCTTTGTTATGAGCTATTGAGTGGGCATTCCGATAGTCCGGTTGGCTTTTCCTAATAACAACCCGTCTGAACTGTAAGTCTCATAAATACCTTCACGAAGTGCCGTCGCATCGCTTCGCGAATCTTTGCAACGCTTTCTTCGTATGCGCACAGGGGGCAGGAGGCGATTCCTTTTGCAGACGGACCTGAAGATTAACGAGGAGAAGAGTCGCAAAAACACGTTAGTACATTTCCAACTTCAAAATACAAAATCCTATTGCGTGCTTACGTAGATCTAAAGAGCTGGAAGCAGTAGGTGTGAAATGAGAAGACTCACCAATGAACACCCGTCTCCACAGCACCGGGCGAAGGTGAAACAAGCCGAGAGTCTCCACTTGCCCCTTTGACTGTAAAGCAATTTTTAACTTTTTGGACAGCGAAAATACTTTTTGGACAGCGAAAATGTAAAATCCTAGCTCGCTGCGCACTTTGATTAGCTAATCACAAAACAGGTTGCGTTCGTGCCATGATTCCGTTAGTTTGAGCCCAACTCACATAAAACTCTTTTTCCGCCGAATGCTTTCTCTTCTTGGGCTGCGTGTAGGATGTAGAGGCCTCCGCTGAAGGATTTGATCGAATTTCAATTTAATTGAAAAAGTTTGCTTCAGAATTTAGGCCTCTGATCCATGCTACATGACAATTACCATATCAAGAAAGTGAGTTGGGACCAAGCAATCCTACCTTAAGCTACAACTATTACGATATCAGTGTAGACAGAACCTGCACTCCACGTGTCAATCTTCTGCACTCGTTTCCTTGCCGGATTTCTTCTTTGTCCATCGCTTTTCGATGTTTCTGTCTCATCTTCTTCCTTCACTACTGTATGCTCGTCGTCTTCTTCTTCTTTTGCCATGAGCAGATAATTCTCCTCAGCAAAGACGTAATCCAACTGCATATTCGCACTCTAAAATTTATTCTTCCAAAATTTCAATAGTATTATTATATAAGCATATATTTCAAGGAATGGAATAAGATGGGGTGTTTAAAGTACATATACATATATGCCGACCTTTGGCAATCCTCTCATGTATCCTAGCTGCTTCGCCTTGAGGCTGACTTGATCCCACAGTTTCCTGTGCTCCTGAAAAAGACGGAATACATGATCGATTGCAAACTAAAAAAACGTTATTATTCAGGAAGAGATAAATAAAATATACCAACAGAGAAATAATGTCCGGCAAGGCGATTGTGAATGTTTAGAACTTGAATCGTGTATGGGCAAAAGGGACATTCCGCGCAGCCAGCAACTTTACTACCTGAAAAAAACGGGAATGGACTAGTAAGGCATAGAAAAAGTTGACTCATTCCTACATTGTTTCGGTTTATTGCTTGAAAAGATCTCATCCTTAAGGTGATCTAATTATATGTTTTTGCCTAATACGATAGAACTGCTCTAGTGTTTTCAAGATTTATAGCATTTTAGTTTTATTATAGAGTACTGTTAATATTAATTTGAAAATTAGGAGAATTTTTAAGCTTTGAATGTCTCCTGACACAAAAGTCAGTCGCTACTAAACAAATTAGAAGACGAACAACTAGCACTTACCGACGTACCGTCTTCTCCATACGTCAACTGGTAAGTGAAATTCACCGAGCTGATCCACGTCTATGGCGTCCTAAAATCAGTTGAACGATCACTAGAGAATGTCATTTGGTCTTTTGGACGGTTGTGTTTAGCAATCCATTGATAATGAGGTTATGGCGAATTACCGTGTCGTGAATGAAACATACCCGTCAAAAATCCCTAAAAATGCTCTAGTAGAAAAATAGAACAAATAGAGAAAACCCACCTAAACATGCTAAGTTTATCTTCCAAGGTTGGAAATATCAGAAAGAGAATAAAAAGAGAACAAGTTTGTGTGTAAAAGTAAAAAAAAATCACTTACCGCGCCTGTACGTTTTGCGCTCATATTCAAGGTAGCCGGTCTCTTGAATGGACGTCAGTCGTTGCTCACTGCGACGAGAAGGAGTGAATGGAAGCTTAGCTGAAATTGTCGGAGAATTTTTATCCTATCCACTCAAAGTCCAAGAACAGTTCGATGGTGTATTTCCACACTACCCCTTACACGCTTTACCCCGGCGTACGCTCCAATAGCGATTTCCTATTTACCTATTCTCCATTTAATTTATTTAGGTACTTTTAGGCTAAACGAAAAATTTATTTAGGTAATCAACGAAAAAAGCAAGCAAAAAATACAATGAACAACAGCGTGTACGCGATGCTGAAGTGCAAGCGCGTTCGGTTCAAATGAAGGGCAGTTCACTCGAAGCACCCTACAGTATGCGAGGCACACGCAAGTGCACCTCACCATGAAAGGATTACGGTATTTCGGTTAGTGGAAGTAGATTTTCTTTATTTACTTTCAATATTACCCTATGACAATGGAAACCCGCAATAAACAGGAAAAGGTTGACGAAGCTAAAATCTAATCGTAAAACTCAGGCATACAAAGTAATTTAGACCCTATTGTTGAAACTCCCATTTTCGCCGTCAATGCGCTAATCCCGTTGCCGGAACTTCGAGCTTCTCCGCTTTAGGCTCCTCCATTTCATCTTCATCAACGTCCTGCTTTACTTCAGCTAGTTTCGAAAAATCCAGCAGCTCGTCTTCTTCTTCTTCTTCTTCTTTTGCTTGCAAACACTGAAGCCGGCGGTTTATGCGGTAACTTTGACCATTCTTTTTGACTGTAAGTAAGATAAAGTCTGAGCACTGTCGAAATCGTGTTTGCTAATGCTATTTTAATAAAAAAATTAAAATTGTAGATCAACCTCAAAAACGCCATCTTCTTCATGCTTGATCTCTTCTAGCTGTTGTTCTGATCGTGCCTCTGTTATCAATTCATCCTCTTCCTTCGGGGGTATCATCGATAATAGGCGGCTTGTGTTGTCCTAAAAATATTATTACTATGATCTTAAGAACGCAACAATTTTGAAAAATCTATAATTGATCATAAAGTAGTTTAGCAGAAGCCTACGGTTCAAAGAACATGGCAAAATCTATCAATACTAGATCTACTCATACATACAGTCGGACAAAAGATGTATAACGATAGGATGAAGAATACGAGATGTAGAATGACTTACGTGATACCCCATCTCATCACTGTCGTAATCGTATACGTCTTCCTCTTCCTTCTTCAAGTCTCCGCTTACAGAAGGAAGCCCAATATGGTCGAGAGGAATGAACGGCAAAACGAGTCTTGAAGCCTGATTGAAAGATCATTATGAACGCCTTATCTTGTAATTTGCCAAGTCGTTAAGGGTAGCTAATTTTATGTCTTAGCGAGCAAAATAACCATAGTACCTCATCATCAGGGACCTCAATCTTATCCTTCCTTGGCCTTCCCACCGTCTTTTTGTTCATCTTTACGTAGCCCTTCCTAGCAGCTCTCGCCCGTATCGCGCTCCACAGTGGTTCGTGCTTCTGAAGTGTCAAATACAAATTTCTTAGTTTTGTGAAAATAGAAGGTTCTTGGCTGGATTTTATTACGTTTGGGATTCTTGATAAATCACATTGAAACACTTACGTTTTTAAGATGTCGCGTAAGCGTAGCACGAACGTCGACAACACGCGACTGGTACGTGCAGAGGGGACATGAGAATTCGCCACTCTCCGGCTTTCCTCAAATAGACCAACTTAGAAATTTTCAAGCTCTCGGGAGTCTGCCAGAGCCTTTTATTCGAATAAAGTATAAGAAAATAATTGTCTACCTAGGAACTCGTGTCTCCACTGTACGGCATCGAGATGAAACTTCCCAGAGCAGTCGACGTCCTTCTTCATCTGAAGATTTTCGTCGATATCTAAGGCATGAGATCAATGAGCCCGATGCTGGAGCAGAATTTTGCGTTGATCACATCCTTTGACGTAATGAGATGTATAGTTCAGTCTACGGTAACTGTTGAACCAAAAATCTCGAATACCTACCGCTCGCTGAGCCTCTTTGCGGGCTTTACGAAGCGCGGCGCTTGCTGGCTTGGTGACCTTCAAGAGCGGGTTACTGCTATGTTACTGCAAGTTAGAGAACCTGGTAGTCTATAAGTTAAACTATAGTGGAATAAACCGATCCGTCAGTTTCTTTCGTTCCAAAATGAGTCTAATTCTCTCATCTTTGCACACTCTCTCGCCTTATATTCGGAATGGATTTCCGACGGATCTTTTTAATCCACTATATAATTCTTCACACACCACAAAGACTGTCGTTTTATATGGAGGATGAAGGATTAGAGTCAAGACTAGATCAGACTCAAACCTTTCTATCGGTACTCGATTTTAGGTATCCACGTTTCTTCGCCATGTTTTCGATGCAGGTGAACAAAGTCTTGTGGTCCTGAAAGGCTCATTTATTAATTTATCTCTGCTTGAAAATCATCTATATCCGTTTTTTTCCTTACTTATCTGTTGTTCTTTGAAACTATGGATTTTCCTTTTACAGGATTGAAGGCAAGCATAAATCAAATACTTTCAAGTAGTGCGCTCTTATAGAGGGGCGGATCTTGGCGACGCGCTGTTCGAAAGGACACAGGGGACAGGAGGCGAGACCACGGCTTAGTGCACCTGCAGAGCATACTGTCAACTGGGGGGAGGAAATGGCTCGGGCATTAAAGTTGAGAAAATGTGAATAATAGAAAGACCTTGCTCGGCTCACCAATGAACACTCGTCGCCACAGAACCGGACGAAGGTGGAAGAGACCCAGGGACTGCACTTCCTTCTTCGACTCAAAGCACATAATCGTTGTTTAAATTAGCTAGTCTTACTGCTAGCTAATTAACTATGTCTCTACTCAACTCACGTAAGCGTCCTTATCCTCGACGTGCTTCATCATCTCGTCTCTCCACGTTTCTCTCGTTGGATACCACCGCGTCGGCTCTCGACTAGTCGATGCCTCTCCGTCATCGTCTTCCTCCTTCACAAGCGCGTCCTCCTCCTCCTCCTCCTCCTCGCCATACTCTTCTGCACGCTCTTCTTCCGCGAAAGCCGCCACCTCTTTTCTCTCCTCAGCCATGTCGAACTTCAGCTCCACATTTGCCTTCTGAACTAGTGATGCTGTGAAAATATCCTACAGGGCGTACTCGTCTAGCTTCCGGGATAAATTTTATATAAAGTAATCGGCTCCCCGACTTAGCCTTCCAAAATATGAAACGGGAACCTTCGTAGCGCCGTACATGTACCCGAGCTGTTTCGCACGTTGACTGACCCGTTCCCAGAGTTCCCAGTGAACCTGAAAGCGAGTCACGCTAATTCTCGAATACTTGTTGGTTTTCATGTACTCCACGCTGATAGATCAAAATATCAGGACAGGAGTCTTCAAAACCGAACTTATTAGATACATTAGGAGTCAAAATTGCCGAAGTTTTATTTCGTACAAGACTCTCAACTTACGTTGTGGTAGTGACCGGAGAGGCGGTTGTATACGTTGCGCGTCTCGAATGTGTAGTCACAGAATGGACAGGTCGTACAGCCGGCTATCTTCTTGCCTAGAAGAAGTCGTTCGTTCGCTTCCTTCTGCTAGCCGTATTGGTGTGCATCATCAGGGCTACATCCACGATCAAAACGATTGACAAACGTACCAATGTACCGCCTGCGCCACTCATCGCACGGTAGGTGAAACTCGCCAAGTTTGTCGATTTCATCCAGAAGATATCGCACGTACCTATATCCACTCTTTTTCTGTTAGTAAAAATTGATGAGAAACAGTATAATGGATAATGACCGGATGATATGGATAGTTCTAGTGAAAACTCATCGTTTTGTTTAACTTGGTGGGTGGTTTTCCATGAAAAGTTAGGCATAGATAGCAAAGCTTGATGTTCTCAACGAAACCTGTATCTGCAAATCAAAACGATTACTTACCACAATGGGGTCTTTAGACATTCCCGTCGCATTCGGATCGTTACACGAAATGGTCGGTTGTCAATCTGTGAGAGCCATCAATAAGGCTGCAACGGAACTTCAACTATCAATAATAAAAACAAAAAAAACTCAATTGGCCAATCATGGCGCAAAGGCACAGCAAGTACAACAAGCGTTCCGTTCAAATATCGGCTAATGCACCCGGCGCACGCTACAGTATCCAATTCACACGCGAGATGCTGACGTTGGACTCGTATTAGGATTATGGTCTTGTATTTTTCCGATCTTTATTCGTATTCTGGAAAGATGGAGTACATGAAAACCAACAAAAAAACTACAATAAATGAAATCTTTATCTATAAAAAAATACAAAAACCTGTGGTATGGCTAAATTCGATTAACAAATAATTACAAGCCTGAGAACACTACCGATTCAAATGGTGCGCGAAACCCAAAGAGGCACGCATTTGTAAGCTTAGCTAACCGACCTCGGAACTTTCAGAAAAGCTAGATTTTTCATTGGGATAAGTCAATAGCTAATTACAACTGAGTGTTCGCCTTCTCCTCTTTCACAGTAATCATTTCTCCGTCGTTCAACTCGGTCTTCACGTCGTCAAACAGCTTCACAGCTCTTTCAGCCAGAGTTGCCTGAATTCTAAGGTTTTTTACTACGGCAATTTTTCAATCTCTTAAAGGGACATGGAAGCCAAAAAAGATTGGCTTTCATATGAAAGTTTATCGCCTAAATAATATAGAAATCAAAACCAGAGTGCACAAAAATGTCTACTTCGCGAGATATCCTAAAAATCGTTTCCCATCCAAGGCGCAGTCTTACTGCGTTTAGCGCATAGTAACGAGGCAAATGGCATCGAGGTATTCCCGGAACAAATAAATTTTTCTCGCTCCAGAAATTTTTCAAAAATATTTTTCAAACGCTATTATTTTTATTATCGTCTCAGAAACATATTCTAGAAGTATGGCCATGTTTGGTTTCACAAAATTTCTCGCTTCCATGTCCCTTTAAGAACAAAGGAAATGCAATCAAATTATCAATCCTATCTCCTCTCATAACTCGTTTATTTATGGCTGCGAAATCCGCTTGGCTCATTTCGCGTACTGTCAATAAAATCGTTGATCTGATTTTATAATATCGTACGGTACATTTATTTGGGCACGAATACCGGACTGTACGGGATTGTACCGTACAACCCCGTACAAGTCAAATTGCGGCCGTATATGGCAATTTCAGCACTTTTCATTGTTTTATTATTTTTTCTCGTGCCCAATTACACCAGTAAACAAAGAAACATGCCGGAAATCGCTCATTTTTCGAAATCACTGCCGTTTGCTGACAGAGTCAGTTCGCGATAGCAGGGGCTGTCGGACGACTCTGAGACTTACAGTATCCTCCGACCCGAGCCTCGTTGTCCGGTGTAGTTACCTTGAAGTGTTTCTCGAGTTTTACTGTTTCATTCTGTTCTATTTTTAGCTTTTACATATTTTTCACGCTACTGGGCTAATAGGAACTCAGCTTTGCTCAAACTAGCACCCCTTCTATTGGCTTGTCCGCATCGTGATGTTAGTTTTCCTTGCTTTCCAAGCTTAGCTGTGGCTAAAAGCAGTTTGATTGTTGTCTTGTATGATAATCGTTTCATTTAGATGCTGCACGTCATCGAGACGGTCGAATAAGGGCGGGCGAGAAGCAAAGGAAGGTGACGATACGACAGGAGGATAGGTGAGCCTTTTCAGTCACTTGAATCTTGAGTTATGAGTCTCTCTATTATGTAGGCTTGATCATTTCTGGGTGGAATAGAACTAGCGGAACCTGGTTAACACTTGCATAGCGTTTTTATTCATTTCGGTTATTTGAGCAAGAAAAATAACGATCGTCCAGGGGTCATGCCCGATTTTTTCGGACCTAGAGTAGTGCAGTCCTGTTTTAAGCAGTAATTCATAGTGCATTAGAACGAGCATGTTCGAAGGAGCACGTAGATATATGGAGTTAAATGGTATTAGCAATTTTGAGTACTGAAAATGACAGTCAAGTAGGGATCATGTTGGGTGTGTTAAATTGCGTGTGAACGCACAGAATTAGCTGACCCTTGCGCTTTCCATCTTTATAATCGATCAATTAATAATTCTCCGAAGGTCATTATTCTAGCGCATTGTTTATTGCATGCTGAATTACGGTATTTCCTCAGGTGGCTCGATCTGTGGCGCATCTTCGGCATCATCATCGAGGACATGTGGACTACGTTTTCGGAGTGCAGGTACGACTAATGCTTTCGTTTTTGTGCCATTTTACTGACCAAACTGAATGCAGTGAAATTCGGTCAAACAATTCAATTTTCTCACGTTATTACTGCATACCCCTCAATCATGCAGTACCCTTAGCTACAGTATCCCCTCTTTTTCAGTTGGCTGATCTTCTCGCGCATTCTCCGGTCGCGATTCTTTCCTCGTGATCTTCGACGCGTTCTTTCCATTTCTTGTCCATGGCATGAGCGGGCTCGCCAGTGGAATCAAATTAAGACGCCGATCCGAGAATCTAGCCTACTCCAGTTCCAGTTTTACATCTTTGCGGTGTAAATTTTATACTAGAGTCGCTTTTGTTTCAAATTTCACTACATCTCAGACATATTTCGTCATTGTGTACAATGTTTCACAGCATTCCAAGCGTTCTAATAGCGAATAGCGGTTTCCGCGCATAGGATCCGATCCTGTAAGCGAACCAGTGAACGAAAAATTATGAATTTAAAAACTTAAGTTCGTCTCTATGGATTCTAACACCTCCGAAAATTTGGTGTAGAGCGGTTTAGCCACTCTTGAGAAAATTCAAAAATGGTGGTCAATTCGTTATTAGACACATTCTTTACCGGGCGGAATGATGTGGTTTATATGTATAAAGTGGTTTGATTCATTATGCATTGAAGACGAATTACTTTTATTGAAATAATAAAAAAAAGATTAATTGAACTGAGAAAAAAGACGTCTTCGCACAGCGCCAGGTCCAGGGCAAAGAGCTACGACTCCTCAATTCATGCATCAGCCATGCGCGAGAAGATCAGCCAACTGAAAAAGAGGGGATACTGTAGCTAAGGGTACTGCATGATTGAGGGGTATGCAGTAATAACGTGAGAAAATTGAATTGGTAAGGAAATTGAATCGCTTATTTTTGTTTTATTAAATAAAGTTGGAAAACGTTTTTGTCGTATTACAGTAACAAACGAATCATTTGAAAGAATTGTGTGTGATAATTGTAAGAATGTCACTAGGCCCTACAAAGATTACTGTACTCTCAACTAGAGTGCGACAGTTCATGACCGAATTTCACTGCATAACGAGCCTTCAGTTTGGTCAGTAAAATGGCACAAAAACGAAAGCATTAGTCGTGCCTGCACTCCGAAAACGTAGTCCACATGTCCTCGATGATGATGCCGAAGATGCGCCACAGATCGAGCCACCTGAGGAAATATCGTAATTCAGCATGCAATAAACAATGCGCTAGAATAATGACCTTCGGAGAATTATTAATTGATCGATTATAAAGATGGAAAGCGCAAGGGTCAGCTAATTCTGTGCGTTCACACGCAATTTAACACACCCAACATGATCCCTACTTGACTGTCATTTTCAGTACTCAAAATTGCTAATACCATTTAACTCCATATATCTACGTGCTCCTTCGAACATGCTCGTTCTAATGCACTATGAATTACTGCTTAAAACAGGACTGCACTACTCTAGGTCCGAAAAAATCGGGCATGACCCCTGGACGATCGTCATTTTTCTTGCTCTAACCGAAATGAATAAAAACGCTATGCAAGTGTTAACCAGGTTCCGCTAGTTCTATTCCACCCAGAAATGATCAAGCCTACATAATAGAGAGACTCATAACTCAAGATTCAAGTGACTGAAAAGGCTCACCTATCCTCCTGTCGTATCGTCACCTTCCTTTGCTTCTCGCCCGCCCTTATTCGACCGTCTCGATGACGTGCAGCATCTAAATGAAACGATTATCATACAAGACAACAATCAAACTGCTTTTAGCCACGAACCGAGCTAAGCTTGGAAAGCAAGGAAAATTAACATCACGATGCGGACAAGCCAATAGAAGGGGTGCTAGTTTGAGCAAAGCTGAGTTACTATTAGCCCAGTAGCGTGAAAAATATGTAAAAGCTAAAAATAGAACGGAATGAAACAGTAAAACTCGAGAAACACTTCAAGGTAACTACACCGGACAACGAGGCTCGGGTCGGAGGATACTGTAAGTCTCAGAGTCGTACGACAGCCCCTGCTATCGCGAACTGACTCTGTCAGCAAACGGCAGTGATTTCGAAAAATGAGCGATTTCCGGCATGTTTCTTTGTTTACTGGTGTAATTGGGCACGAGAAAAAATAATAAAACAATGAAAAGTGCTGAAATTGCCATATACGGCCGCAATTTGACTTGTACGGGGTTGTACGGTACAATCCCGTACAGTCCGGTATTCGTGCCCAAATAAATGTACCGTACGATAAGTTTAGAACGTGATTTGCTTAAAAATGTGAAAACATTGACTTACCGGATTATTCTTTTTCGAGTTTTCTCTATCGCTTCTTTTCGTCTCATCTGGTGATCGTTCGCGAATCAGTACATCCTCCTCCTTGGAGTTGATCATCGAAAGCAGAAGGCTCGTGTTATCTTGATTCAGGACCTGAAGGGGTAAGTTAGATAGCATATCCCATATTTTCTCATTTTTGAATATGAACTTTTGTAGAATATCACATGACACAGCCGGATGACCCTACCGGTCGTCCTACCCTCGCTTGCAATGGACCTTTGACTTGGCAATTTGCCAAATTTCAAATTTAGGTCAAATATAAGCTAAAAATGCTACAGTATCCAGCAAAATTTTGTTTTCCGTTCAAGACAATAATCGGATAGGTCCTTTTGTTTTCATCCGGCTGTACATGACCTTCCGTTAAAAAAACTTTAAAAAATGGATACACCTTTTTCTACTGTTCTATGCATCTGACCAGCATCTACATACCTGATACTCCATATCATCACTACCGTAACCGCATTTGTCCTCTTCCTCATCCTCCTTCAACTTATTGTTAGCCGGACCACCATAAAAGGGGCTCTTAACGATGCTCGACGGCGCTATGCGATAAGTACCCTGAAAACGGAAGTATAGATGTTTTATTATTCCGTGAGTACTTCCACTTCATTTTATCTATTAGTAAAAGAATCCATGATAAACTTCGACATACCTGTTCATTACTCGCAGTTAGGTTCGGTCTACTCGGTCTACTCCGCTTCTTCTTGTTATTTATATAGCCAATCTTTTCTGCCCTTGTGCGTATGGCAATCCACAGTGGACGATGATCCTGATAAGGCCAGTTCATTATTGTAGTTTTCGCACGGTAATTCGACCAATATAGCCTGGGTAAAAAAATACAGACACTGAGCGAAAAATCCGTAGCACACAGCACCGGTTTGGCTAGCATATAAATGCATAAATTCCAAATAAGCTACGTATTCTCCCTTGTAGCATTCCAACCTGTAGGAGGTGTGCCCTCCTCTTCCCGCAAACGTTTCGCGTAGTTCGTTCATATGTACACAACGGACACGTGGCGAGCCCGCTATTCGTTTTGCCTGACAAAAATCTTTTGTATAATCAAGTTTATTTTTAGGTCCTAGACCTCTACACTTCTAGAAATAGAAAACCTTAGATGCACCGAATCCCTGATTAATCCCGGGATTGATATACAGTAGGAGATTTGAACGGGTACCGATGAATTCATTTCTCCACTGCGTAGCGTTGAGATGAAACTTTCCGTAGCGTTTGACCTCGTTCTCTGTCTGACGTGAGAAAGCTCGTTATTTAACAAAACTCAACCGTTAAACATAAAAATAGAATTAATCGTTTTTGCAATTAATGCTAATCAGAAAAGCTCACCATTACTTGCTCTGTGGCCTTTTTGGGCCCCCGAACCATTGATTCCAAAGCCGCGCTTTCGGCCTGAAAATTATAAAAAATGATAGCGATAAAGCTTGTATTCTCTAATTTTCCATGGTGGGAAATCTGGCAGAGCAAAATACGGGCATTTAAAGGGTCCCTCCAACCGTCTCATTCATTTCAAGAGATAACCAATTAAGAGCGGTTGGTTGATTGTGAGAGACAAGAGAGGAATGAAGAGACGCAGACGGCGAGAGAAATCTTTGCACAGCGTTTTCTCAGCAACGGCGAATTTTCAAGTAAAAAGGAGAGAGTATGAGACTCAGGACATTGAGAGCTATCCATTGATGTCAAAAAATGCATATGGTAGATATTTTCCTGGAGGGGCCCTTTAAGGATTCTTTATAGAGAAAGTTATAGAGCGTCATATAGAACCTGTTTTTCCTCTTTCGTTACGAAATAGCCACGTTGCATTGCCATTCTTTCGATGTGCTTGAAAAGAGCCGAGTGTATCTGCAAGCATAAGTTTAACCTTGAAAAATCTCAAAAAAACATTTCACCAATAATTTACCGACAGAAGATCTATTTGAACAACAGTGAAATTTAGAAAAGTCTATTATATGTTAAGTAGATTCCCAGATATTCGAAATCGCTGATGAAAAGTTACGCTACCATTAAGAAGTGATCTCTTAGGGCGATTCGAAGATGCAACACGCGTTCTTCATACGGACATAGTGGACAGGAGACTGTGCCACGGCCAGTTGGACCTATAGGAAGTTATGAGTCATGTGTGAATCAAACTCGAACACATCAATATTACTTCTCATGCAAGTCCAATGGAAAGATTTTACGCTATGTGGAATATACTAGCAACAAGAACTGTGGTTACTCTCTTGAATTTTTAGCTATATCTCGTTCTCTCAGTTTCACAATGCGATTTTGCTGAAGGAGAACCGCTCAGCACCGCATCTAAGCTGGCCTAATTTTCATAGCGAGAGAGGGAAAGGCAAAGAAGAGAGGAGTAATCGAAGCCGGCATGATGCCGTCAGGAATGTGAATTGATTACGGTTCCGAATGGAGGTCCTTTTAAGTGGCTTTTTAATAGCACTTACCGATGAACAGTCGCCTCCACAAGATGGGTCGAAGAACCTTGAACAGACCGAGTGTCTCCACTTCTTCGTCCGTCTGCAAGATGTCGTTTCCCAGCGAGAGTACCCTAATTACTCCGATATACAATTCTTGCTTACGGATCAAATAGTCAAGTCGTATTCAGATTCACGGAGGATCACCATTATCTCTATAATAAATAGTCCGGATCAAGCTTCATAGCAGCGGAACTCACGTATACACTTGTGTCGGCCTCGAGTCGACTCGCGATCTGCTCTTTCCTCACCACTTCAAGATCATCATCCAACCACCTCGGCCTCCTCTTCCCTTTCCTCATCGGATACCGTCTCGGATCATTGCTAGTCGATGCCTCCTCCCTTGACTTATCTTCGTCCTCCTCATTCACCCTTACTTCTCCTTCCTTATCTCCTTCCGGCTCTAACCGCTTCTTTTTCTTCCACGTGTTGAACATCAACTCCACATTGGAGCCCTAAACAGCTTTAATTTACCACCTTCTCCCAGCCATCCCTTCAAGCAAAACAATCTCTCTATATAGACCTACGCAGCGCGCTTTTCAGGTGCAGCTGGGGTATCAAGCCTCTGGGTGCCAAGCACTAAGCAAAGAAAGCGATCGATCTCTTACCTCGACAGAGCCTTCAGCCATCCTCAAAATGAAAGAAACTGGTCACGTATTTTTTTACGGAGGAGCGAAGAGCCAACGTGCTCTGAACTATTCTCATCAGTGATATACATCAGCACGCTTCCTCTCACTCTGTATGGACACAATAAAAACTGTCTAACGTGAGAGAAGACTCAAAGACAAAAAAGGAAAATAAACACAGCTACTTCGGTTCAAAAATGAGGCAGTGCACTCGACGCACGTTACAGTATCCCAGGAACACACATTGAGGTATTAACTCCGTTCAGCGGAATACGGTATTAATTCGATGAAAAGTTTCAGTTTTTAACCGTTTATTTGTTTGCCTTGCAGGTAACACATTACGTTGGTAATGGAGAAGAGGACACTTGCAACGATTCAAAAGTAGATTATATAAAGCAAAAAGAAACAACAACAACAACAAAAGGAACAAGCGATCTTGAAACTTTTTGGACATCTCGTCTAAAGAACGTAGTTGTAAAGCATGCCCACGAGCTGAATTTCGTCATCATCAAACGTGCTCGCTCCCGGTTCGTAGTGTACCGTCTTCGATTCTACGGTTTCCTCACGTTTATTTTCCTTTTCCGCAGAAGTCGCATCAGCCATCTGACAATGAGAAAGAAGGATACATTGAAGTGATTACGTACAATGGACCGCACTCATAGTGAGAAACACTTTTTTTAGCTTCATACTTTCAATATGTACAATGATCGTCTGTTTGAAACGACAAAGTAAGGCATCGTTACCTGTAAATCTTCTTCGTTCTCAGCGCATTCAGCATGCGCTACTTGGCGATCACCAATCTGTTCTTCTCCTTGTTCTTGCAGAAGCTGATTCTCCTCCTCAATGGAATTCGTACAATCGGATTCGAAATGTGTTTCACAGCATCAGAAATAATTGGATTAATAATGCGGTAAGTGGGCTTGCATCAGAAGAAACGCAAAATTCATATA
>LS846223.1:349290-367402 GCA_900490955.1 Micoletzkya japonica | reverse complement strand
CCCTTACCCGATAGTGATTAGACGAGGTCGTCTTGAGGTCTCTCGACTCTATGACCACTCCGCACAGAGGGCATGAGAAGGTTCCCGGCACACGCGAACCTGCAAGTAAACTACGGTAGAAATATGCATAGTTCTGATAATCGAGATCAGCTCGTTTTCCATTGAACTGAACTATATAATATCAATAATACTGTGCACTGCGCTCACCCAGGAACCGACGCCGCCACTCATTGTATGAGAGGTGAAACTGCCCGAGCTTCTCAATGTCCAGCGATTCTTCCATGATGCCACAGCTCCTAAAAAGGGCTAGATGAGGCGGTAATCGAGAAAATCTATGCTAATTTGCATAGCACTACGGAATACGAGAAAATGAGCACGGCAGAAATTCGAAGTATCTAATAGCGATCGAGAGGAGGGGACTAAGGACGCTGGGAACGAGGAGGAAAGTGAGTTTGAATGGAGGTCAGAGACCCGGAGAGACAAATCGGGCCGGCCCCTCTCTGTTGGCATGGGCAGAGGAGTAGCCAGAGGCGAATGTCGATGAGAGAATGGGCGTGAAAGAGGCGTTTAAACGAGTGCACCAGAACATTTGAAAGGAATACGAGTCATCATCAGATTCAACTCTATCGCAGAGACTCACAGCGCACCGTAGATATTTCCAGCACCAATCACAGTGTGAGAGATGGACAGGAGAAGCTGAAGGATGATGGGCCATCACAAGGAATATTGAAATATATTCATCTTCCGGGAGGACACGAACAATCCGAGATGCTTATGGCGTTCGCTTTCTGATGCTCTAGAAAATAACGCATTCAAACGTATCACAACAAGGACAACAAATCAACGTAACCCGTCTGCTTCTTTATTTTGAACATAAGCAACAAAATACTTGTCTACACTCTTTTTTTCTTTCTGGCTGTTGACATGAAATCGTCGCGACGCCAATTCACAATCTGTTCAAACAGCGGCAGAGTAGCAATTCGCGTAGCATAATCTTGTTCACCAGCTCATGAATCGTTTGCCATCCCGGGATTTCACTACCTTTGAACTACCTGTACAAATTATATGGTTGTAGAAAAAATTATATGGCTATAGCTCTGTCGTTCGTCATCTCATTTCCGAACTTTTTTTTCTCTTTTTTCTTGTTCCTCACATAAAAGATCCTCGAGGTCTTCTACGTTTGCGTCATGATCTTGATCAGAGCACCCGAATTCTGATTCAGACATTCCCATTTTCTTTTTTTTTGCGTTTGAGCTTTGTTATATCGTTTATGACAACAATTCTTCGAACGAGAGACCGTGCAAAGTGAGGAGAGCGCAGAAAATGAAATAGTCTAGACCCCAATTATTATATTTAGCACTGACGTGCCTTTTTCGATTCTTTAACCGTGTCAAGCATCTTCTACAATTATTAATATATCTTTTTGATCGTACCCCTAGTGCTGCCTCGATCTAGCCTTGCAACCTCATTCTGTTCCTCTAGCAACGGCAGTTAACCACCTCCCGCCGAATGATGGCCTAGATAACTCGGACGACGAATAATTATCGGATGCGTTGGGTTGCATGGAGAGCTGGGATTAGGTGTGAGTATCATTCATGCCCTTTCCCAAAGCACTGACACGTATCTTCTGGGAATATTTGTAAACATTGTGAATTGTGACTCTACGGTTTCGAACTGAGTGAACTAGTTGAAACTGTCCCTGTGAGTATGTGTTACTGCATCTCTTGATCCATGTCATTGCGGGGGTGCTGTTCCCTGGTTACGAGGATTAAATGCTCCGCTTGGTGCGCTTTCATAGCTTGCTCGTATTATCGCTATTCTTCTTGGTTGTCTGTATTTTGAAGGAAAGGTAGCGAGAGGAGATTGGGATCAAATGTATATATTTACATATTTTGTTTCACGTAATAATCACGTTCATTTCCTGGTCAGTATGGCCGTGCCTTTATGATAAGCTGTACTGTCTCTCGGCGTACGTTCGTTATCATATATAATAGGATGACACGTTGAACCGCACTCTGCGTGTCTATAGCGTTGTCTATTTGGCAAAGGTTTGAGCTATGGCCATCCCTTTGAGGTGAGCCAAGCACAAGATAAGTGATATATTCCATAGTATTGGACTTCAACCTGCCTTACGGGGGGATTTCGCGCCTAAGTATCGGTGTTACGGATCTTGTCGCAGGCTTGCCGTAGCTATGGA
The DNA here is from genome assembly GCA_900490955.1 of Micoletzkya japonica. Taxonomy (NCBI): domain Eukaryota; kingdom Metazoa; phylum Nematoda; class Chromadorea; order Rhabditida; family Diplogasteridae; genus Micoletzkya; species Micoletzkya japonica. The sequence goes on along the minus strand of LS846223.1, from coordinate 365,205 downwards.
ATATAGTGAAACGCCAGTCATAGTCAGCTAATGTCTTTGAACAAGATGGTTCCCCTTTTGTGCCTGCCTAGGTAGGGTTCAGTATAGTGCCGTCGAACCCGAACCGATTCCTCTTCCTCAATCGAGTCCGAATGAGAATGAGGGGAGGAATCGATTCCTAGCAAGGAATTAATGGAGGACTCGATTCAGGACTCGATTTCAAAAAAAGTCCTGAATCGAGTCCTGGTCGTTTTACAGCGAAATAAAAGTCCTAATGCTTTAATTTTTTTGATGATTGTTAGTATGCGGACCAGTACCTTATCTTACTAATTAGTGGTCTGGCAATGTGTTTTTTTCTTACTGAACGATGAGTTTACGTTCTAAATGAGCGTTAATTGACTACTATAATCGTGAAATCGTGTTTCAGCAATCCTGTGCTCATTATAAATCGCCATCATAGACCGAAAAGGTGAAAACATTGCGGAAAAATAACGTAAATACAAAACAGATACTAGACAATAAATGAGTTTTTCGCACTGCTGTGGATCGACGATCAATGACTGATCGCATATTCATCAATTGGAACCGAAAAAAATAATAATTTATGGCAAGAAATGGGAAATATAGAATTGTTCTGAATCGAGTCCTCCAAACGAATCGAGTCCTGAATCGAGTCCTCGAGACCCCATTCGATTCCTTCCCACCGCCCCAGACCGGCGCGAGGAAGCGAATGGAATCCTCTCAAAGGGAGAGGACGCGATTCGAGTCCCAGGACTCGATTCGACGGCACTAGTTCAGTATAAACTGGTTACAAGTCACAAGACCATCCCGTTTTCCTTTATTTCTTCATGCAACAGCATAAATAAAATTTAATATGCTTCAAAATGCTCGTGATCCTTCTTCTTCGGGCTGGTGCAAAGAAATAGAAATATTTCGCTATGCAGTTTGCACAACTTTAAAAAACACTTCCCTAACTAGCCTTCATAAATTTGTAATAGCTAATTGTAAGGTTCTGGCAGTGAAATTATTCGCTCATCGTGTAAACTTTCACACCTACTGATTTCACACATGGTGAGACCGTTATTCTATAACGCAGAAAGCGTTTTACCTCCGCCATCCATAGCATAACCTATTAGTAACGGAAAGAAAAGTTCCGTCGGTAAACTCATTTCTACCTTATGTGCACTCTCTTCATACCGCTTCGCTCTCTCGTCACAAATAGGAATAAGTCGGCTGACGGAACGATTTCCTCTACCAGAACCAAATACAGCGAAGCCATCTAACAATGAGCCAATTTAGTATATCAGTGATCCTCTGTGAATATTTTAAGAACACAATTTAAAATTTGAGAATAATGAATAAACGAATATTGAGAATGAAAAAGATGAGAATGTTTCTTTGCCTGCAATACTGTTTGTAGCGTAGGCGTCCAAATTTCAAGACGTAGGATTCTTATCTCTCACACATTTAATCATGCTTGACCATCGGTGTCGCACGTGATACATCTCGCTTGCGACTATGTTGCATTCCCAATAATATGATAATAATTTTTTTTTGTATTCCAGATGCGGTTATAAAACAACAAGTAAGAGAAAGTATTGGCTCTTCTTTGCATGGAAACGGCTTTATTTCGTCTTAGTAAACTTTCAATAATGCACCACTATACAGTGAAATTACTGAATATGAAGGTATAGTGGAATAAGCCGGTCCGTCAGCTACTTTGATTCCAAAATGAGTCTAATTCTCTCACATTTGCACACTCTCTCGTCAGATATTCGGAATGATTTTACGACGGATCTTTTTAATCCCCTATAGCTATTTCTCGTTTTTCATCCTTTTCGTATTCTTGATTTATTATTCGTCGCAGCGGTTTTGAATTTACGACCTTCCGCCTATCTATTTTTCGTAGACAACCACCTAAGCCTAAATAAATACGACTTGCCGCTGTTTTCTCCTTCTCTAATGATGTCCCAACTAGGATAAGAAAAAAAATTGAAAATGATTGTTGCAATAGGTATTTCGAAAGAAGAACGACATCTCAGCATGTACAAAATTTTGTCTGAAGTTCATTTGCCAACTCTCATTCCCATGCATCTCTCCTGTTCCCCATTCCCCACCTCTTCGTGAATTGTCGCTCCTCTATCTCTTGTTTTCGTTCACAGTTCAGTTGCAGGTCTTCAGCATACCCCCCCTACATACCTTCTCCCTTCTCGTCCTTTCCCGTCCCTTTTCTCTCGATTCTCTCGATCCTCCCGTAATCCTCACCTCCTTCTCTCACTCCATTCTGCCCTCCAATTTCATTTCTCTCCCTCAAAACGGCACCCATCACTCGTCGTCATGATGATACCAAGGCGGAGGAAAATCTTGTTAATTACGGTAATCAAATTGCATTTTTATATAATGCTACTAATTTGACCTAATTTGGTTACTAATTTGAACCGTTAAACATACATTTATTCGAAATCGGTCGTTTCATCAATACTTATTGTAACGGAATAATCCTAAAATGGTAAATTCTCTACTTTTCATATTTTAGCTGACAACATCGCTGTCGCTTCTCTACCTGATATCAATGCCGTTCCTGGAAGGCGAGGGAAGACGACGAGAATCTGTCAAGCCCTTCGTTCAGGACACGCATCCCTTCGAGAACTCGTGTGCCTTTCCCGTTCTCGACCCGATAGACATGAGCATTCGGGCAAGTTGCTTGCATGTTCTAACCAAACTTCTCGCTGGAAACGGACCATTTTCACAATCATGTTTCAGGAACATGTCTGTAAAGCCTGTTTATACAGGAAAGCGCAACGTAGTCGAAAACTTGGTCCGTTTCTCGCTCTCTATAACCTACCTGAAACGTTAGAGCTTCATTGCTAATTTCGCTCGCTAAGTTCGAAATAACCAAAGACTATTTAGACGGGGAAAACGGGTACCTAGTTATCTACTTCACGATTCTTTCGCGTTCCCATTGAATACGTGGAGTGTGCCACGCCGCCACGATTTGCATATTTGTATATGACTTCCCTCTCTTCTGCCTTTTACTGTCACGAAATTATCGCTGGCATAGAGATGAGTGGTAAAAGTAATCGAGTTCCTGAAAGCACTTGATCGCAACGCTAATTTGCATTGCAGGAAGGGAATTGTCGTAATTATTTCATGCTTTTGCAGGAAAGAGTGAAGCACGTGCGAGAAACGAACTGCACCCTTGACTACGAACATCAGGTTAGCATTCCCTTTATATGTGTATAAACTTTTGGTGCTATCCTAGCCGTAGAAGAAGCGACAATGTTCTGAAAATGAGGAAGATTTTTGCGTTTACTTCGCAGGTTCTCACTCGTTTCTTGAACGGAAGCGTGCTCGTGAGCTCGAAAGCTGCGCCCTTTCCGTTCATCTGCAAAGTGCAGGTACCGTACACTCAGCGAAATTTCACAAGTCCGCTAGGGAATAATTCCCTAGCACACGTTACCACCGCAAAAATTCCCCTAAAAATTGTGCCTCCCCCTACGGTTTTTAGGGAATTATTCCCTAGCCGGCTAGTGAATTTTCGCGGTGGTAGCGTGTGCTAGTGAAATTTCGCTCTGTGTATCTGAACGTTCGGTTTGAAACTAGCAAATGGTAATATACTGTTACGCTGAAATGCTTTGCCGTATGTAAATTACATACAAATGTTGCAGGTTATAACGGGCGCCCTCTATCCGCATGCCAACTCCATCAACTACAGTACCGCTGTTGAGGTACTTTCACAGATAAAATTTGTCGAATAACTGTATTATCCCTTCCTTTTGTTCGAATGTGGAATTTTCACATGCCTAAACATCCTGCATCAAGTGATGATTAGATGCTTAGATGATTAGATAATATTTAATAAATCATCAACTTTTAGATTCCCCAAAACCGTACAATCATCATCAACGCGGACAACTTCCTCGTTCGCTGTTATCCGAAATTGAACGACACAGACACGGTATTTGGTTGCGACCTGTTTTGCTTGCAGCTTTAAAGCAAAAAGAAAGTAGAAAACAATAAAACGTGTTATTGAAGGTGATCTTCGAACGTGCTATGATGGGTGTTCGGAGACAGGACACGAGCAGTCTTATACTAGGTAACCGACGAAACAATTTCCGCCAGTAAGCTCATTCCTACCTTTTCGCTTCACATCGCTCCCTGTATTCGGAGGAAATACAAACAAAAAAATGTTTCTTCAAACTATTGCCATTTGTCATTGCAGATGCCAAGCCCCCCGAAAAGCGCACTGTCAAGTTTGACTTGAATTCCATCTCCGTTTCTATTCTGGTGAGTATTATTAGAATAATACTCACCAGAATAGAAACTATACCACCAGAATAGAATTTTTGTGATTTTTATTGAAGTATTTTTTATTAAATAAGTTTTTTATAAATGTATCATATTTTCAATGCCTCTCGTTGAGGTCTTCGATTCTACCGCCCGGTCTCAATTCATGCGGCACATGCCCAAAACCCTCAAATTGATGGAGGAACTGGGTTTCGTGAAGTTGCTGGGATACAATAAAGTAATTCGACTTTTGGAAATGTAATTTTAATTATTGATTAACCAAAACTAAGAAATGGGTAATTTAGATCGCAGATAACTCCGCGCCCAACCTTAGTCCGATCATCGCAGAGCCCTTTGTTGAAGCGAAAGACTACGACGATCTGTGAGTCGAGTTACTAGTAGACATAGTTGTTCAGTAAAATAAAGAATCTTTCTCCGATAACAGTTCATCCAAAAAATTGAAAGGTAATTTCTTCTGTTGCAGTGATAGATTCGGGGATGTGAACATCGGCAAAATCCTTCCATACCGCAAGCACATCGTTCCGGACAATATTCGATTTCTGTGGAAGAAGCTCAAGTGTTGGTCCATGTTCTATATTAAAAGTGTTGAAGGCTAGGTCGAAAATATAAAACAAATTCATCGATGAATTGCACTTCATAATACAGTGACAAAAATTATATAAAAAGAAATGTAACTTCAAATTGGATGATAAAATAAGATCTCTGTTATCTTCTTTTTTCAGCCCGCGGATGCGAGTCGCTTTTCAACGATGACGTCATGCACACCGCCCGTGGCCTGTACCACTATCCCAATAACCACTTCCAGAACGGATTCTCAACCAATCCCACTACGCACTACTACCGACCCTTCTACGTCCACCACTATAAGGTTTCTTCGTCTATTATTTTATAAATTTTTTTCGATACAATATGATAAACAACAATATGAAAATAATCTACAAAATCATCAAACAACCTAAATCCACCTACTCTATTTATCAGGTTGTATAGCTGCCTCGCTTCCTTTCTCTAAGCGTTATACATTTAACATGTGTCAGGAAAGTAAGGAAATTTTAACCATTAAAAATATTGCAGAAGCTTGGCAACAAGTGGAAGCACTGTCTCGATAACCAGTTCCTCGGCGACAACTTCATCATGCCGTGGTATCTCGATCTCATGAATGAATGTGAGGAAATCTTCGCAAATATTCCGAATTCAATAAAAACTGCGTATAGATGGAAGTATTCTTGACAAAGAAGGCCCTTCTTATTCAATGACAAATGCTAGCTGAGAAATAAAAAAAATGGCTTGCAGACAAGAAGTGTTCGTTCTCGTTCAACTTCATCACTCACATGACGCACGATGAGGCGAACAGTCTGGAGAGGATAGATGACTTGCTCTACGAGAGACTCAAGACTATCAAGGACTCGGGTAAATTATGCTATTCAGCTGTACCGTGCAAGATTCAAACAGAACATCAATTTTTATCAACGAAGTAAGCACAGCGTTCCTTGCGTTCAATTAGCGACTGGCGGCTGTGATCTATCCTCACTGTGGCCATAAGAATGAGCCAAAATTCACCAATTTAAAAAGTTAAGTTCCTCCTCATCATTTTAAAGAGCTGCCAAAATTTGGAGAAGATTCATTCATGCCGCACGGGAGTAAAGGAAAATTAGTTGCCAATTCGCTCTTAGACAGTTTCCCTTTCGCTCGGAATGCCGTGTAAGAGATAGATGCACAGTTTTTCGTTTCCTTAGTTAATAATTAATATATAATAATAGTTTAGGAGCTCTGGCCAACACCCTACTCATCATTATGGGCGATCACGGACAGCGGGTCTCCACTATTAGAGTAAGCATACCAACAATAAACTTTTTTATATGCTTCCAAATATTGATCAACATTTGTTTGCTGCACAACTTTCCTGTAGTGGAGTAACAAATAGATTATTCTGAATATCGGTCAAGAGAATATTGTTTTGTTAAAATATGTGAGCTTTAGACGCGCTTGGATTCAAACCATGCAGATTTATTCTACTCTAACTTGTATGCTTGACTCTCGGATCACTTCATCTCCTTGTCAGAGCACGTTCGCTGGCATCCTCGAGTCTCGCCAGCCCTTCATGTCCCTTCGTCTGCCAGCTGGCTTCATCTCTCGCTATCCGAAGGAATACGAAACGCTCTTGGCGAATCAACATCGACTTACATCGTTAGTGTACAGTTTTCACACACACACACACACACCAAGTTCACCAGTTTATTCACCTAAAGCTATGGTATTATTGACGAAAAAGTTCCGTAAGTAAACTCATTCCCACTTTGTCTCCACCCTCTTCATACCTTCTCCGCTCTCTCGTCGGAAGTAGCAATGAGGCAACTGACGGAACATTTTGCTCAACCGTACTATGAAACAATATAATCATATTAATGATCTATTTTCGAATATTGCAGCAACGTGGACATCCACGAGACGATCCTCGACCTTCTGGAGAACAGGATGGGGAATAATCGACCGAAGGGACGGGGGCGCAGTCTGTTCACGCCCATTCCACTCAATCGAACCTGCCAGGACGCGAACATTCCCTTCATCTTCTGCACCTGCATGGAGGAAGCGACCGAACGGGAACTGAACAGTGAGTTTGGCCGATGAGTTGGCCAGAAAATGTATATCGTACTTTTCATAAGTTTTTTTTTCAAATAAAAATGAAAATAATTGCGTTTCTCCAACAGTAGGTAAGTTGAGGATCGTCGTACACTCACGATGCCTCGCTCCATCTCGCGGCGGTCATCTCCTCTCTTCATCCCTTCAAATGCGTCAACCTCTCATCGCTCGCTTGCTCCAAGCCTCGCGTCATCGGACCGACTCACGTACGTTATTTTCAGATCTCTTCCATTGTTATAGTGGAATAAACCGCTCCGTCAGTTTCTTCCGTTCCAAAATTCTCTCACTTTTGCACACTCTATCGCTTTATATTCGGAATGATTTTCCGACGGATCTTTTTAATCCACTATAATAAGTAATAAAAATCGTTCGGCACAAAGCGGACAATTCGGTTCACACATTTCATTAAAGATCACGATTTAGCAAAAAAAGTGTTCAATATAGGTGAACGAAACGTCTATTACTTTCAGCCGGTGCGCCTGGATCTGCGTAATAAGGACACGTGGGAGGAGGATAAGGACAAGGAGTCAAAGATAAAGGTTAGTCCCTGCGGTTTACGCTACGGCGCGTTGTAATGACAAGAATGGGTAACTTAGGTTAACTTAGTTTACTTTGTGAAGAATACTTTGTCCTCATTCAACCCCTAATATTTGAGGGTTTGTTTACGGAGGCCGAGTGCAATGCGATGACCTATGACCGGAACTATTTCACTTTTCTTGCCCGTACGCGTGTTGCACCGACAGGTATGTCATATGTAATAATGTTATATTGTGCAAACTATCTACATTATTCTTGAAGTATACAGGTATTTCATATCTAATAATGTTATATTATGCAATCTACATTATTTCCGAAGTCTAACATAGATACCTTATAGGCGTCGAGCATACAGCTGGTTACCCGCCAATGCTACTCAATGCGACGCGATGCTCGGGATACAAGGTATATATTATTGAAGGAAAAGTACCGTCAGTAAACTCATTCCTAATTCGTCTGTACTTTCTTCATGTCGCTTCGCGCTTTCGTCGAAAATAGGAATGAGACTAGTGACGGAACTTTTTTTCTCAACTATATTCCATGCTTTGACGTTGTACGGCTTCTAGATACTGCTTTGTAAAAATTAAACATGGACGCAGTAAGTAAGGCGGTCTTCCACTTTCCTATCAGCCAGAGAGTGCGCGATAGACAATCACTTAATTCTATTTCTAACTCTATTCTTTTTTGTATTAGCTCCACAATTCCATTGCAGAACATCGATACATTCTGCGAATGTGAACAGGAACTCTTCGCGGAATCTGATGATGACAATGCTGTTCCAGTTGTAGAAGAAAAATAGGCTACCCGTTATATTTTTATAAAGTTGCTAACTTATTTTCTATAGTGGTTGTCATGGATTTTAGCCCCTAAAACTTGTTATCTTATTTTTGCGACAACCGGTTACTTAAAACATCAAAGAGATACCTAGCTAGCTTATGATAGTTTCGTTTCACTTGAGATTATTTGCATGTCATTGTTGAATTTCCCTGCAGCGGAGCCATAATTGATTCAAATTTTTTTTCTATTTCATAGGTACCGATTATTTAACAAAAAACAATACACATTCCGTTGGGTAAGCAATATCATGTTTCACTTGCGGGTATGAGATAAAGTAATTATATTCTTACACAATAACATATAATACTTTATAAACCAACCTCTCGTGAGCTGTAAATAATTTAGCTCAACCCATTGGCGCAATATTTCTTCTAACTCCCGTTCCTCCCCTCCTGATGATTAGGGTATTTCAGACGTTCACTCTCGAAAGTATAGTTGTACATTACGACTTGGTAATAGCTAACACAAAACCTAAATGCTCTACAATTGATCTCTCTCGACCTTTTCCCGTCCATCCTTGTCTGTCTCGATCCTTCCTATACACCGAGGAATGCCACCGCTCAATGTCACAACTATTAAATGCAGGGACACTGAACGAGAAAAACCGCGTGATAATTTGTGACAATGTCTACATTGTCTATGACTATGCAAATGTGTTGCTTCAATAGACTTTCAAGATTCTAATTTTTAAAGGGACATTGAAACGACAGATTTCTTGAAACCGAACATGACAATAGTCATAAAAAATTAGACTTCCTTAGATAAAGATAACAGCATTTAAAAAAAAACAATTTTGAAAAATTTCTGCAGCGAGAAATAATTATTTGTTCCGGGAGTGCCTCTATGCCATTTGCCTTGTTACTATACGCTAAACGCAGTAAGACTGCGCCTTGGCAAGGGAATTAAAAATTGGATATCTCTCGAAGTATACATTTTTGTGCACGCTGGGTTTGGTTTTTGTACTGGTTCTGGTTTATCACCTTTATCAGGACTAGCATTGGTTGGGGTTCCAAAGGAGGTGTTGCTTGATATAGATGGGAGAGGTCGGAGACTACGAATCTTCTTCAAAACAACTCACTCAGTCCGAGGTGCCGAGAGATCTTGAGTAGTCCTCTTGATTCTTGAACGAGTCCTCTTGATCCTCGTTTGGCGCATACTTCTCCGGAGCGCCAATCCGTTATGGAGAAGGATCAATACTACTGTCAGTGACTGAACATACGGGGGGGGCTCTTGATTGAGAGACGACTGAGAGAGCCGACCACTCGCGACGGGGACAGAGAGAATTTTTGAATTTTTTTAGAATTTTAGTACTATTTAGGCGATAAACTTTCTTATGAAAGCCAATCTTTTTTGCCTTCTATGTCCCTATAAGGTAATGCGTATAACTGATGCAGAAAAGCCATGTGGGCAGCATTTGAACGCGTAAATACATAGTAATAATGATAGATTTTTACAGGTCTGCAATTACAAGCCAAATTATAATGAACTGATAAAGCCACATTTTGATGAACGTATAAAGCTTAAAAGAAAGTAAAAAATATCTAAAAGCTTGATCTAAATAGCTAGTGAACGCTAATGAGCGTGTCTCTTCATTGGTTCTGTTTCGATCGCTCTCTGCCACCGCAGTCGCAGTCGCCGCTCGTAAATCATTCGCGTGCAATCGCGCTCACGCTAAGCAGAACACAAACCTGATCCACGAATGGGTCGGTCGGAAGAAACGGAAAGTGGCGATGGGCTGCCGTTGAGACGAAGAAACGGAACTTCCGCGTAACTCTCGCTTTCGCGCTCACCCAAGCTCAGTATCACCGAGACCGATCGCTCTGCGCGAAGAACAAAAAACAGGATACAACGTGATCTACGCAAATACCAAGCGAGGAATCAAACGTGATTAGAAAGGAAAACCTATACTTAATAATGTCTAGTAGGATAATGAGTTAAAGAACGCGTTATACAAAGCTACTCGATAATCCTTAAGAAAGGTCGACTATGCAGACAATAGCTCTAGTGGCTACACGCTCACAAAATGCCACCAAGCCCCTCTTCCTCTCCTCTCCACCCTCTCAACTCGCCCTGATAGGTTCACTATCATCCCTGCGGCAGTTCTACCTCCTCCCCTCTCCCTCTTCTTTCCCCCGTCCTCTCCCCGTCACCCCCTTCCCGTGTAGGATCCCCCACACCTTTCTTTATCGTTCGCCTTCCCTAATGTTGGTCTTGGTGTTCTTCATGCTTATCGTCAACGTTGAGGGAGGGGATCCAGAGGCAGCTATGACAACGGTAATTGTTTCATTGTTTTACAAACGCGTTAACCTTATTTGATAAGAGAGGGCGGCTTCGCCCCACATCTGAGTGGGAGGGAGGGGCTTCGCCCCCTAATTTCCCTAACAATTATTTCTTTGCGATTTCACTTTTCTATGAGTCTCCTAAGCTTGCATCTCAGCCTATGCCATGGTAAAGATAAAGACGCGAAAGGCTCTGGATAAGGCACTCTTGTTTGCAAACTGATCGCATAGCCTTGATTCGGTTTGATTGCTCGCGTGCAATACAGCCCCCCTTAGACAGAACACGGTTGCGTTGTAAAAGTGAGGGTGCCCTTTGCGCTGCGCAAGTGTTTCGAGCACTGTTATGCATAGGCATAAACATTGTGAATAATTTGCATCGTAGAATTTTTGATCTCATGCCTTTTTCAGATTAGTCCCACACTAACAGTTTTTATTAAGCCAGAGATCATCCGCTATTGGGGTTATCCTGTAGAGATCGTGCCTGTTACCACGGCAGATGGATACATACTCGAGATGCACCGGATACCCTACGGGAGGAAGGGTATGTTAAAGTATATAACGTGTTCGTTGTTTAAGAATCGATTAGAGGTGAAATGGCCAAGGCAAAAAGCGACAATAACCAACACATCACTTTCACTTGCCAAAGGGATGTTCTTCCTCTTCATTTTGCGTTGAAAATGTCTCGTGTGACATCAAAGCGAAAAATACAGCGACCTGGAAAGATTAATAGTGTAGTCACACTCTCCAAAATACTTCTGCTAGTTAGGTAATTACTCATGATATTCAGGTCCGCAGGGAGGATACAGGCCAGTGATATTTCTGCAACACGGACTTCTCTGCGATTCCGCAATATGGGTGCTCAACACTCCAATATATTCTGCTGGTACGTTTTCTTCTTACTTATGACCCAGCTAAAAAATGAAGTATATTTGAAACCTTGCAGGATTCATATTTGCGGACGCTGGCTTTGACGTTTGGCTGGGAAACTTCCGGGGAAACTACTACTCTAAGGTGTGCGACCAGAAAGCTTGTGAGTTCGGCCAGAAAGCATCTTCCTGTTCAGAAACACACCACTTACAGCACGGCCGATTCGTGCTTCTGGGAATTCACGTATGTCATTCTGGGTTTAAGTTGACGTCGCATTATGTTTACAAGCTCTGTTGTCCTCGACAGCAACCTTCTAACATAAACTCTAGCGATTGATCGGCGTGGACAGCCCCCCTCCTCCTTTGTTCCGTCACTGCATGACGAGTCTAACTGTCACTCGCTTCAGCTGGGATCAAATGGCGAAATACGACCTTGATGCGATGATAACGCGAGCTCTGATCATATCTGGTCAGGACAGCCTGTACTACGTGGGACACTCACAGGTATCGTGGAGATGGAAGAGTTCGATGAGTTAAAACGGGCATTTTAATAATAACGAGACTATTTAATTCATGTTCTGTTCATTGGACTCTCATATTTTCCATTACAGGGAACGCTGACGATGTTTGCTAAGCTGTCCTCCGATGCTGTGTTTTCGCAGAAGGTGGGATTTTCTAAAAATGTAAATTAGATTCAAGTGCTTCACGAGAAGATGTACTGAGAATGCACAAGTGGAGTAGTTGTAAGATGTTTGACACTGCTTAAGATCAGGAAGTTCTTCGCACTGGCTCCTATAGGAAATATGGTTCACGTGGATGGCTTCTTCGGATTGCTCACGAAAAATGTCGGAACTGAACTTGAGGTATGTTTCCGGTCAACTAAGCTCAAACTTTCACATAGCTCACCATTTCCCTTATATAAATCGAAGATGAGAAAAAAGAGCTTGCAAGGAAGACGTTTTCAGTACCTCTTCGACATCTTCGGAAGAAACGAGTTTCTGCCGTTCACGTACATGAGCTACCTGTATGCGGAAGCGGTCTGCGCTAATCCTGGAGGAAGTATGTTTTTCCCCACAAATTTCTCAGAACACTCATTTTGCGTTCACATTTATCCAATTATGCGCAATAAGGTTTTTTTTGCAAACTCGGATATTCAGGCGAAGTGTGCACGCAATCCTTCTTCCTCATCGGTGGGCAGCAGACCAATCAGTTCAATAGGGTACGTTGAAAGAAGGAAAAGGCAATGCTGAAGATGGTAGTATAATTGCATCATCTTCATACAGTGGTTTAATTGAGCTACAATCAGCCGGTAAATGATTTAAATCTCATAATTATCGCAGTTATAGGAAAAAAAATATTTTTTTCAGTGTCGTGTATCCATCTACGCCAGTCACTTCCGGTCAGGAACCTCCGTCATGAACATTGCCCATTTCCTTCAGTTGGTAGGTCATCGTATCTGTCCATTCCGATACCTTCAAAACTTCTTAATCAAAATATGAGTTCACATCTGATATAGTAGAGCCAGCCGGGCTACGCGCCGCTTCGCGGCGCTTCGCCCGACTGGCGTGTCCAAAAGTTCATGCCTAGCTTTCTGCATATTTTAACGTGCTGATGATTGACTGCATCAGGATCTTTTCATACAGTGTCTACATAGGTTTAACTACAGGGTTCATTACATCATAAAATATTCTAAATGTTGAATTTACATACTCGTCTGCATTACCAAAGCTCATCTACTCTTCACCCAGTTAATTTATTTTATAAAAGTTCCCTTTGTCCATACTTTCGAACACCGTCAAACACTCTAAGTAAATTTTCATTACCGCTTTATCCAGACCAAAAGTTGCATATAGTTGTCTTTGTTTCTTTTCTGCTTCGCACTGCCAAAGCCTACAAACACACTGAGCGGAAATACCCTAGCCCGCTAGGGAATTGATTCTCATTAGAATTTCGTATTATATCGTATAGAATCTTGCACGAAAACTCCGTAGGCGTCTAGGGTAATTTTGCTTTTGAGAACAATATCCTTACCGAATGCCGCATCGTAACTACCCTTACAATTAGCGAGTTTTTTTCACTCAGTGCCCTTACCTACCTATTGCCCTGGAATTTTCTTGTATTTCCTTTTCCCTTTTCTATATTTCCTTTTGTGGCTATTTTTTGTGCTATTTGGGGCTAAATATGCAAATAGAAATAGAAACTTAAGAAAAAAAAGTTTGACTATATCCTAAAAGTTTTTTTCTTCCTTTCCCTTTAGCTAGACTTTCACAACTCTTCATCTACCTACACCATCTCTAACTTTCTAGAACTTCCTCCAACTGGGTTCGGCTGTCGGTATAAAACATATCCCTGAGCTATTTCCTCTACGTTTATTCTACCAATATCTCTTTCCTCAACGATATGCTTTCTTATCGGTGTGAAAAAAGGGGGGGGGGGGGGTTCGAGCCCCTTTGGTTGGAGGAGCTTCTGCAAATTTGGAAAACGTCTATTTGAGTGTTCTTTGGTCATGTCCACGGACAGACGGACGTTTAGCGAATTATATAATAGTAGTGATAAACCGGTCCGTCAGCTGTTTTGATTCCAAAATGTGTCTAATTCTCTCACTTTTGCACACTCTCTCGCTTGATATTCGGAATGATTTATTTACCGACGGATCTTTTTAATCCACTATATTTTGGGCGTCGTAGCTTACGCATTTTATACGCATTGAGCACTGGTTCACAGTGCTTATTTCGTTCTTATTTCAGACGGATAGCGACTGCATTATACGCCGATACGACTATCGCAATGCCGCTAAGAATCTCGCTGTTTACGGATCGGTTACTCTTTTCTGTTATTTTTCAATAGTTTCCACGATTGATATTGTCGATCCTCGCATTCAAATTTGCGTTCCGACGGTAATGATTCCGTCTTCCGTTGCCTGTTATATAGTTGCACTTTTGGCTGTGTACTTATGCTAAATGAGTCCAATCAAAAATGAAAATTTAAATACGAGGACCAACAAGATTGACATCGAAAATGTAACTACCATGTTCAGAGTTCCTTGAAGTAATTCATGAACATTGCAGACGGTTCCTCCCGCTTACAACTTCGGCGCTATACAAACCGAAATGTATCTATACTGGTGAGCGTGATATTTTCCAATATTTTTGTACTTATTTTAAATTTATTGTAAGTTTTATTTTATTTTACTAAGAAATTAAGTGCATCCGATCGACGATTGATTTCAAATGACTCTTAAAGGGCGAACGAAGACTACATCGCAGCACCGCAAGACGTCCAGCAAACCATCAGCATGCTCAATGCCGCTTACATTAAGGTTTAATTTTGAATCCTTTTGAACAGGTTTTTGAGATTGTTCCAAAAAATACTTCCTTACAATATATAAAAGGGTTGCTATTTTTTTTCGCTTCGGGCTGGTTATTGAGTACGCCGATTCAACTATTATGAGTCGATAAATTAAATTTAATTAATTAAGAATTGCAGCAAAGCAACCACCTCGTCGGCTACAATCACGGCGACTTCGTCAACGGCCTTCGGGCGCCCGCCGAGATCTACTATCCCATCGTACAGATTGTCCGAACGGACTTCGCCGCCAGACAGGGTTGATAGAAAGTCTCTATGACAAAGTTTACTATCTATTAGATATCTAATATCTGTTGGACAATATCAATTATTCAGTGTAATAGACACGTTTTACCTGCTATGTAAGATTCCCACACTGATACTACTTCAATCCTTTCCTCCCCGAACTTTGCTCATCGTCCAAAGCTTTTCTCACAGTTTTATTATTATTTTATTTATTTCTGCAGGACTCCAATAGTTCTGAAGCAACCTCACAATTTGATCTCGACTTTTCTTTTCCATTTCCTGTTTTTTTCCGTTATTCTTAAAACTGCTCTGCTGCCGTTTTATTCAATAAAAGTATTAGCAGAATAAGCTAATAAAGTATCTTAAATCCACTCGTAAACCGTATAACGGTATTTACGAAATCATCTCGCATCCAAATGGTAATTTTTCAAGCTTCCAAATTTTTATTCATATTTTTTGTTTGTATGCTTTTGTATATTTCTAAAAGAGGGGGGTTCTTAAAGGGACATGGAAGTGATTTTCAAGTGAAGCTTATATGAAAGATCTTGTCGAAATTAGTATAAAAACAAAAGGAAAAATGATAAAAATAAATAGTATTCGAGAAATGATTTTTTGAAATTTCGTCCAACGACGATGCTACTGCGTTTAGCGAAAGGAATTAAGCCAAAAGCGACATTCTTCTCAACGACGGAAGCCCGGAACGAAAAAATAAAACACGCGATTTTCGAGTTTTTTCTTCGATTTTTTTAATTTTCACTATGTTTCTCCTTACATTTTGAAACCTTAGAAGAATCTTCATCGAAATTTAAAACTTTTGGTTCGAGGCTGCTTGCTCCCTTTAAGATGTCCTATCAACTTCAAAGTATTTACGCTGATGA
>LS846223.1:316611-334038 GCA_900490955.1 Micoletzkya japonica | reverse complement strand
GGTATCCGCAGAGAGGGGATGAAGTACGACAGGGATCCCAGCAGGGATAGGATGGAGTGCGGAGCGAGAGACGAGCGAACCACTCTGGGTTTATCACAAGACAGGAATGAGGGGAAACGAGTGAGGGGAGAGAGGGGAGAGACGAGGTGTCGGGATTATCCAAAATAGGTATAATGCAATTAGCCTATATACAACACCTAGTAAAACGAATTGATAAATAAATAAGACATATTAGGGTTGGGGGAAGGGGGGGGGAGGGGAGAGGGGAAGGAGATAGCCAAAGCTACACGCCAAGCCAGTGTGAGGAACGTACAAGGGTGACCAGTCCTTGTGCCTGAGGAGGCAAGGCAACGCCGGAGAGGGAGCATTACGTCAACACAAAGACTGATCTTCGCTTGGCTATAGATTGGAGATTGCATGACCGAGCCTTGATTCTCGTTTCTTTCCTTCTCGTTCACTCCAGCGGAAAATAGCCGATGAATCGTTATCGGGTTTGCCAACACTATTGCGGGCTCATCCCCGTCGTCCTTAATGTTTTTGCTTCTTTTTTTTTCTGGCCAAATGGGGTGCCTGCCACCGTCGGCTCTATGTGTAAAATCTGCATTATGTATCTAGAATCTGTGCATGTATGTGAGCCATTGTATCTCCAAGACCAGCGACTTTAGTTGTCAATTGGAGTGGAGGATCGGTAGGGATCATAAGGTACTTCGTACCAATTCTTCTCTCCTCATCTTCCTAATCCTTCGCCTTGTTATCTCCCTTATTCGTCGCTTCCATCTCCAATGAAACGACCTTCTCCAGAGTATCGTCATCTTCCGAGGGTTTCTGAAATGTGGTTAATTAATGATCAAATTGAGCAAATTAGGAGAAAATTATGTATAGTGGAGGGGCAAGAGGCAGGAAAACTTTTCATAATCGCAAATTCATGTGTCATGAAAATCTAAGTTTAGAAAATTTCATTAAGCTGTTATGTCAGTTCATCCCTTCCCCGCATATCCCAGCTTACCTTGAGAACTCCCTTCTCGATTCCCTTCTGTCTTTCTTCTTCCAGTTTTGCCTTCCTTCGTTCTTTCTCCGAAGTAGTCGGTTCCACTACCTTCAATCCGAGAATTTCATAGGCTCCTCTACAATGTTGAATTAAAATACAAATGCTATTTTGCATAACAATTTGTTCCCTAGTCATTGGCCTAGGCCGCGTCGAAAATTGTCGAAAATTAACCCTCCCTTCATTTTGGTAGAGACTCTCACACGGAAATAATTTATCCCAAACTTTTTGGCTCGTTCGCTTAACATTTAAAACATGGTGTATGCTCGACCTCGGTGGGAGTCGCTCTTTATGAGCTGCTCGAGGCCTCCTTCCCCACCTCGTTCTAATGAAGGAGAAGGGAACTATAGAAGTTCATTGATTAAACATAAGAAAATAGAATGAAGTTGAGTACTTACCTTACTGTACTCCAACTTCTTCTTATTGCATGTCTTTTCATCATCGGGATTTTCGCTAGCGGGAGCAGCTTCCGGCTTAATAACCTAAATAAATAATTAATTTTCCCACATCTCTATTTCTCTTCTCAACTGTCTTCTCATTCTCGATGTTTTTTATTACTTTTCGCGATATTTCGCATTTTTAAGTGTGATTTTCGAATTAAATACGAAAGAACCCTGCCCAATTACCTTCTTCGCCTCTTCGGCAGGCGGTTTCTCTTCTTCTTTCTTCTCCGTTTTCTCCATTTCCGACACTTTCGGTGTAAGCTTAACACTGGAAACTTTGTCCGCCGAGGGAGCCTGAACAATTTTAGCATCTTTTAGTAACCACCATAGCCTACTGCCGACTGTGGCGGGACAGACGGGGCCGCGATATTTGGGGGCTTCGTCTGAATTGAGAATGTTATATAATATACTGTAGTTGAAGAGCTGTGAAAGTTGGCCACGTAGAGATAGAAAATTGCGGAAAATGAGCAAATATTTTTGCTAATTATAATGATAGTTTTGCCTTCTTCTTTCCGCATCCCGTAGTGAGCGAGATAAGTCCGATGAATTGAATGAGGAGAAACTGCAATTTTCTGATTATAAAAATTATATAAAAAAACGTTGAAAAGTAAATTGCATAATTTTTATATAAAGATATTAATAAGATCGTTTTCCGAAATTACTTACTGAAGTTAGCAGTGTAGCAATCATTGGATGCGATATAGCAGGACGAGGAGACGGGGATGCGGCAACCACTCAGGAAGGGGAATGGAGGACGAGTGAGGGGACAATAGGCGGGTAATGTGGTGCAACCAATTTACAAAGGAAGGGCATAGAAGATAAACTCCTCGTATACGCCAGGATTAGTGTGCGACTATCGAATGAGATAATGCGATCAGGCACGCCGAGAGAGAGGAGAAGAATGAAGAGAATGAGATACGGAGAGAATGTAAATGTATTCGATAGTCGCACTATAGCCAGGATGCCTTCAGGAATTTGAATAGGTTACTTCTCCGAATGGATCATCTGTAATGTTTTCATCTGTCCGTTGCATATTCGTGATTTGTTTTACAATGTGAGTAATGTGCTAATTGCAAGCGAAGCATATAGCTATTTAGAGGAATCTTCGCACTGCTTTTCTTAGTATGTAACTGAAATTTTTAAAAATAAAAATGGATAAACTATGTTGTGGAGTTGCTCTGAAAGACCTGTTTTCAAAAAAACAACTTTTTTCAGCAAGCTTCTCTCTTACAATTAGCGGTGCCGGGAGTGTTTCCCGCAACTGGGTTCAGCTTAGGCAGAACAAGTAAAGTCTCTCACACATCGGGGGGGGGGGGTGCTGCAGCTATCGCTGTCCTGAATCAGAGAAGCGACCCGCTTCAGGGACGTCGGAGATCCGAAAGAAGATACGCACGTAGTTATTTACCCAAGACAGCCCGGAGGCGGCTGAAGTGGTTTCTCTTTTTAGCTTGCTTTGTAGCTTTTGAAGCAATGAAGTAAGGATTTTGCAACAAAGGTGACAGCTCAGAAGCTTAGCATATATCTGAAAAGAAGAACTCATTGCAGCCTTAAAATTGCGCGTTGCAAAAATACACAATTGGGTACTACAGAATTCGGCATGCTCTTTCAAATTTCATTTTCCGTCGTTTGGATCCGTTTCCGGCTAGTGCAGACTATCTCTTTGCCAGCGTGAAGCTTTGTATATTCAGACAAAGAGCAATTTTACTGCCTAGCCTATCTTCTAGATAGATATATTGATATAGAGATATATGTTTTGGCTTTCCTTTTCTCTTTATGATTTTTCAGTTAAAAATACCATAGGTTAGACACCTAAACATGGTTTCTTACACAGCATTCCAAGCGTCATAATAGCGAATAGCGGTTTTCACGGATAGGATCCGATCCTGTAGGCGAACCAGAGGACGAAAAAAATGAATTTAAAAATTTAAGCTCGTCACTATGAATTCAACAAGTTCTGAAAATTTGGTGTGGATTGGTTTAGCCGCTTTTGAGAAAATTCAAAAAATGTAGTCATTTCGCTATTAGACACATTCTTCACCGGGCGGAATGCTGTGCTTACCACACGTGGCTGATCTTGATGTATGAAAAAGCTACGAGAATTTAGGCCGGTCTTTAGACCTGTTGAATCTGCATTGTGCATCTCTCGCCGCCCTGCGTACCTCATCTACGTTTTGCAAGTGGGAGGAGAGAAAAATAGACAGTCCATACATAAGGACTATGCCGATCCCAGACATAGGCTTCCTGCTAGGCCTAGCACAGTGTTCTGGCAACAGTGAAAATGTTAAGCGAACGAGATGCCGAAAAATAACCCTGATTTCGGTAGGAACTCTCGCATGGAAAACACCGTATCCTATGCATTTTGGCTCGTTCGCTTAACATTTAGAACACTGTGCTAGGAGCTTCTCCAAAAGATTTTTTTATCTCCTGATGTTAAAGGCCCCCTCCGTCCACTTATTGACACCGTATGCTTTTTCGACATCATTGGCTAGCTCTCAGTGTCCTGAGTTTTGACCATAATGTAGAAAACATGAAAGTCCGCCGTTGCTCTTGTCTCGCACACTCAATCAACCGCTCGTTAATCGGTTGCATCTAGAAATGAATGAGATGATCAGAGGTGCCCTTTATGGTGCGTTCACTGTCAAATATTGTCGGTCATTTTGGTGCATCGAAACGGTCCACTCGGTCGTTTGAGTGGGTCAAACCTAATGAAACCTAATGAAAGTATCGAAGCTCCTCGGCGGTTCCATTCCAGTAGTTGCCTCTTTGAATAGCGATTCATTTTGCTGAACCTCTGTATGAAGAGCGAACCGCACGCGGAGCGGACAGGAGGATGGAATGAATGGTTTCTCGGAGAGGGAGAGGGGGGAGGGATAGGTAGATTGATTGAACCATGGGCAGACAATCCTCGTCAGTTTGACCCACTCAAATGACCGAGTGGACCGTTTCGATGCACCAAGATGACCGACTATAGTCGACAGTGAACGCACCATTATTAATGAACCTCCATTCGGAACCGTAATCTACTCAAATTCCTGACGGCATCCTGACGGATTCGATTAGTTTCTCCTCTATGCCCTCAGCTCTCTCGCTATGCAAATTAGTCTCCATTAACATGACTACGGTACCGAATGGTCCTCCGTTAAGCTAATTTCTTTCGCATTAAAAACAAAGGTAAATAGGCGGCAATGCTGCAAGTCTGCTATAAAAAGATGTAACAGAGGTATGTTATTGCAGCACCACGAATGAGACAATTGAATTTTGTTTTGTATTAAACATTGAGAGATCTACAATAGACTACCTAATTTCCTGATTACATTTTGACCGCAAAGTCTTTTGCTACACATCAGAAGTCTAGTAAATCTACCAATACGTCATGATCAGAGAGCATATGTTACCCCCCCCACCTTGGCTAATGGCTTTCCGAACTTCCCGTCCAACTGTTTATGCAAATACGCACGCTGATCTACCTCTCCGGCTCCAATTTGTTTGCGATTCTATTAATTTCTGCCATTGTAACACGCAAGGAGTCAATTGGACAGCGTAATCAGCGGGAATAGTTTGTTATTTTAATCAAAAGTATTAAATCGTTCCGTTTTTGAGGACAACTCCCGTGAAACCTCTAATACCAGATTATATTATTGGCGACAGCTTCGTCAGTAATCGACCTCCAACTTCGTCTGCGGTCTCTTCATACCGCTTCGCTCTCTTGTCGGTAGTAGAAGTAGAAATGAGACGACTGACGGAATATTTACATCAACCATAGCGTAATATACAGATGTAACATAGCTTGACTTTCATTAGCGTAATCTTTTTTTGATCTGTGGAGGTTCTTCGTGGTAGGAGTTTCGAGAGTCACTCTATATGCAAAACCTTTAAGAAAAAAATAGAGCGTTGCGAATAGTTGAATTTTATCGAGGAACTGATAAAGGCACGCTTATGTTAAATAACTGGTGCTGTGATTCTTACTCTCTGCGCACTCGTCACTGTTCAAAGTTTCTCAATTGAAGGATTATAGGTAGTTATTAGAGCACCACAGTGCGGAACTGACAAAAGTAGTGCAAGTGAGAGTGTGCGCTTCATAAAATAACTCTTCTGATCCATACAAAGAACTAATAAATGAATATTGCTAGGAACAGGGTTGCGAGACTCTTTAATGTCTACCATGCACTGCGCGTTTCGATAGGCTGCGCTTCATTTAGATAGAACAAACAAGATAGGTAGAACCATGTCCGGGAGAGGGGAAAAATTTTAATCTCCCTTCCGAATCAGCTCTCTTATTTAGAGACAGCGAAGATGGAGCGGAGATACCTATTATTGACGAAAAAGTTCAGTACACTGAATCTGCAGACTCTTGATCTCGCATTGCCTTTTCGAGAAAAGCGAGAATAAAAAGGAGCCGGACCACGAGTTTCTGACCATACTGTCTCTTTACGTCATTCAGTAGATCTAATCATCCTGATCGGGTATTCCGAGTTTTATGCGATTTCATTCACTTTCCGCGGAGTGGTGAAGGTGCAAAGAGCAACGCGCTTTTCACAAAATCGGATATATTAGCCGACATTTTCAAATCCTACCGTACTCGTGGGCCGGCTCCTTTTTAAAGTTGACGAGACCCTTTAAAAAGGGTCCCACCAACCATCTCATTCACTTCAAGAGACAACCAATTAAGACCGGTTGATTGATTGTGAGAGACGAGAGAGGAATGAAGAGACGCAGACAGCGAGAGAAATCTTTGTAGAGCTTTTTCTAAGCAACAACGAAGTTTCAAGGGAAAAGGAGATAACATAAGAGCCCGGACACTGAGAGCTATCCAGTGATCTCAAAAATGCATGTGGTAGATATTCAGTGGAGGGGCCCTTGAAGATAGGAATGATAAAAAATATATACAGAACACTTTTCTCACCCGCAAGCACTCAAAGGAACTGAAAAAAACGCATTCGAATTGAATTAATGGTTAAACACCACCCTTTGTATGTTTTGAGGAATTATAGTTATTAATTAGCACCAGTAGTTGAGTTTAAAATGAACCATTGATGTAAACGGTTCGTAAGATATCTACACACTCACTAAATTCAATTTTTTTAGTATAATATGGATTCTTTACCATATTTGTTTTGTAACCTGCTTTGTTGCACATATATTTGAGTGCAGAATAACTATTTGATTCTATTTTCAGATTGATTAGAGTAAATCCGAATTATGAAATCATGCGAAATATTCTGAACTCTACTGAGTCTACCCGGAAGAGTGAGCTTTGGACGTGTTGAAATCTGCATTTCACATCTTTCGCCGGCCTGGCTATATCTCATCTCCGTTTTGCAAGTGGGAGGAGAGAAGAATGAAGAGTTCGTACAAAAGACGAAGCATTGCCGAGACATGAAGTATTGCTTATTGGCTTAGCAATTCTCATAAAATTTTTTACCATCTATCATAATTGTTTTGATTGAGTTATTTCATTCACAAGATTTTCTCATTTTTGGTTGATGGTCACTATTTCTAGTGATTGTATCATTGTATCATTTGATTTCAGGCATTCCACTAACCGCAGTATCAAGATCATGTCATCCTGGAATCAGCCTCTCGGTCAAGCTAACGTAAGCTGACTATTCTTTCCTTTACGTATCCTATATATATATATATATATATATATATATATATATATATATATATATATATATATATATATATATATATATATATATATATATATATATATATATCATCATGCCTACACATGAAACAACATTAAGTATGAAGCAAAGGTACACATCTAAGGATGACTCTCCAGTGAAAGTGAGCGAGTAAAAAGATGAATAGTTAAAGTTTAGAAATGATAAGGCTTGAAATGGAGATGGGAGAGCGGAAGGGAATAGAGGGGGATGTCCAATATACTTGATGGTCATCATGACTGTGATCCTTGTCTAGGAGGGGGACTAGACTACTGTTCTAGAATTAATCTCGAAATCCTAGAATTAATCTCGAAATTATGTCAGGATTTGGTAATCGTTGGCATAAATATGTTCAGGAAACCCCTGGTTCGCCTTTTTCTTCTCAATCCCAACCGAACTCACCATTCTTCAACGAAGCCTATTCATCTCCATCCACTCCCCTCACTTTTCCCTCTTCAAGCCCATCAACTTCATTTGTATCGGTATCTTCTCCACAAACTGCCTCTACTTCTTCCATTTCTCCTAATGTATCTCTTGATCTTCAAATGAAGCTGGAAAGAGCAATGCTCGATGGTTGTATTCTTATTCCGGGATCCGATTCTTCCTCACCCTTTTCCTGCCGATAGCTAACTCTGTGTTGACCTTGCAATGTATTTCATGCGGGTATGTATGCATTTACCCTAATCCGATATTCAATACTCGATCTTTATCCAATAAAGCTACTACGCTCAGTTGAAGAGCTAGTACGCTTGCTAGTTGTTGTGCACTTGCTCTTACCTGTGTGACATGCATAGTCATTGAAGTAATTGTAGCAGTCAGTAAATCCGCAATCTCTGCGGTAACTGGAAAAGTGGCTTCGAAGCACTTGTACAAAATGTAGTCAAGAGTGGTGTATATACGATGTCCTTTTATCAGATCACTCCACTTCAGGTTGTTTGTCTAGACAGCGTATTTCTGCACTTTTTTCTTCTTTTTTCTTCGTTATGCTCAGAACAAGTTCGTGACTATCTGTAGCTATCTTGCAGTTAGTGGGATAGATGGTAACTGTCTCTAGGGATGACAGAATGAGAGAGAAAAGTGCACAAATATGCACCGTTCGGGCGAAATAGTGAGGGCGAATTTAGAGAATCAGGTTGTGAGATTATGTATACCTATTTGCACTTTCCCTCTCATTTTGCCGTCCTTTCTATCTGTTGATCCTTCACCGAGGTCCAAAATTGTAATTTTTCCACTTTATTATGAAGTTCATACGCGGACAGGTCTTAAAAGGGGTTTTCTATAAAAATAAAGGATGTAATCCAATTTTTTTCAAATTGAGTAAGTTCAAGGTAACGGTGCCTTGTTTATCGATTCTTATACTTCATCACTAGGATTGAAGTATAAAAACTTTTGTTTTTTTTTAAGGGAACAAGGTACACAACATTAAAATGCAATAAACGCAGAACATAAATGATTAGGAAACATCTTGAACAATTGACTGATTATTTCCGAACAGGTTTGTCTTTGTGACTTTTATTAATTGGTCTTATTTTTCCGTGACCACCGGTGGTGCTCTTTTCGCTCTCTCCAAATCGCATGCACTCTCGCCTCTCTCTAACCGGCCACCGATCCTTCACCTATTTTTGTCGGCGGCCGGTCGGCGACCTTTCGGGGGGAAGTCGGAAATAACTGCAAACTCCTACGCTTATACATGGGAAAGTTCGCGACCCCGTTGCCCAATTGCTGCCGAACTTTCGACGGTCGCTGACCGGTCATACGAAGGGGAATAATCGCGCGGTTGAACACTGCAGAGATCGTGAACACTACACTTTCTAGCAGAAAGTTTCTTGTGTGCGCCAACAATACTTTCAAGAAAGGAAGCAGCCACAAATTAAAAGTTTTAAAATTTTATGAAATTTCTTCTAATGTTTCAAAATGCAAGACAAAACATAGTTCCAATAAAAATATACAAGAAAAAGCTTGAAAATCGCATGTTTTATTTTTTTTGTTCCGAGCTTCCGTCATTGATAAGAATGTCGCTTTTGGCTTAATTCCTTTCGCAAAACACAGTAGCGTCGTCGTTGGGGTAAATTTAAAAAAATCATTTCTCGAAAACTATTAATTTTTAGTATTTTTCCTTTTGGTTTTATGCTAATTTCGACAAGATCTTTCATATAATAGGAGAAAAGTTTTATTGTTTTATAGGTTCTAAATTATAAGAGAAGACAACGTCTATAGACTACGCTAATATGGAAAATCTACAACTAATGCTAAACGGTGCATAGCTGTTTCGCCTTCTTCTGCCAGACAGCTATACACCTCCCAAGGGGCGGAGGCTCCTCAGTGGAAACCCCTTGGGAGTAAGGTCTAAGAAATATTGTTCTAGCACGTAAGCCTATTCTAGAGTGAAAATTCAAATCACTTGAAAAACATGTTTTGTGTTATTTTTATCGATCAAATTGAAACCTAACGCAGCTTTTCTCTTTTCTTATTTTCAAAGCCTCATAATTTAACCTGGTTTCGAGGGGGATATAAGCTTCACTTGAAAATCACTTCAATGTCTCTTTTTATTAAAATAGTAGTCCCACAGCCTGTCGCGGGCAAAGTGAAACTTCATTAGCATGACCCGGACCCGGGAGGGGGGGACGAGGAATGAGTGAGGGATGAAGGGAAAAGAGTGTAAAATCGAGGTTTTTTCAACGTTTTTCTTGTATAACAGGAGTACGAAATGGAAATTAAAAAATCTGACTGCGCTACACTGTGAGGCTGACCATCCCATACAAGATGCATACTCACTTACCCACTAAAATTCAAAGGCCAGGGAGCCTTTGAGTTTTGAATGAAGACAATTTCAAAATTTTTCGATCAAAACAAAATTTTCATTTTCGATTATATGCCTGTAGAGTACTACAATACAAACGTGTTCTCAAAGTTTCAATTCTTTAGGTGCAGGCACCTCTCTGCAGTAGCCGCTTCTGTCCGAAGAAACCGTCAGATCGGTTAGCTAAAATGATGTTTTAATGCTAACCAATTTGCGTTATTTAGCTTTATATGGTCACTTGAAAGCATATTTGAGTAGATCCTATGATAATTTGCAGATTTTACTAGCACAATTTCACGTCTATAATGTACAGAACACCATAACAAAAAGTCCACAATTTGGAGGAAATTAGCATGCAATGTGTGATGCAATGTGAAACTACCCCATTAGATTTACCGTATCCCACTCATTCAGATGGCCGTACTGAGGCCTAGAGAGCTGTTTAGAATCGGGATTTTTGCACATCTTGTTGTATAGACCATACTGCTATGTTTCCAACGACTAACTCAGTAACGATTTTTTTCGTGGGACATTTCCTTTAATCGCTACTCTACGCGCAAAGGCTATTTATTCTACATAGAATTTATCAAAAATAACGCTAAATAATTAAAACCTAGTCTAAAACCCCCGTTAAAAGTAACAGCAAATAAAGAAAACGTGTAGATAGTCGTTTGTGTTACAGTAGTTATAGTCTTGATGTTTTGTAAATGTCGTCCACAGGGTGCACTCACGGGCACACCACTCATGAACTGGTCTCTCCTTCAACAGTTTTAATTTCTCTTTTACTTCGAATTTCTCCTCATTTATGCAGGAACTCTCGCACGGCAAACACCGTATCCTAAGCATTTTGGCTCGTTCGCTTTACATTTAGAACACTGTGTGTAGTAGGTTGGCAGATCTATCGAAAAGAAAAAAAAACTAATTTGAGCTTCTGCAAGAGGCAAAAATCGCCGAACTCACTGTTCAGCCTGAAGCAAAACCATCAAAGGGAAAGGTGCGATAGGTGTTCAATTATCACTCATTAGAACACATAAATGAGGAGAAATTCGAAGTAAAAGAGAAGTTATTATTTTTTGTTAAAGGAGAGACCAGTTCATGAGTGGTGTGCCCGTGAGGCACCCTGTGGACGACATTTACAAAACATCAAAACTATAACTACTGTAACACAAACGACTATCTACACGTTTTCTTTATTTGCTGTTACTTTTAACGGGGTTTTAGACTAGGTTTTAATTATTAAGCGTTATTTTTGATAAATTCTATGTAGAATAAATAGCCTTTGCGCGTAGAGTAGTGATTAACGAATTAAGTGAGCGGTGCTTTGTGATCTGCCAATTTTGCCTCAGGCAAAGTTGGCAGACGCCTCTAACTTTAAACTATCCTCTTCTCCAAGAAATTCATAACAGTTTTCTGGTCTAACTTAGTCATCCTAATAATAACCTAGCAACTCCAAGGTCGCTTGGGGTGTTTCGTTTGTAAATGAGCGGAGTTTTGAGCTCTGCCATTTTTGCCTTAGGCAAAGTTGGCAGACGCCTCTAACTTCAAATTGCTCTCTTGTTCAGAAGTTTCTTTACAATACACCGGTCTAACTTAGTCATCCTTAAGATAACAAAGCGATTACAAAGTGCTTTGACAGTTTGGGTTCGAGAATGACCGGAGTTTCGGGTTCAGCCAGTTTTGTCCCAGGCAAAATTGACAGATGAGCAAATGCTGTAGTCCTCGCCACACGGCACCTCGCGAAAAGCAAAAGTCCCATATGTGGGTTTCCGATGTTATCGTTCGCAGGGAATATTAATTTTTAAATATACTCTTCTGATTCCTCTTCATATTAGTGCGACAAGGGAACCATAGCTGGAACCTTGCTTACGGGCTGTGTTCAAAACTGGGATAGCTTTCACTGAAGAAGCAGAGAAAAGGAGGATTATCATACACAACGAAATTACAAGATGAAGAAGAGAGCAATGACATGTAAAGTAAAACAAGCACAACCGAAAACACTTATATCAGCATTTTCAGGTGCACTGGAGCACACCCTAGTCTTTACCTGACAATAGCCACTTTTTGATAAAGATGAGCTTGTAATACCAATTTATCCTTTTGCTGTTTTTTCGATCTTTACAAAATTGGTTGTTTTGGTAAGACCGAAGTTGAATTGGGTACTAGGGCAAATCAAGTAGAACATGGTCTAAAATAGACCGGTTCTGCGTTTTGCCAACAATTATTTTTGAACACTTCTTATGTCATTGCATGTTAATTTCGTCCAAATTGTGGACTTTTTGTTATGGTGTTCTGTACATTATAGACGTGAAATTGTGCTAGTAAAATCTGCAAATTATCATAGGATCTACTCAAACATGCTTTCAAGTGACCATGTAAAGCTAAATAGCGCAAATTGGTTAGCATTACAACATCATTTTAGCTAACCGATCTGACGGTTTCTTCGGACAGAAGCGGCTACTGCAGAGAGGTGCCTGCACATTGAAACTTTGGGAACACGTTTGTTTTGTTTTGATCTAAAAATTTTGAAATTGTCTTCATTCAAAACACAAAGGCTCCCTGGTCTTTGAATTTTAGTGGGTAAGTGAGTATGCATCTTGTATGGGTTGGTCATCCTCACAGCGTAGCGAATTCCGATTTTTAAATTTCCATTTCTTAATCCTGCTATACAAGAAAAACGTTGAAAAAACCTCGATTTTACACTCTTTTCCCTTCATTCCTCACTAATTCCTCGTCCCCCCCTCCCGGGTCCGGGTTATGCTAAT
Organism: Micoletzkya japonica; assembly: GCA_900490955.1. Classification (NCBI taxonomy): domain Eukaryota; kingdom Metazoa; phylum Nematoda; class Chromadorea; order Rhabditida; family Diplogasteridae; genus Micoletzkya; species Micoletzkya japonica. Next base: position 321,319 of record LS846223.1, on the reverse strand, counting down.
GAAGTTTCACTTTCTCCGCGACAGTCTATGTAGTCTTAAAGGAGCTGGCCCACGAGTACGGTAGCATTTGAATTCCCGCGCTGCTCTGATATTGCAATTTCGGCTTTTCCGCTCATCTCTTTGGTCGTTCTTTTTCATAAAATGATCGGAATAATGTGGAAAATCGTTTTGTCAACGAATCAGAACTGTATCTCATCTTAGTCAGCTAATATATTGGATTTTGTGAAAAGCGCGTTGCTCTTTGCTTACTCCTAAGTACTTAGTACTCCTAAGTACTCCGCGGAGAGTGAATGAAATCGCATAAAATTTGGAATGCCCGATCAGGATGATTAGATCTATAAAATAAAGTAAAAAGCGAATATAGTCAGAAACTCGTGGTACGGCTCCTTTAAGTTTCTCTTTCCGAATTACAAATTCAAAGTCGGTTTAATCTCCAATTTTCTTCATCTATGTCCTAAATCTTTTTTAGATCAATTTTTACGAATTTTTTTGCATAAACATCGATTACTGCAGATATTCAAATTTCTTCATTACAGCAGGACACGTTTGAACAAATTTTGAATTTTGAAATATCCACAACTCTCTTCGGCTTATAAAATAATATATTTCCATATTTTTATTAGGCATGCTGAAAGGCCGTTCTGCATTACGTATTTGCAGAGTGTATGTTTGTTCCTTTTGTTACTTTTGATTTTCCTTCTTGAACTAATCAAAACGTAAAGGGATATGGAAGTGATTTTCATGTAGTTTTCATATGAAAAATATAAAAATATATCAAAAAGAAAAATCCTTCGGCTTAATTCTTTTCGCTAAACACAGTAACGCCGTCGTTCGGTGAAATTTAGATTTTGAATAACTCGTTAAATTTTTTTGCTTTTAGATTTTTTAATTCTTTCATATGTAAGTCACATGAAAATTACTTCCATGTCCCCTTAATATTCTAAAACATTTGCAGGAAAGGTTCTCGTGATCTGGTGAACAATTGCAGGTAAGGTTCTCGTGATCTGTCGGCGTTCCTCGACGAAATAGAAACCTTTTGAGCGTTAGATTGCACAGCATTCCAAGCATTCTAATAGCGAATAGCGGTTTCCGCGCATAGGATTTGATCCTGCAGGCGAATACGTTAACCGAAAATTATGAATTTAAAAACTTAAGTTCGTTACTATGAATTCCATAGGCTCTGAAATTTTTGGGCAGATTGGTTCAGCCATTCTTGAGAAAATTCAAAAAATATAGTGGTCAATTCGCTATTAGACACATTCTTCACCGGGCGGAATGCTGTGATTGAGGTGGGAGGAGGGGGCGACGGGGAACGATAGAAAAAGAGAACGGAAAGACACGAGACATACGACCTTGTGAAGATACGTGCACTTACGTTGAGCGATTGAAAAAAGTACGTATCTATCTACTTTCCCATTTCTTGTTTGGAGTATGATCGTACGCTTTTGAGCGGCCATGATTTTCGGAATGAGTTTTATCACAGTTTCGACATCTTCCGTGTTGATTTTTTAGTCGAAAACTCTTTCTCATGGTTATGAGTGGAAAATGTTGCAGGAAGAAGCGTTGGTATGGGTTGAAATCTCGTACAAAAGACATTACAAAGTCGAACAAAGACTCCACCACCAAGAGATGCTGGTAATCGGAAGAGCAAATTCACCGTAATAGGCAACAGCACTGTACAGTTTTTTGCAGCACTGTACAATCATAAATTCGAAAAAATTTAATTAGTTTTGCTATAAGATGTGAGATCGGGAAACGAAATCATTGAACAATCACAATATATAAGTGAAATAATACGTCTAAGTGTAATAGTTGTTTATATATATATATATATATATATATATATATATATATATATATATATATATATATATATATATATATATTTATTTTTTATTTGAGAGCATCGACCTGCCTGTGCCCAACTGCAAAATGTTTTCTGATTTGCCTGAAAACAAGTTTCCTAGGGTAAAATTACAGCTTGTGAACAAATTTTTGAAATGAGTTATGATATTTTAAACGAAAAAATGCTTGATATTATTTTTCTCAGGAACCAGTTGAGGTTTAGTTCAAGGGTTCATTTGAAAGACAATTTTTCGCTCTACAAAATACTTTATATATCAAATCTATATCAAATCTTAGATATTTCATTATTATGCTTTTTGTTTGCATCCCTTGATCTAACAAACCAAGGAACGCCTCAATTACAAACAGATAGGAAGTATCCTCGCACGATTCAAGACACAAGCGCATGCTGAAACGTCGCTATCGGAAGCAATGCAAGTTGTTGATGAATTACTTCAAGGAGAAGGAGATGGAGATCACGAATTCACGAAGGACCCGGAGAACATTTCACAAGAAGATTTTATTTTTGAGGCAGTTTGCGAAAAAATCGATTATATTTTTCTTTCCTATTAATTTTTTTTACATTAATTATGCTGTACTTAAAGGAGCCGGACCACCAGTTTCTGACCGTATTGGCTCTTTACGTCATTCCATAGACCTAATCATTCTGATCGGGTATTCCGAGTTTTATGCGATTTCATTCACTCTCCGCGGAGTAGTGAAGGTGCAAAGAGCAACACGCTTTTCACAAAATCGGATATATTAGCCGACTGAGAAGAGATACAGCTCTGAATTATTGACAAACATATTTCTTACATTGTTTTGATCATTTTGGTAAAAAGAACGATCGGAAAAGATGGGCGGAAAGGCCTAAATTGATATATCAGGGTAGCGCGGGAGTTCAAATCCAACCGTACTCGTGGGCCGGCTCCTTTAATCCAATTTCACCATGTATTTTATCCAATTCTGTTGAGCTTTTTCTATGAATAAAATGAGTAGTTGGAACATGTATTACAAAATTATTTTCATTGCGATCTCATGTTTTATCGCTGATTAGAGAGGAGGGGAAGAAGAAGAAAGAATTGGAACACTTGCCGCAAGTTTAATCTGGGGATAAAGATGGCCAGTTATTTGCCCAATTTATGTCGAGCTCCTCATAAATTGCGCAATTTATCAGCAAATAATGTGGATCTATTTTTGGGCTTCATCATCCGCAAAGATCTTGCAGCAACGGGGATTAGAACCCTCCGCTGCTGCATGCAAGACAATATTGTTACCTCTACACTATCAAGACACACAATCTCTTCTTCTCATTCCTCACTCATAAACCAAAGAGGACACTCGCTGAAATCATTCTCATTTTCCGCTTTCGCTCTTTCTCGGTCGACCGGTAGATCAATGTTAAGGATGAAAATGACTGAGAGAGTGAGTCTCACAAATATCTCGAGATTAATCGGGAGGTCAGAGAACAACGATAGAGCATGCAAGACGGAGAGAGGGAAAAGGCCCCTCATTCATGGGGAACCTTTTCCTCTCTTCAAAGCACACACTATCTCGCCTTTCTCCGGACACCTCATCATTAATGGCGAGAAAAAATTGAGGGATAAAGGTCGCAATTAATTCCTCAATTAAAGACGACCGCTGAAAAGAGCGTAGGAATGAAAAGAGTCAGAGAAAAAAAGGCGAGAAAAAGGTCGCAATTAATTTATCATTTATTTGATCAACTTTTTCTCCACATTAGACGCGCGGTTGGTTCGATCAAGGGATGCAAACAAAAAGCATAATAATGAAATATCTAAGATTTAATATTTATAATTAACGGAACGTCAAAAGACATTGTATGTGCTGGATTTTGCCCAAATAGATTTGCCTTACTTGCCGGCGGTAAGGTACCATTACTGGTGAGATCCTGAAACTACCATACTAGTTTACATGATCCATCAGAATGATAATTCTCTTTTTGGTAAATACAATTTGTAGATAAGAATACCATCTGAAAATGCTACTTTACGGGCTCTCATTTGTGACCATTGAACTGAGAATATGGGTGTCACAAGATATTATTGGAGGAAAAGGAACGTTGAGAAATCTTAGCAGCGCACTCCGCTAAATACAGTGAAACTCTCTTGGCAAAGTGCCAGCTTAGGCTAAAGCCCGGCTCCGGCTGAAGTTTCACGGTGGTTAGCGGAAAGAACTGCGCAGCTCTCTCAACGTTCGCTTTCCTTCAATAATACATCACGTAATGGATTCCCCCTCCCACCCACTTTTCAAGGCTCTGTAACTTTTTTCACGTTACCCTAAAATTTTGATTTTTTTCGCTCTATAGGGGTAAAAAACGTGGCGAATTCGAATCCGGTGAGAGAAGTGGTGGCCAGAGCCCGGAACAGGTTCAAAATTGCGAAATCTGAATAATTTCTAGAGTTCTAAAAAGTATTTTGTAGAGCGAAAAATTGTCTTTCAAAAGTGCCCTTGAACTAAGCCCTCAACTGGTTCCTGAAAAAATAATATTAAGCATTTTTCCGTTTAAAATACCGTAACTTATTTAAAAAATTTTTGTCATAACCTGAGACCTAAACCATCGTGTTCTGGGTGTAATTTTACCCTAGGAAACTTGTTCTGAGGCAAATCAGAAAAAATTTTGCAGATGGCCACCATTACGTTGCAGAGAGGTCGACCCTCTCAGACGGCGCGTCATATATATATATATATATATATATATATATATATATATATATATATATATATATATATATATATATATATATATATATATATATATATATATCTATATATATATATATATATATATATATATATATATATATATATATATCTATATATATATATATATATATATATATAT
>LS846223.1:305045-316511 GCA_900490955.1 Micoletzkya japonica | reverse complement strand
GACGAATCACCGATGGCTAAGCTGTTTTTTTACCTCGAGCTCCGAACCATCGCGCTGCTCCGTAGGAGAGATGAAAAACGATTGAAACGCAAGAAGGAAGTGTTCATTCCCGTTTCTAAACATACCTAAGCATTGGTACAATTATGCTACTTTCAGATCACGTTTTGATCATCGCAGTCTTTTTTCAAAAAGTTTTGATTTACTTTTGTACTATTTTAATGTGGCAACTTTCTCAAATTTTGAACAACACCAGCTTCTGTTGGAGAGCCATGGTTAATATAATCATCGTCGGCGTAAATGAATAAATAAATGCGTGAATAAAAAACAAACAGTCATCAAAGTCCTCTGAGTCGCTTACTCCTGCCTGCCCGCGGAGACGTTCTTGATATCTTACCGCATAATCGCAAGACCACGGAGTGACCACCCGTCCGTTCTACCTCAGACATGTGACGTCTAGCTGTCGTGTCTCTGTCTCCGTCACATTATCGAGATAGCGCAATGCAAGCAGACAGGCGAGGAGAGCGGGATTTATCAGGTCAACTCACCGGTTCTCCCCCCTCCCCCCCTCTCGCCCCTCTCGCCGCGTACCCGCCCCCTCAGCGGTTACGTATAGGGTGATCGGTATCTCTACCCCTGCACCTTCACCCCACTCCTCCCACCGTTGGATTAGAGAGATCAGTCGCGTTTTGCTCTCCACGAGTACGGTAGCATTCAAATCATCTCTCGCCCTTTATATTTGACCTTTTCTTAGCATACTCCTTTCATAATAGAATGAGAATTAATAGTTAAAATTTTAGAGATAAAAATCGAAAAAATTAAAATTTTAGAGATAAAAATTTTAGAGATACAATTTTCATGCTTCATACATCATTCATAACCGCTTCGGCAGCAAAACCAATCAGACATACTGACCAATATTACTCGCGATTACAAATCTCTACGAAAATATAACCTTGTACTTTTAATTGAAAAATTTTAAAAAATTTAATCTTACTCGATTGCACTTTTATAGCGCTTTTCTATAGAGATGAGGACGCGATTTTCAAGTGAACTCATGTGAAAGATTTAGCTGAAATTAATATGAAAACAAAAAAACAATATTTGAGAATAATGTTTGTTCTCCACTGGCAACGACTAACATTAAGCCAAATGGAATTATACTAAACGACCGACTCACAGAAATGAAATTTCTATGAAAAAATGTTTTTTTACAATTGTAATTGTAAAAAAGTTGCTTATCGTTTCTCACTCCTTTTACACAAATACGATTGTCATAATTTTATTGGGAGTTTATTAGAGTTCTTATGCTCGAAATTTTCGGATTTAGTGCATCAGAAAGATCAATTTATACAATTTATCATAGAAAATGATGGTGTGAATGAATTGCCCTGAAAAGTGTGGCATTTCTCCGTTGAAAAAGACCGTAGTGGTCCATATCTTAATAACCTATTCATTGTATATTCGGTTTTGTTGCCATAACTTTTTTCAGTTGAAATTTAAAAATCTTCAGGTATATAAAGCGGACGATCGTTTAAAATGGCTACGTGGAACGATCAAATTGGAGCTTTCGTACAAATACAAGTAAGCGATGTTTCTAAATAATTCTAAACGACATAAAAATATGTTTTCGTGTCATGAAAATTTTCCCTATTTAAAACTTTTTTGAACCGCATACGACATTTCTATTATATAATCGAGTCATAAATTTCTTAAAACCCAACAAATGTTTATGAAATGAATTTATGAATTTGACCATATTCCCCAAATTGACCCATACGAAGTTGCCACTAATTTTTCAGTGCTGAAATTATGAAAAAAATAACTAACATAGTAAAGGCAATTCGGCCAACTGAAGGAGAAAGTAGGGATGTAATTCTACAAAAGAATATAAAATAAGCATTATCTCTTCAGCCGGCACCCTTGTCCTTCCCCTCTGTTCTATCAATGTCGCCCTCCGGCTCTTCCATCCCTTCACTCACCAGTGGCTACAGTACTCCCCTTCCTCCGAACTATTCCCCGTCCAGTTCCACCCATTCCACCAGTCATGCATCCCCCGCTACCAGCCAATCCCCCTCCATTCCCTTTGATCTTCAACGGAAACTTGAACAAGCAATGCTAGATGGATGCATTCTGATACCCAGCAATACATCTACTGCTATTCCTAAACGATAACCGTTTAATTTGAATACCCTATTCACGCCGTTGTACATAACTTAGAGATTTTTCATACGGTTGAATATTATTTATTTTGGTAAACCCAGTGTGCGATTCGTGTAAAGACCGAAAATCTAGACAAGAACTATTAATTATTATAAAGTTTGTACAAGAAATCTTTTAGTAAAATATATTTATCAAGTTCTTGATTTATATGAAGACTTTTGAGCTTGCAAAACCAAAAAAAGATGCTATTTCTGAATGCTCTGCAACTATGATAGGTTCGGGATCTTCATTGAAATGGAATTCACTACTCCCACGTAATTATAGATCTGCTGTGCCGCGATATTCCGCACAGCGGAACGTGGCCAAACTGTCTGGAGATAAGAAAGTGACCAGGGGTGAAGGGATCACCAGTGTTTTCCTGACCTTGTTTCCTCTATCCCAAAGCGATTTGTCATTGTGATTGTAGTAGTGCAATTCGGAAGAGAATGCTACAGCTGTATCCATTTCCTCTGACACTGATTAATTTCAGTCCTCATTTAAGTTGACGGAGTGCAAACGATACTGCGAATAGCAGCGCCTAGAAGCAGAAAAATTTCAAAATCCAAGTGTCGATTGTTGCTTTATTTGTGACGGGATCACAAATATGTTACATCTTCTCAACTATGTGGCCAGAAATACGTAAATCAGCTCTGGTTCTCAAACGACCAGTTCACATCCGACCTTCTCAAGCAATCAGCTCTCAAACGAATGATTATCGATTCTTATTTGATGATCCCATCGATCTTGGTCCAATAATCCCACCATACCATTCTCGACTCGCTGTCAATGTCAATACTAAGATCAAGAACATTTCTATGAGTGATCGGTCGAATCAGGTTTATCAAGCGAGACACTCGCGATATGGACAGCTTTCTCTACGTAATGTACAACGGTAATGAGCGCAACTAACGGAAGGTGAAGGGTACGGAGGGAGAAGGATTGGAAGTGGGAATGAGAATGCAGCCGTCTTGCAGGGCCTTCTCCAGCTTCATTTGCAGATCGATGGGAATATTGGAGGCGGAGAAGGAGGAGGGGAACACGGGGTGCGAAGAGGAGGAGGAGGAGGAGACCGACCCGATCGAGGAGGACGCCGGGAAGGTGAAGGGGGCGGACGGGGAGGAGAAGGCGGAGCTGAAGGCCGTCGTGTTGGGCTGAGACTGTGACGGAGCGCCGAACGACGTACCGATGTAGGCCTGGAAAGGGGTTGCGATGGTACAGATGCTGCTTGAAGCTGAGGAGCAAAAGTGGGCCCAAGCTTACGCCTCATCGGTAAAATTCAAAACCTCCTTTACCCCAAGTGGCTAGCGTAAATTCAAAATTACCCGGGCCAGTTGGCGCCCGAAGAGGCGTAAAGCTGGGGTAAGTTCGCTCAGCGTGACTATGTATGAACGGTTCAAAGGCGGAAATGGGACTTACATTCGCACTTCCAAGAGGCTGATTCCAAGACATGGCGAAGAAGTGAGTGGTTGAGTGGTAGTCGGGGCTGAAATTGCATTATTACTACGTGAATAAGAAAGCCGAGATGAGCTGTGAGGAGGCTCACTAGCAGACATGGAAAGAACCGGCACGAGCTTAGATATGAAGCATAACAGACGAGAGTGGGTAAAAGAGACACTACTGCGCAAAGACATGGATGAAGCTCGTGCTGAGGAGACAACCTTTGCTCACGACCCAAGTAAGCAAAAATAGGGAAGGGAAGTGAGCGAAGGCTTTGCACAAGGCCCGAACAAGGCGCTTAAGTACGGGTTCTCCTCAGGCTTCACTCCACGCCTTGCGAGGCTGAGATGTCGTCCGGGAGATATTGCAGTGGGGCTACGATGCGATACGAGTTCCGATTAGATCGCTCGCTTTTCCAAAGCGCATCGGCGAACTAGCACCCTACTTTGTTTGTTTGTTTTTGCAATAAAGTTGCATATATTTCAAGCATAAGCTGTAAGTTCTGATATGGAGATATCGCCAGACAGACACCCCCGCACCACATTCCCCGTTTAATCCTCGTATCCATCCCGGAATTAATCGCTCATCCGCGGTTCAATGCCATTGTTTACGCAGCAAAAGTTGGGATCAATCCTAGGATCAAAGCCGAGATTGATCCTCGCATTGAGCCTATCAATCCATCATCGGGATCAATCGGGGAGAGGGGGTTAACTACCACGGCTAAAGAAGGCTGCATTACTGCCACCAAATCATACGCACTATTAGAACATTCTATTACTAACAATATACTAATTGTAACTAACTTGAGGAAATGTTCAAAATCATCTTACAGACCGAAATGTTAAAAAGAAAAAAAATGATGCGTATGAGATAAGAGATTGTCGCGCTGCATCCTGTTAGAGTATCAGCAAAGCATCTTCTCTGTATAATCGACGAAATGTTATTAATTTAACGTATGGTTGAGGAAAATGTTCCATCAGTCGTCTCATTCCTACTTCCGGCGAGAGAGCGAAGCGGTATGAAGAGAGTGCAGACAAAGTAGGAATGAGTTTACTGACGGAACTTTTTCGTCAATATTACACTTTTTTAAACAGCCGAAAATAGTAATAAACATTATTAATGTCATCTGTTGTTATGCGTCCCCTGTGCTCTGCGCTAAATACTAAAGATCTGCATTGTTGATCCACGAAGTAAACTCATTAATACTTTGTCACATCATTCTACGACATCAAAAAGCGAACGGTATAGATTCAGAAACTAAATTACGTTGAATAGAAAGTATGTGAGAATTAGGATGATTCGGAGACACTGTTTTGAGGGTGGAGAGGAAATGGCTACATTTTAAAATTAAATTTTATTGTGTTCCGTTCGGGACCATTCGCAAGATCGCAATTATTAAGTTCGAACTACGGTTTCGCTTTTTGATATTTTTGGCTTGCTTTATAATGCTGTGTTGTCTGCACTCTCTTCAAACCGCTCCGCTCTTTCGTCATAAATAGGAATGCGACGACGGGCGGAACTTTTTCGTCAACCATATAGTGAGTATAACATCAATTCATACTGTCGGCTGCCTCCGAAGTGAAGGTTTACGCGTAATCCCCGCGCCCGATCGTAAGCCCCCCTCCCCTCCCCGACACCACCTCATTCCTCAGTTATCTCCGCGCCCTCCCGAAGCAGAGAAGCCGGATGTCCCCTTAAACGCACACACGCACACACACACACACACATGCGTAGATAGCTCTGTATCTCCGAAATACGCCCCACATTGTTTCCCTAACGGACTCCCTAAGAAGAGGTGAAACCGTGTCCGCCCATAAGTCGAATGCAATATTTTTAAGAACGATAGAGAGGATTAAGGTGAATACAGATTGATTGTGTTGTTTCACCAGCAATTTTCATATTTGTAGTTAGCCAGAACATCTCACGAGCTACCTAGAGAGACTGCATATTACTGGAATGAAATAAACGAAAAGCTTAGGAATGAAAATCTTGTTTCATTGCTGCTGTTGTTCTATATTCGAGGTCAATTTTAACCTCTTCAAAGCGACATAGAGCCTTCTTTTAAAATGTTAAGTTCAAATAAACATGCTTGATAATGTTCTGACCCATCTTGTCATATTCGAGGATGTTCAAGACTTTGCAGTGCGCAGTCTTTTGCTCTCGTTTAACTGAATACAGCTACGGTTCAGAGTCTCGCGCTTCAAACGACCGTGAAACCGTTAGAGCAACAGTGTCTACTCTCGCCACACTGCCTAATCTCCGGTAGAATCGCCGCCCGAGAGTGCGAGTCCGAGAGGTGAACCGATAAGGAGAAGCTCGAGAGCAAACGAGGAAGCGATACGACGAATTCAATGCTTTTAACACGCTATGAGACGTAGCACATGCTTGTAAAGCTCGGCTAATGTAAAAATAAGCGTCTAAACGGAATTTATTGATCCCGTGTAATATGTTGGTCCACAATGTACGGTCCGGCTCTATGCTCCCTCTGTGAGAAATCGCCGTTTGAAAACCATAGGGCACTCTTAACTTTTTCTCCAAAAAAAAAACTTTTTTTAATTCCCTTGATCGAGGGCATATAATTTAATCTTAATTAAAATCTTGCCGAAATTCAATTCTTTACCATGTATATAAAATAATAATGAAGGGTTCGCTGAATGAAACAGTTGCATACTCTCTCGACACATGCTAACTAATCTCCGGTAGAATCGCCCCCCCCCCCCCCGAGAGTCCGCGAGGTCGGGAGAGCGGATAAGGAGAACCTCGGGAAGGCGCGAGAGGGTGAAAAATGGGAACAACTGTTGGCTTTGAGATGACAACTGTCTTGCTTTTGTATATATTTCTAAAACGTTAAAAAACCGAGGACGTTTTGCCTTTTTTCGCCTCTATTAATATTAAAGGAAAACGAACGTTGAGAGAGCTGCACAATTCATTTCGCTAACCACCGTAAAACTTCAGCCGGAGCCGGCTTTTAGCCTAAGCTGGCATTTTGCCAAGAGAGCAATTTTGAAGTTGTGATTACAGAATTGGTGCATTTCCAAAAGTGAAGCTTTTTTAAGACCGTCATTGTCGCAATTTGCAATCACAGCATTCCTAGCGTTCGATTAACGAATAGGGGTTTCCGCCCATAGGATCCGATCCTGTGAGCGAACCAGTGAGTGGAAAATTATGAATTTAAATACTTAAGCTCGTCACAATGCGTTCAAGGCGCTCTGAAAATTTGATGCACATTTGTTCAGCCATTGCTGTGTAAATTCAAAAACAGTGGTCAATTCGCTATTAGACACATTCTTCACCGGGCAGAATGCTGTGCAATGATTCTGATATGGTTATCCAATGGTTGCGAGAAACGATTATGCCGTATTTTTGCAGTCTACGAATACGTGATGATCACACTGAGTGACCTTCACCTTGAGACAAATGAGAGGGGACGAACTGTTGATCTATGTATGTTAGATCGAGTGCGGCAAGAGATGAATGATTAGGTAGTGGTGGATAAATATCAGTGCAGTGACGTAAGAATTCACCACCCAGTAATCGTACATTTCAAACAATTTTCTACGGCTTTGAAAATTGGATATGTTAATCTGCATAATTGAAGGAGCAGAGTAAAGCGGAGTCCGAGGGCAGGGCTAGACCGCATCTGAATGAGGGAGGTTGGATGTTGCGCAAAAGTATATGGTTGGCGAAAATGTTCCGTCAGTCGTCTAATTCCTACTTCAGCGGGACGCGGTGTGAAGAGAGTGCAGACAAAGCAAGTTCACGATGAGAACTATTTGGCCAATAATAGAAAGGATAGCAAGCGGTCTGTGATTTTCTATATTTTTTAAAGAACATCAGAAAGGATAACACAGAAAGCTTTCCCCCAGCTTTCTCTAAGCGACGACATAACTTCAAGTAAAAGGAAAAATTATAAGTATCATTGTACTCCAATGAAAATTCATATTCTAGGTATTCAGTGTAGTACCCGTTATTATTTCTGTTTATAAATTTATTAAATAAACTTTTGGAGCTCTGCTCTGGGGGATGCCAAAATGCAAACTGAAAACGAATTAGGACAGTCAAAACTGCTCAGAAATATTTTCCCATTCGTCGTTCCGCAGACCCTCCCTCCGCCCCTCCATTTCATCCATTTCATTCATCCCTCATTCGTTCCTCGTAGACGGTCGCTCTCCATTCATGTCCACTCGCGATCCACATGTCAAGCTCACACTCAACTCGAAGGACGGCGAAAAGTGAGACGATAACGGCAGAATTAACGGATTGAGGTTCAAATAGAAACATACTACAACTCTAATTTCCAAAGATAAGTATTAAAAACTTGAGAATTGATTGGAACTACAACGAAGCGATCGCGGCCTTTCCCAATCTGCTGAAGGAACGGCCGGTGAAGTTGGACGGATACAATGGAGTACTTCAAGTGGATGTTGAACTCAATGCGGCCACGGTATGACAGTCATACTACGACTCATTGTCAGTTACATGCTCAGTCCGTTGTCGTCATTCGTGATGATGAAGTAGAAATGACTGCAACTGACGGAACGCTTTTCTAAATATTAGATACTATCTATTAATCGATACTAATAGATACTAATAATAGATACTAATAACGGATCTATTAGATAGTAGCAGATATCAGTATGATTATTCAGTATTTTTACAGTACGGTATTATACAGATGAATTTGCGATAAACCTCCAAGCGTTTGGACAAGCATAGATACTAATAAACACTGAAAACGCATAAAAGAAGTAATAGTAAAACTAGGGTAGTGAAAGCATATTTTGAGCTTGCAAACCTCGCGAAGCTCTTTCTGTCGAAGGAGGATGAACTGGATTGGAAAGCAGCTGATTCCGTGCTGTTCCACCTGGCAGGTAATAAATATCATAATCTAAAGGCGAATTTCTACTCAAAACTACGATATGCAAATGTTTATAACGGAAAATGTTAGCAAAGAGGCGAAACCACACGTATAGATAATGCTTCCAAAAAATCTTCCTTATCAGTTCACGATAGATGGAAGCCCGAGATGTACCGCATCCTCTCAAGATGCGTAGACTCCTTCTCCGAGGTCAACGTCTTCGGACTGTGGAAATTGTGCTGCAAACAGCGCCATCCCGGAAGAGAAAAGGTTGTCGAAAGAGAGGTCAAAGAGCAAATCTGAATAGCAAAGTGACAATAAATCGGGAGATCAAAGATCAAACTACAGTACAAAGATCACTTCAGCTGGAGCGGTATATCACCTACAACCTCACGTCATCTCTCAGACAGAAGATTGACTTTTTCCGGCTTTCCGAGGAGGAACTGGGCTACTTGCTGAGTCTAAATCGACTGCACGTCGCACGGGAGGACGATGTTGTTGAGGTTTAAAGTCAAAGATCAAAGATCAAAGATTAGAGGTTAAAGAATTGAAAGAGATGAAGATGGCACTTGCAGCTGATCAATCTGTGGATCGAAGGCGACCCTGTGGTGCGCGAGAGGCACCGGTCGAAGTTGTACGAGAACGTGCGGCTGAGGTGGTTGAGGATGAATGTGGTAGGCGCTTTGGAAAAAATCATTATAAGAACCAGATCTTAGTATTATGCTCTACAAAACAAGGACAACCCTTCTATCTATATATGTCATGATAACTTATCAGAAAAAAATTTAAAAAAAAATAAATTACGCATTTTTCAGGAATCGGATCCACTTCTCTCGGAAATGGGTAATTCGCTGAACGAACGCGAGAAGCGAGATGCGATAGTGATGATTGGAGGACACGACGTGGACTACGTCTACAATCCGCCTGCTTATTACGATCATGTACGATTGTTCTTTGATCTTTATATTTTAAAGAATTCCAAATCGGGCGTACTTAATTTTTAGCTTAACGGTTGATCTTTTACCGTTGATCCGGAATCTACAGGGCGCCAATCGCTGGCACTATCTCACTCGTGCCACGCATCCACATGAGCTGCAATATCACGGGGTCAACGTGATTAACGGTGAGCTAATATTAAATTAGTCGTCCATTTTACAAAATACATTATTTTTCTATGATTCATATGTTTTCATCAAAAAAGAAAACAAACATAGAAAATAATGAAGTCAAGGTACAATCTACGTGTTCGGTGGAAGCGGATTCGACGGGAGTTACTCGAAAGAATGCTGGAAGATGACGGTGGAGGGGACCGGACGGAGCTCGTGGATACGCTGTGCTGATATGAACAGCAAACGGTTCGCCTAAATATCTATATTTATGTCTCGGACATCAGCTCTGAGTGGCTTAGAATCTTAATAATAGCATAAATGGTGAATTTTATTTCGGTAAGAAATAATTTATTTCAAAAGCAATATAATGTTGCTTGATTCAGTAGCAACATGAGCCAGATGTCCGTCGTATTCAAGGATAAGCTGTACGTCTTCGGCGGAAACGAGTACATTCTCTCGAGGTAGGTGAATTTTAGAGGTTTAAATCTTAAAGGTTTAGAGGTTTTAGAGGCCGGTTCCCTTTAATGCCTATGTTTCACATGTTATTCATAACCGGCCACCAAAAGCAACGAAACATATCGTCGAAAAGTAACCAATTTGAAACCTCTAGTGAATTTATAATAGCTGTTTTTACAAGATATTATTCCTGTTTACGGAGATGAGCAAAAAGAAACGAAAAAAAAAACAAAAAAAAGATAAACAAAAAAAAACCTATTGCTTTCAGGGTGTCATCTGCCGAGGTTTACGATCCTGTCGAAAACGTTTGGACGCCTTTGCCGTAAGCCAAAGAATGGAGCTTCCTTAGCGCTTGATCTTTGATCTTTGATCTTTTGACCTTTAACCAATCTACCATGTTCAGTCCCATGTCGATTCCACGCTGTGACGCGGCGGCCTGCGTCGTTGGCGATGTGATCTATCTGAGCGGAGGACTGACGCGCAACGAGGTCGGCGTTGGACAGCGATGAGGGAACGTTATTCCCTCGAGAACATTCTCTCTCACCGTTCTCTCCGAAAAAAAAGGAAAGATCAGGAAGAGGCTGAAATTAATAACGTGAGAAAACACTCACTTTCAAAGTAGGTTGAAAATTAGAAATGTCTTCTTTTGTATCAATATCACTTGGTATTATTACAGTTTTTACAACAACAAAAAAAACTAGAAAATTTTGAGTAGCTTGAGCAGAGCAGAACAAGGGGAAGGCAGAGCATGACGGGAAACAGAACCTCAAACAGAACCTTTAAATAGTCCCATTCGGAACCTCACGCCGCACAGTGTTCTAAACGTTAAGCGAACGAGCCAAAATGCTTAGGATACGGTGTTGTCCGTGCGAGAGTTTCTACCGAAATCAGGGTTATTTTTCGGCATCTTCGCTTAACATTTTCACTGTTGTCAGAACACTGTAGCCGCTGGGGGGGGGGGGGTTGCAGTGGAGGTTCCGAATGGGAACCAGGGAGAAAGGGGAGGATCTCATTGAGGTTTTGGATTTGGTTTGACGGCACTAATCAAAGATCAAAGATCAAATATTCAGATCACCACCAGCGTCGACGTGTACTGTCCTGCTAGCAGGGAATGGAAAACGGCGGGAGAGCTGGATACTCCCATCTCTGGTATATATGTCACCAACTATTTCAGTCTGGAAAAAGCAACCAAGGCATTTTTTTCTTAACATTAAAGGGACATGGAAGCCAAAAAAGATTGACTTTCATATGAAAGTTTATCGCCTAAATAATATAAAAACCAAAACCAGAGTGCACAAAAATGTCTACTTCGCGAGATATCCTAAAAATCGTTTCCCAGCCAAGGCGCAGTCTTACGGCGTTTAGCGCATAGGAACAAGGTAAACGGCATCGACGTATTCCCGGAAC
>LS846223.1:293451-304945 GCA_900490955.1 Micoletzkya japonica | reverse complement strand
ATCAATCAGGAATTTTTTAAAAATATTTTTCAAGCACTATTATCTTTATTATCGTCTCAGAAACATATTCTAGAAGTATGGTCATGTTCGGTTTCACAAAATTTCTCGCTTCCATGTCCCTTTTAGACTACATCAAGTTGTTGGGAATTCATTTATATGTCTTTCTTTGTATGAAACTGAGGAGTTTACCAGGCACAGCCAGACGGCCACAATAGACTAACCCCACTCGATCACACCATGAAAATGGGCGATTATTACAAATATGGTTTGAAATCATGCTTATGAATGGGTATTAGGAGATGCGGTAGGACGTAAGGAATAGGTTCCACTTTGTTTCCGGTCAAAAGTGTTATAACGAAATCTGATATCCCATGAATTGTATAGTTTTGGCGCCGTGCCAAAGTGGTGGTCCCGTCCGGCTGTGCCAGGGTTTGAAAACAAAGCCTTTTAATCGCATTATGCGACCGAGAGAGTGATGAGGAGCATGGAAGCATGAAGAGAGTCAGACGATAAATACGCTAATCGCGCTTGGTTTTCAAACCCTAGGGTTTACGATGATTTCTCTCGGATCAAGCAATAGCTTGAGGTCACGCGATGTTCTGCGCGGACGGTGAGCATCTGACTATCGTCGGGGGGTACACGGGCAAGGAGCGCATGAGGACGATACTGCAGAGGACGGCGAGGAACCCGAGGGCCGCCTTCGAGAAGTGCGGAGAGATGAACACGGCGAGGTGAACATGCCCGGGTGTGGGGAAGGACAGAACCTAGGAGAATAGTACGCGTGGCAAGTAGATAGGTATAGTGGCATAAACCGATCCGTCAGTTTCTTTCGTTCCAAAATGAGTCTAATTCTCTCACTTTTGCACACTCTCTCGCCTTATATTCGGAACGATTTTCCAACGGATCTTTTTAATCCACGATAGTAGGCGTGGTAAAAGGGACAGACGCATTCGGTACCGTGGTCATGTGAGCGGAGACTAATCGAATCCGTCAGGATGCCGTCAGGAATTTGAGCAGATTACCGTTCCGAATGGAGCATCGTCAACAAAATCTTGGCGCTACACTTTGCGCATTCCTTCATCCTTCACTGAAGCCAACCAGGAATGGGAATACTGTTGCTGCCATTCAGAAGCCATTTCTCACTCGTCCTCACGAAACATGAAATGATGGTATTCGGTGGAAACGACGGAAGGGGAGCTTATGCGGAGAGGTGTGGAGATTATAATATTAGCGCACGAATCGCAATATTGTCTTTGCATTATCGTAATATATTATTATAAATGGAATAAACCGATCCGTCAGTTTCTTTTATTCCAAAATGAGTCTAATTTTTTTCTCTCACTTTCGCACACTCTCATATTCGGAATTATTCGGTATTCGGCCTTATATTCAGAATATTCGGCCTCATATTCATAATGATTTTCCGATGGATCTTTTTAATCCACTATATGAACCATCAAATTTCAGATTATATTTTTAAAATAATGAATATAAGTATAGATAATGAGTTCGCTCTACAGCAAAACCTCGTGCCTCACAGGTTTCGCAACGGAAAGTGGGAGGCCATCGAGTCTACCGGTTTCGAGATGAGAGATACGGCAATTGTGCTGGTGCCAGACTTCCGAGATGAGGTCAACCGTAACCATTATTTTTTGAGAAGGAGACTCAGCCATAGAAAACAAAGTGGAGTAGCCTCGGTCAGACCGTGGCACAGTTGCGTTAACCTCTGATTCCTTGATCACTGTTTCCACCAGAATACCTGAAAATAACACCAAAAGCGAATGCTTTACACATATTGCTAGGGTGACCGGAGATGTTTCACTATCATGATTATAGGTGATGCAACTGATTGAATAGCTGCTTTGGGAATGACGTGAAGCCACGGCAAATGGAACGGCTTTCGAGTAAAGAATCTGGCATATTATTTTCATGCTAACGTGCTACACAACATTAGAGAATTGTTTATTGCACTAACCAGACGGAATCACAAACGATACTGGCAAAACAATTCACAACAATAGATTACGTATTATCACAAAGGTGTGAGCGATAGTTGATCATAACTTATTCTCACGTAATTATTCACAAACCCTTATATCTGTGGAGTAGAATAATCTTGACACTCCCACTCTAGTCGTATGCCATCTCCGTCATTTCTCCTGTCCGCGTCCGTGCTGAATTTGTTCTCTTTTTTGTCCGCTTTCACAAGCTTTCCGCTTCTCCCCTGGATATTTACTATTTAACTACTACGATTTCTTATTGTCGATCCTCGCATTCAAATTTGCGTTCCGACAGTAGTGATTCCGTCTTAATATAAAAAAGAAAACGACGTACTTCAATGTAATTATGAACTGCTCGCCGTTCATTCGCGGCAGGTCTATCTTGAGGGGCAGAGATATCTGCAAAGTCAACGCATATAAATAATATAATTACAAAATTATTATTTAGCTGTTTTCCGAAATATCTATGTACATTCCAAACCTTGTCCTCCTTGCACGGCACAATATCGGTAGATTCCGTTTCTCCATCGCTGTTTTTGTACGAAAACGAGAGCTTTTCCTCTACAAAGCAATTCCTGTTCGCGTTTCTTCTCCTTTATGAAAATTGAGAAATAAAGGAAATGATGGGATACCGTCTGTGCAGCTTGTAATGCCTTTACGTGCGATGTCTACCCTTACGACAGTCAATCGACATTCATGGGCCGCAGGGGGAATTATGGACCACCTAAAAGATTAAGCAACGTCAGTTAGAGATTAATTCAGACTAATCAAATACATTTATTTAATTTCGAGTGGAGTTTGCTGTTAGTTTAGAGACTATTGACGAAAAAGTTCCGTCAGAAGTCTCATTTCTACTTCAACTGCACTCACTTCTACTTCAACTCTCTTCCTACCACTTCACTCACTCATCGTAAATGAATGCGACGACAGACGGAACACTTTTGTCAGCCATACCTGAAGTGCATGCTAGTATTGTATCCCTCCGGATATCCCGGCTGAGAGATGGCACCCGAACTCTCGTAGTTCGTGTCGAAAATCAACGTCTTCTCTGAACGCACGATTATCATGGTTAAACAAAAAATTTGAAATATAGAAATAAATTTAAAAAAGATGGCGAGAAACCGTCAACGACGTCTGCCGTGTAGTAGGAAGCGGAGTATCCCGCACCGTTGTTCGTGTCGTCTGTGATCAGAAGAAGTGAGAGGACGTTGCCTCTGCAAATATTCTTGTTTTTTATCTGGGAATAATTTTTCACTGTTTTAGTAAAATTAAGGTATATTATGCCGATAACCAACCCCGATAGGACAGGCGGGGGAATATGCGCTCCGCACCACTTCATTTCACACAACGACGCGTTCTTCGGATCGTTTATCTGTAATTCTTCCAGAATTGTCCCCATTTTCTCATCTATTTTTCTGAAGCCATCTTCAAAGGAGCCGGCCCACGAGTACGGTAGCATTTTGAATTCGCGGGCTACCCTGATATGCAATTTAGGCCTTTCCGTTTCGGGTCGTTCTTTTTGTTAAAATGATCAGAACAATGCGAAAAATCGTTTCGTCAATGAATCAGAGGTGTATCTCTTCTCATTCAACTAGCATGTTCGATTTTGTGAAAAGCGCGTTGCTCTTTGCACCTTCAGTGCAAAGAGCAGCGGAGAGTGAATGAAATCGCATAAAACTTGGAATACCCGATCAGTAAGATTAGGTCTAAAGAATGACGTAAAGAGCGAATAGGGTCAGAAATTCGTGGTGCGGCTCCTTTAACCGAATTCATCGTTTTATCAACCAAACTAGCCCAGAATTATTGTTAATGAAACGACCGGTTTGGTCAAAAGAATGCTTTTTGTTTTTCTCGGACTCTTGAGGCCTTTTCACTATAAATCGTGTCTACTCTCCTCGTCTTCGACACTAGCCAGCGTACCGTGAGATAGTCGAATTCGCACGCAGTCACCGCCGTATCCTCGTCCTTCACACGAACGGTAGGATATTCCAGATCGAAGATACTGAAATCGAGTATAGCGCGCCACAGTCATGTGTTTCTGATGGTTACGTCCGGCAGACGTCCATCAGAATGATGATGGTTCTGATGGTTGAGGTTATAATGAATGGGTTATCACAATGTTCTTGAATTCGGAAAGCGAAATTCACAAGGATGTCATCTTTCCAGAGTCAGAGGAAGCTCTAGGTGCTTGACACAAGTTAGATTTAGCGTCTATCACCATGCCCTTCCCCTCTCCTTCACGACAATGTATTCGTGGTGCGCGGCACACCGATCTACCGTACGGGGAAATGACAGAATGACTTTCCGCTTTGCAAAAGTTTTGCATTGGGGCAGAATACCGTGGTTATCGTGCGGTAGATAAAGCATAGCCATCGAGATACCGGAATCAATTATGTGATCATCCATTGAACCATAGAGAAGACGTCAGGCGGAATAAAGGTCAAATCAGCTAGAGGAAGAAAATAAATACCTGAACACGAGCAGTATCCTCTTCTTCTCGGCCACCTCAAAGTGATTTCGTAAACTAGCGCTCTCTTGACACAACTCAACAGTGGATAACCGCTTCGTGCTTGAACCGTACCTGCAGCAGCGTTTCACAGCTCGCATTGTGCGCGTAGGGTTGCGGGAAGTTGGGAGAGACGAGTCGGGACGAGGGAAGGAGGCGGCCGTCGACGGTGTGGTTGCAGCCTTTTTACATTGCATTTACTTCATTTATCGTTTACTGCCTTTTGCATTTATTTGTTCAATTTATTTATCTATCGATAAGAGAATCTCCGTAGTTCCTTTCAGTAGACCGCAAACGCTTACTGTCGAGTAGGTAGTACTCCATGACGATGCGTGTTGTCGCGTCAGCAGTTATCTCTGCTGCCGTGGTGATCTGAGAAAAAGGTGTATTATTGCAGGAAAAGGAACGTTGAGAAATCTTTGCAGCGCACTCCGCTAAATGTAGTGAAACTCTCTTGGCAAAATGCCAGCTTAGTGCGCTGCAAAGATTTCTCAACGTTCCGTTTCCTCCAATAATATCGTGCAATGCTGCTGGCACAGCCTGAGCCGCTCCCAAATCCTACTCATTTATTATCTGTATACATAGATCACCACACGCTCTCCTGACACGAGTATGCAAGACTGTTCCCCAGTCAGATCGCCCGTCCTGTTCTCCCTATTCCCAGTCACCTATCTTGATAAATACGCCCTCAATGTGTTAGCACTACCGTGGGGCAGGTTCATTTTCATTGGTCGATTTCCTATGTACCATATATATATGCCCACCTGGACAGCCATGGTGTTCGATACGAAGGGAGCGATTCCATTCGCGTGCACTCCACACGTCCGAAGCGTACGCCTTTCCTGGTCCCGCTGAGCGCACGCCGGATGCTCGCACTCCTGCGCATTTCTTTACATTTTCATTTCTTATTTTTACATACTAATTAAAATTGTATTTAAATTAATCAGTTCTTTAAATGCTTTGGTGATGTGAAAACTGAAATCTCAAACATAAAACATACGCTTATGAGGCCGACATCGCGCACCTCCACGTAGTCCTCGCTACAGTCGGGCTCCGTCGTGGGCAGGTCAACGACACTGAAAATAATTTTTAAAAAACATTTTTTTTAAATTTTAATTTTAAGCTGTTTTATGCTTCCTCTATTCTCTGGGCCTTTGCTCACAGCAACATGCATGTCCTTAGAAAATAATTAAAGAAGATTATTGGAAAAAACGAACGTGAACCGTATCCAGATGGGAGCTTGCTGCACCGCACGGACCACCCACCGACACCGCTGGTGCGTCTGTCCCTCGCGCGCCTCTTTAATCAAACATATTCTTCTTTTATGCTACTTCCGGAAGTAAATCGCATCCCAAAAATGACCACATCTTGCACTGAAAGAACGCTTTCAAATTTGCGTTCCGACGGTAATGATTCCGCCTTCCGTTGGTTATTTGCTCTTTTGGCCGTGCACTTATGCTAAATAACGCGCAAGTCCAATCACGAATGCGCGGAGCAAAAATTTGAATGCGATCACCGACAATAGAGGAAAGGAGAGATATTACTTTGGCTGCAGTTTAAAGTACCAAGGCACTACGTTCCGCCAGCCCGAATTACGCCCGATTGCGACTGTGTCTGCGTCTCTCCAAATTCCCATGCTCTCTCACCTCCCCCTCTATCCCTTTGGCAAGCATGATCTATTTACCCTTTGGAGCAGAACGTTGTGCCCTGGGGGTTTGCGCTTACTAGGGCTTGAAAACCGGGCGCGATTAGCGTATTTATCGTCTGACTCTCTTCATTCGTCCATGCTCCTCATCACTCTCTCGGTCTCATAATGCGATTACAAGGCGGGGTCTTCAAACCTTATTAGCGCTTACCGGTGGCGCTGACGAACGAGAGGACCTGCTTCTGGGGCGTAGCCGTCAGCCAGCCACCACACAGAGCTGAATACGCACAAACTCTCTTCCATACACAGTGTTCTTCTGACAACAGTGAAAATGTTAAGCGAACGAGATGCCGCAAAATAGCACTGATTACGGTAGGAAGTCTCGCACGGAAAACAGCGTATCCCAAGCAGTTTAGCTCGTTTGCTTAACATTTAGAACACGGTGCATATAAAATTCACATATTGATTAGAGATGTGCATGGAAGTTCTTTTGACCAATATGTTTCATTGCTTTTGGCGACGACAAACGTTGTGGCTATGCATGATGTGTGAAACATAGGCACCAAAAGAACTCTCATGCACAACTCTAATATTGATGCCGTAGGGACTGAGACAATTGGTGGCGCAGTTTGCTCAACTACAGCCGAATATATTGGCTTAAAAAGGATCCGTCGGAAAGTCAATATGAGAGTGTGCAAAAGGGAGAGAATTAGCCTCATTTTGGAATCCCAGAAACTGACGGACCGGTTTATTCCACTATAATCAGGTGCTCCGTAACTTGCGACATACCATCGACCGATCGGTACGACAGCTCAAAGCCCTCGTCTTCGTTGCTGCCATCCGAATCGAAGTAGACTTGCACGATTCTAAATGCCAGCTTTCTTTTATTTTATGTCTCTTGATCCTCTGTGGACCGTTTTAAATGAGGACCACTGAGTACCGCATAGCCAGGCTAATTCAGACGTATTTGCATGGCGAGAGAGGGAAGGGCATAGAATAAAAACTAATCAAATCCGTCACGATGCCGTCAGGAATTTGATTATCTAGATTACGGTTCCGAATGCGAGGTCACTTAAGGACGTATTTTTTTCCGACCTGTGGGAGGAGTGGTACATGAGAGGCAGCTTGACACTGGCCGCATCGCACAGGTCATCTGCCAGAAGTGAAGAGTACGACTTGTAGCCGTCGTAGATCTGCAAGGTTGCGAAAGATACATGGATAAGCAAATCGAACCTCCCGACTGTCATGCGCAAAGGTTAAAGATCTAAACACAAACACAATAAACCTAGATTTTCTCTCCATCCAGTTCCCATCTGCTTAAAGGGACATGGAAGTGATTTTCAAGTGAAGCTTATGTGAAAGATCTTGTCGTAGTTAGTATAAAAACAAAAGGAAGAATAATAAAAATTAATAGTATTCGAGAAATGATTTTTTTAATTTAGCCCAACGACGACGCTACTGTGTTTTGCGAAAGGAATTAAGACAAAAAGCGACATTCTTCTCAACGACGGAAACCCGGAACGAAAAAATAAAACATGCAATTTTCGGGTTTTTTATATTTTTATTGTCATTATGTTTTTCCTCACATTTTGAAACCTTGGAAAAATTTTCATCGAATTTTAAAGCTTTTGGTTCGAGGCTGCTTCCTCCCTTTAAAAGCATTCGAATGAAGGGTAAAATTGAGGAAAACATTGTGGAAAATGTGTAAATCCTCCTCTATTTATATTGACCATCGCACCGTCAGGTAATCGAAGCACTTTCGTCCCGTGTCCAATTGCTGCTCGTTCTTCTCCATTTGCAACTTCGTTATCTTGATCTCGATAAACGAGTTGTACTCTCCCTGCAAGAGATATAAGAATCTTCTAATATTATGCTATTTCTATTTTAATTATGAAACTAACCTTAATCGTCCATCCGCACTTCAATTCGCTAAAGTAGTTTCCGGTCTTGTCTCTGAAGCAGAGTTCTTTTTTTCTGCGAGTTGCAGTTCTAGTTACCAATAAAGCGAGCAAAGAGCGCTATAGTGGATCGAAAAGATCCGTCGGAAAATCATTCCGAATATCGGGGCGAGAGAGAGTGTGCAAAAGTGAGCGAATTAGACTCGTTTCTCATTTTGGAACGGAAGCTTTTTCGGTTTACTTCACTAAATTTATATATATTATATAAATATAATACCTTGGAGGAGTGAGGGTCTGCCAGTCGCCCTTCGCGTTGAGTGCTCCGCCGCACCCCGCCTCCGGGCCTGCAATATCATATCCTCGAAAAGCAATCGTATCCCGAACTATTTTCCTAATTTATCTGCACCTCTCGTCATACCGAAACGTTCTTTCATAAAAAAAGTAGTAAGTTCACGTCTAGAAGTAAATGGCTTCACTAGGCTATTTCACGTCTTGATGAGTCAGATGTGCTGTACCGAGCGTGGACGAGACTTGCATGAGGAATCCGGTGTGGCTGACGGAGTGGTCGGCCGTAAAGCGAACGATCATCGTGGAAGAGGGCACGGTCTGGCGGCTCAGCACTTCCCTGAATGAGAACACGTAGAATCTCATCGAACTATGGATTTTGGAAGCAGCCTGCTAAGCCCGCTTAACGGCAAAACAATATTGTAATAATGCCAGCAAAATTGCGATATATAGTGCTTATTTATTCCTTTTATACGGACAGTTTCTGTAGCGGAAAACGAGTAAACCCACTCCTTGCCGCAGAACTTTCCGACGGACGTGCTGTTTGAGATACTGTCTCGGAAGATCTCGAGTGAGTCGAGCGCACAATCCGGGTCTGGCTCTATGTCCAGCTTCTTGATCCTGAACCATGCAACGATCTACATATTACGCAACTTTTCCACTTCTAGATATGATGAATAAAAGGAAAATGCCTACTTGTAGCTGAATACGCGATCCGACGTCGTGAAGAGATTCCAGACGCATTCCTGGTTGTCGTGGTAGCTGAATCGAGCTTCTTCTAATATAATTGAATTTTAAAAGTATATATAAAAGGAATAAAAATGTGAGCCTCTAATCTAATGTTGCTTACTTAGGTTAGGTAATGTTGTTATGTAAAACACTATTTCATCAAATCGGTCATTTCATCAACCTTTTTAAGGTTTTTAAAGGGACACGGAAGTGATTTTCAAGTGAAGCTTATATGAAAGATTTTGTCGTAATTAGTATAAAACCAAAAGGAAAAATAATAAAAATTAATAGTGTTCGAGAAATGATTTTTTGAAATTTCGTCCAACGACGACGTTACTGTGTTTAGCGAAAGGAATTAAGCCAAAAGCGACATTCCTCTTAACGACGGAAGCCCGGAACGAAAAAATAAAACATGCGATTTTCGAGTTTTTCATCAATTTTTTTATTGTCACTATGTTTTTTCTCACATTTTGAAACCTTAGAAGAATTTTCATCGAATTTTAAAACTTTTGGTTAGAGGCTGCTTCCTCCCTTTAAGGCCCCAACACATGCTAATGTTGTTGATGAAATGGCCGATTTGATGAAATGGCTGTTTCCCCAGTTGCTTACGGTGCCGGATAGCCGGGCGAGTAGATGACGACACTGTGCCCCTCGCTGACGTCCGTCATGTTGACGCTGCCGCCGCATTCTGAACAGAGCCTGTCATTCGTGTCTTTTTGATGATTATGTTTCAGGTTCAGTTTATGATGAGACGATGGCTTGTTAGTCCATGGAAAGTGAAGCATAATAATCATCAAAAAGACACGAATCACATGCTCTAATTCGGAACAGACCATATGATCTTCTTCTTCTTTGTGATCTATCGCGATTTAAAATATCTCTTATAATATCTCCTATAAGAGATGCCACAAAAAGAAGAATGTGTGAGTTTCAATCAATCTCAATCCTACTCAGCATACTTCCCAGTTATGCTTTTCAACCCTTCAGCTCTCCCTGTTGCGTATGAGCCTCACTGTTCACAGCCCACGTCATCTTCCATCCTCTCGCCATCTTCGGACCGTTGTTGTTCGTATACGTGCGGTTTGTTTGGAAGGAGATGCCCACAGGTCCCTAAAAGAAATAAGGGTTTTTTCTTCATCCTTAGAATTTTCACATCTCCTCCTCTTCCATATCTATTGCATCTTCCCTACCTTTATTGAGAACATTTCCTGTTGTGCTTCCTGCTCCTCTCCACATATCGTGTACACCACCCGACCCCTCAGAACATCCCTTATTTCCACGTAATCCGCCGAACAAGGTTGGCGGTTGTAGGAGGCTGAAATGAGATTTGTCTTAGACAATTCTCAATTTTCACCGCTTTTATTATCCGCTTTTTAGAACCTTCCGTAATCGAACGGCTTACTCATAGTCTCGGATAGTTGCAGATCCTTGATTGCGAGTGTCAGGATGA
Source organism: Micoletzkya japonica (assembly GCA_900490955.1). Taxonomy (NCBI): domain Eukaryota; kingdom Metazoa; phylum Nematoda; class Chromadorea; order Rhabditida; family Diplogasteridae; genus Micoletzkya; species Micoletzkya japonica. The sequence continues at coordinate 294,432 of LS846223.1, read as the reverse complement.
CCTCTTCACCGTTCTCGCGTTCAGGATCGATCAGGTATTGGCATAGCTGAAGTATTCACTGATGTGAGCCTTTGTGAAATTTACAGCTAAAGAGTATCTAAAGAGAATACGATTGTATGACTAATAAGGCAAAATTAGAGTAAAACCACAAAGATCAGTAGGCGATGAGGGAGCAATTTTACTAATCATCGCTATTTCTGAGCTATCACCTGATCCTCATTCGGATAGTACTCGGGATAGTGAGGAGAAGTGATGACACCGTGATTGAGGCGATACGTGCCTCCGCATTCTACAACAGGCTTATTTTGAATTTCGTTACTCCAATCTTTTCGCCTCACATGAATTAGGCAACACAATTCGTTTTTTTCCCTCACCAAGCTAAGCTTGAAATTATCAAGAACATCCAACACCAACCAGCTTTATACGTAATCTGGAAGCCCCGGGCGGTTATAGATTCGTCTGTAGTGAAGTTGACGCGAATCCTCGAGCTCTCCGAGTGGAAATCTTCTGGAGCAGTTATGGCACAGTACGGAGAGTGTTCCTGGAAATATGCTGTCGCGATAAATGAGAGAAACCCCAACTAGCCCTAACATCTTCAAATTCTTCAAGGATCCGATTAGTATTATAGTATTAAAATAGTTCGTACATCGCCAATGACGACTGCGCGATGTTGCTCTGGGTCACATTGAGTTCGTTGTGTCAGACTCATGTTATGGCGGTACGTTCCGGCCGCTAGCTATCTCATTCTCACTAAGTACAGATGTTTAACGTTTTTCGTGGTCATTTTTATTCATTTCACAATAACAGTGGTTCGAAAAAGGAGGAAGCGGCAACCAAATGTTGCTTGTCATTTTGCGATAGTCCGTTGGTGTGGCTTACTGTAAGTTGAAAATGTCAAACTTTTCCTATTTCATAGACGGTCTTTAGGAGGCATGAGGCTACGGCCGGAACGGTTTTATGTCAAACTTTTTGGCGCTTGTA
>LS846223.1:281905-293351 GCA_900490955.1 Micoletzkya japonica | reverse complement strand
ACGTATCTTTCAATATCTCTCATTCTCTTCAAGCCAGTTTCAGATAATCCAGCTACGGTTGGTATTACCCTATGAGAAGATTAACCTGTAGCTTATCGAACAAGAAGTAGTAGAAGTTGTTCGGAGACCAGTCTCTTCCTTGGTGTTCCTCCGATATCTGACAACGAGAGACTTGATAGCCCTACTTTTCACATCTCTTTCAAAGAATATAGTTGTTCATTTAAAAGGTGATGCGATCATTGTTGCATAGTGAACAGTGCTTACCGTAAGCGAGTCTTTGCTGCAGTTGACAGACGGTTCGATGTCCATCCGATCAAAGTGCATGGCAACGTGGTAGCCGACTGGCACCGAGATGTCCCAGATGCATTCAAGCAAGTTAGAGTAGTCTGAATATAATAGTTCATGTCGAATTGCAATTCATACAATTATAGGGACATGGAAGTGATTTTCAAGTGCACCTTATATGAAAGATTTTGTAGTAATTAGTATAAAAACAAAAGGAAAAATAATAAAAAATAATAGTATTCGAGAAATGATTTTTTTAATTTAGCCCAACGACGACGCTACTGTGTTTTGCGAAAGGAATTAAGACAAAAAGCGACATTCCTCTCAACGACCGAAGTCCGGAACGAAAAAATAAAACATGCGATTTTCGAGTTTTTTCTTCGATTTTTCTATTGTCACTATGTTTTTCCTCACACTTTGAAAACTTAGAATGATTTTCATGGAATTTTAAGACTTTTGGTTAGAGGCTGCTTCCTCCCTTTAAAAGTCAACAAACCTGTGTCGACATAGTTTTTTATTCTTTTTTTCTGTAAGATGTGAAATGTAAACAAATAAAAAAAATAGATGACTGAAAGTGCCCAACCTTGTCCGGCAGGATTGGGTGAGTGGATGACGCCGCTGAGCGAGTGGGTCGTGAAGCCGCAATCTGCGTACTTTGCATATAATTCAAATCTATCTCTTAAAGGGACATGGAAGCCAAAAAAGATTAGCTTTCATATGAAAGTTTATCGCCTAAATAATGTAAAAACCAAAGCCAGAGTGCACAAAAATGTCTACTTCGCGAGATATCCTAAAAATCGTTTCCCAGCCAAGGCGCAGTCTTACGGCGTTTAGCGCATAGGAACAAGGTAAACGGCGTCGACGTATTCCCGGATCAAATAAATATCTCTCGCCGCAGAAATTTTTTAAAAATATTTTTCAAACGCTATTATCTTTATTATCATCTCAGAAACATATTCTAGAAGTATGGTCATGTTCGGTTTCACAAAATTTCTCGCTTCCATGTCCCTTTAAGATCTATAGTTTTTTAGTCTTTTCTTCAACAATTCTTTTACAGTGACATATTTCTGGAAAGTGTAGAGTACGATCACGTGGTTACAGTAATCCTGTATGAGCCAAGCTTACCTCCCACTACCGGTGACACGAACTCGTAGTCGATCTGCCATCCTCCCTTCTCTACCGTATCGTCCGTCGTCCACGTCAGGACGAAGACTCGTGAGAGCGAACGGAACGACTCAAAGGAAAAAGGGGGAATATCTAACACAGCATTCCGCCCAGTGAAGAATGTGTCTAATAGCGAATTGACCACTATTTTTGAATTTTCTCAAGAGTGGCTGAACCAATCTCTACCAAAATTTCAGAACTCATGGAACTCACAGTAACGAACTCGAGTTTTTCAATTCATAATTATTGGTTCCCTTACTCTCCTACAGGATCAAATCCTATGTGCGAAAACCGCTATTCGCTATTAGACCGCGTGGAATGCTGTGCTAAGGAGAGCTCCACCCGAGGAGTTGTCCAAAAGTCGTGAACTGTTCATGCAAACAACAAGCCGATAATGATACCATGTAACCTCATGATAATCAATACAGAAGCAAGCGTCTTCCTCACCTTCCTCCTGTCCGTCAACACTTCCGACGTGTCGTTCGACTGACTCACGTGGCAGAAGCGCTGGACTATCGACTGAGCCTCGCCTGTATCTCTCTGTTTCTCTTTTAATTCTCTTTTAATGCTTTTGATTCTCTTTTAATGCTTTTAATTATCTTTTAATGCTTTTAATTCTCTTTTTTATTTATTTTTATTTTTTTTGCTTCTTTGTTACTTTTTTTAAATTTTAACAATAATATATCATTCAAAGATTACTAAATCTACCCCAGTCGGCAAAATCATACCTTCAGCAAGAATGAGACTGTCCTTGTCGCACGTGAACGTAAACTCGATGTCCATCGAGACGATGGTAAGCTAAAAATCACCTTGTAAAGATAATAACAAATTCGCTGTATAGTAATAATAATAATAATAATGATAATAATAATAATAATAATAATAATAATAATACTAATAATAATAATAATAATAATAATAATAATAATAATAATAATAATAATAATAATAATAATAATAATAATAATAATAATAATAATAATAGGCAGTGTATAGCAGTAGCATAAGATGCATACCTCGATAACCTTGCCCTCGGGTGCCCTCAGTACCCACTGGCACTCCTCGTTCTTTCCGTACGTCTTCTCCTTTCCGAAACCCGGGCTCGTGATCACTCCGCTCTCGGGTTCCGTTATCAAGCCACCGCAATCTGTGACATCGAACTCACGTGCGATTACAACCTACATCTAACTGTGGGACAGCGCCCTTTAGAGAGCCGATACCGTAGTCAGATTTCGGCTTAAAAATCCATTCTCAATACGCGTCACGTACGCGTCGCGGTTCGCCACTCGCTGTGCATTTTAAATGTTTCGTGCACGTTGGCTTAAACGGTCGTGGAACTATCGTCGAATACACAGCGAAATACTCGACATAAAAAGATCAAGATTACCGCGTGTCTTAACTATTTCAAGCCGCCACATTCCGGTCTTCTTTTCTCATACCGTTGAACTGTACGTTGAGATTGAAGGAGACAAAGCTGAAGGAGGGATGCGTACGAGGGGAGACAACGTACATGTCGACTTCGGGGGCGAGGGTAGAGACGGAATAGAACTGCGGAGATACCCTCATACTCTGCTTTGGTACATGTATGGGAAACCACCATTTCATCAAATCGATCACTTCATCTACACACAACATCTAAACACACACATCTACACGTGATCTACACACTGGTGTTGATGAAACGACCGATTTGATGAAATGGTCGTTTCCACACATCTATTGAATCGTCTTCAAGCCTACAGAACTGCGGTAGCAATAGTGCGTATTCAGAACATTGCAGTTAGACCTCCTGCATCGCAACATGTCCAGGAAAAAAACCTCCCTCCTTTCATTCCGGACACGATAGGTCCGTCTGTGCGGCGTAGAAAGGAATAAAACCGAGGGGCGAAAAAAACCGCCCCGGTTTTTTTCGTATCATTGCAACATCGCTCTTTGCTGAGGCAGGGTCGGTTTCTTTTCGGTTTTTTTCAATCGTGTCCACTTTCATTCCGCTCATTCATTCCTCTCTCGGCTTTATTCCGGGCAGCTCTCTAAAGGGAGTGGTCATTCCGGACCGAAACAGGACACGGATCGGTACCGATTCAGGAGGTCTAATTGCAGTTTTTCTGTTCGCGCGAGAGAAGCGCGCTTACCGTTTCCTTCTCGCTCAGCTTCCGGAACGTCGCATTGCACACTCTCTCCTGTAGAGGCAACGGCTCCTCGTCTGGATTCGTGCCCTTGGCAGCTGAAATTGCGAAGATTCGGAATTGAAACATACAAGTATGAACTCTTAGACAGCAATTAAGAGCCCACCCATTATGTCGACAAAGTTGCCGAATCCCAGGCAGTGATTCTGCTTGAAGTACGAGGCGTCGGTGAAGTTCGAGATGCGGATTACGGTAGTGCCGAGACGGCGACGCTTGCGCTTGAGGGTGAGATGGCAGAAGACTGAGAATGAATGAGAATCGACTATAGGAACATGTAATTGATAATGCAATTGGTTTATACGCGGCTAGTTATATTATATAAACACTCACAAATTTTCTTGGTTCCATTCGAGGGCACGATCAAATGGTCGTGGACCTTAACACCGTCCTGAATAAGTGAGTGAATCTTTAATAGCTTGGAGTGCATCAGGATAATTAATTATTACTTTTTTCAATAACTGAAATATGTACATACCTTGTCAGTGATGAGCATCTGGCAACCATTATCGTCGAAATTCTCGGGGACCTGGACATTTAATTTTATGTTCATAGTGTCTTTTGGCTTCGTGAAAATTTAGCTAAGCTTTAAAATGTTTTACCCCATTTACCTTGGTGTACCGTATGTGGAACGGCTGGTAGTGCAACCGAGCAGTCTCATCATTCGGAAACAGACGGAGGTGTTGTCGCGCACGGAAGTCCGAGTATCTGAGATAATCTTTCTAATAGTATTCGGATATCTAACAAGAAAAATTATATAAAAGACGCAAATCCTAAAAATATCCTAAAATTCAAATATCTCACTTTACAACAGCCACGTCGGCAGCCGTGACCATTGCCGATTCGTTCTGGCAGAAGATGGACCGCATCATAAAGTGCGTTGCCTCGTACTCTTCCGGCCCGTTGATCACCTCAATTTCATTTTTGTTGTTTATAATAATAATAATAAATAATAATAAAAAGTTAAAGTATATTTTAAAAAACAAGAACCTCAACATCGCCAAAGCAGTTGTCGTCTCTTCTCGTGCCGGATAGGCCTGATTCCAGGTAGTAACCCTAGAAATGGAAATCGCAAATTACTAAGAGTTTACTCAACAACTTTGTTAGCACAGCATAAAGAGTTGTAGTAAATCTACTATATACTCTATGATGGAGATCAATGATAAAGAGCGAACGTGATCGTCGAGGAACTCCAGTTCCAATTGGTATCGCGCGCCCGGCCCCGCGTCGAACTTCCACACACAGTCGATGTTCCTGAGGAAATTAATAATGTGAGTAGTGAGTTAACATTATGGAGAGAGGTCACAGATACCTCAGTAGCTTTCCTGGATAGCCAGGAGTCGTCAGAAGGCCAGAAGCATTCGTTACGAGACCACCACAACCTGAGTGAATATTTTTTGGAAATCTTTGGATAAGAATTAATCGTTATGATCCTATTGAAAATCATATGTATCGTTAAAACTTCCAAGAGTCTGCTGCTAAGATAAGCAGAAATATCGTCATGTTTACCAGATATCTAGGCTTTGAATAGTAAGTAAAATCTCCTACCAAGATCCGTAGGCGATAGCGTCATCTCGAAACCACACTTTTTGCCGAGACAGAACATTCGACTACTTCGCTGCATTATACTTTGTATGTGTTTGGTATTTTAAATCACCTATGGGTTCTGGATACCTTTCAATTTCATAGCTGAAGGCGAAACGTATATCTGATTACCAACCTAGCTATACACAAAAAAATCTTAAAACTATTGGAATCACATAAATGTTTGGTGAACTGTGAGCTTTAAATTCCAACCTGCTGATCACTACTGGCCACGAACTGAATGGTCATTGAGTTGAACGATGAGCGGAACTCCTTGATGCTTGGGGCACTGTTTTGGTTAGATGAGAAGGGATCTGAACGCAACATGGAGCCTTCTGCTAACAGGGGGGCATTTAGCTATGCCACCGATATACAATTTTCGTAACAATGATGGACATAATTCATGAGAATCATAAGAATATCGAATTGCATAGTTAAATACTTCGCTCTCGTGGAGTGCACCATCGATCGACCAGAAGATCGCCTGAATAAGATCATGTTTTTTATTACGTTTGTTATTTTGATATAACCATATTTATACTGGATCATGTAGAGGTTGGGAAAATGAATAAAAAAATTTGAACCCGTCTCGTTGCCATCGCGAATCGTGAGGGAATCCTGTGTGCAGTTAGGCGAGTAGGAGAGCCACAAGTGGTTGACACTGAATATTAATAACTGTTAATACATGATCCATGCACCCTTTTTACATCTTCGAGATAGGGGTACCTATTATATGTCACTTATATTGATAAAGCATGGGGAACTATGGGGACTCACGTCGCGTGAACAAAGTGTGTAGAGGGCGCCCGAACCGTCCACGTGCAGTTTTCTTTATGCGGATAGGCCTGAAAATATGCAAGTTACTAATTTTGGGGAAACTATTATCTTGAAGATAGAGTCAGCAAGCCAACCTCGGGATAGTTTGGACTGGTCAGCGTGTAGTTCTCGCCCTTTCGCAGCACTATCGTGCCACCGCAAGCGGCTGTAAGCATATTATAAGAATATAGCAAAGTTGCATTTATGCAAATTCAATCAATAAGATTACGGTACCGAGGGCTACGGTAGCATTGAAACCGCGTGACTGGGCGATCGAGTCAGTGACGAGGGTCACGTGGAGGAAGTTGTCCGAGGAGAAGATTGTCGACGGAATTAGATCCGAACAGTACCTAAAGAGTTTGTACCTACGAGTTAGCGGTGATGGAGGTTCCTAACTCATAATCGAACGAAAATAATGAACATATTAGGTTGTCTAGAAAGTAATCCAAGAATTTTTTTCGAAATTTTTTCTCTCGACCGTTTCAACAGATCTCAATTTTATACTTGTACTACCTACACCTACGGTCCTTGAACTTTATTATTACTCCAGACTTGGACTGGCACTCGAAAACTACCCTTGAAAAAATCAGATGTCCTTGATTTAGAGCAACACACCAGGAAGATATCACACTGTGAGCTAATAACAATTGTCATTGAGTAACACATGGACACATGCATATATCACTGTCATCTTTCGGCTGATAGATAATGTCTTGCAGGAAAGAAAAATAAAATGCTAGAAAGAAAAATTTCTTGGATTACTTTCTGGACAACCTAATAGTTTTATTTGTATTCAAGTTCCCACCTTCCAATAAGAGGAGAGTGTGCACTGGCTCCGTCGCGAACTTCTATGTAGTCGTCGTCGCAACTGAATTCATTATTGCTTTCATCGACTTCACGGTTAGTCCTTAGAGCGGCAAGGCATCTATTGTTTTCTCCTCATTGCCTTATAGCCATGTTGTATTATATTATGTCCCATTTTATAGACAGGACCATGGCCAATTTCCATATGTTCTCTCTAGTTCTTCTTCTCCATTCCAAACATCTCCCTTGGTCTTTTCGCTTCCCGTCCATCTGCTCCTATCATTCTGTTTACGTTCAGTAGGCGGCGGTTCTCAACCTTAAAACCCCCCTCTTCACCCTTCTCCACTGCTTATAGTCCGCAGTGGGTAAACAAATGCGTCACTCAATTCCATATCACGTTTTAATTTTATTTTTTATAAATGATCCCCTGAGACCTGTAACGGCAAATTAGTGCAAAAATATGCAGTGTATCCTACAGTTTAGCAAAGTTGAGCACTTCTCATCCTGCACAACGTCTTCCTGACTCATTGGTTGACCGTCTTGCGCGGGAGAACGAAGCGTTGGCATACGAAGTAAAAACAGAGCAGATCGTGCGCTCTGTTTACTCTCTAACAGTTCCGAGCCGAACGCTGTATATAAAGGAGGCGGATGAGATCAAAGGGAAATTCGGGAGAACTAGAGCACGATGAACCGGTGAGCAAGATTATATTTTATATAGCTTGTACCTAAATCTGATAATCACTTTGGCAGAGGATTGGATATTCATGTTATCGGGGGTTATATAGTTATGCGACGTGCATTTCAGCCTCTGCTTCGCTCTTCTCTTCGCGCTCGTCGCAGTATGCTTCTCGCAATATGTATGTTTTTTTATATCTGGCTTGCAAACCTGCCTTTAAATCATTAACGTTGAAAAGATTCTTCTCTGTCGTCAAAGTTTTGGAAATAGCACTACATTTGAGAACACCGGCTACACGTATTACTATACCCCGTCGTCCTACAGCAATGGATACAGTACCTATGGAACCAACACTGGATACGGTAATAGTGGATACACTAGCGGATATGGTAGGTCTTGACTAATATACAAAAGAAGACACGAAGCTATACTTCCTCCATTTCAGGAAGCGGATACAATGGATACCAGTACTCATCGCCGTCTACTACTTACTACTATACGCCCTCTTCCTACTCAAACGGCTACTCAAACGGATATGGATACTCGTCCAATGGATGCAGTACTTGTGGCACCGGAACGAGCACCTACACCTACTATCTGCCCTATGGAAAGAGATCCCTGAAGTTCGCGCCCCAGGTTGGTTTGCAATTCCGAGGCGTTGATGCCACTAAGCAAAATGAACTGAATCAAAATTAAAGAATCAAAATTAAAATCAAAATGAATCTAAATAAAAAAATTAAGTAAAGATAACCCTATTTCAGGCCTAAGGTGCACAGGCATACATCACGGATGCAAAAACGCACATCTCATCACCAGGATTCTCAGTCAACCTCACACTATGGCCTTTGCTTACTCAGTTATAACGGTTATCATGTAATGAACCTTCCTCGCTAGTTTTGTTGTGCATAAAGCTGTTTTGATGTTTTTTAATGAATAAAGTTTTATACAGATTTCACAATGCCAAACCTTATAAGGAAATAGCACAGTGAGGAGAATAAAAGAACTGAAAAAAAATTTTTATCAGAAACTACTGGAACAGGAACAGAAAGATTGGTTTGAAAGTGGAAGTTACTGCCTGAAAAGATTACTAATAAATCAAAAAGCTATATTTACCAATAACGTAGAATTTGTACTGATGTAGTATTTGGCAATACATTAGTCCCAACCATGGGAACAGAGCGTGACATTGTATGTTTCTTTCCTTTCCTACAACCGTGTCAGGTTGATGTCCTCCTCCACTACAACACAGTTCACGGAACCACACCGTGTCAATATCGTATATTCTCGTGTGAGATCCACTCCATCCTCGAGGAAGTCAACACAAACTCGGCTCAATCGACGAGGTTCGCATTTTCCCGAGTGAAAGCACGCCCGCCTGTTTGCATTACGCGATCGCACCCAAAGTGTATTTGTAGGGTCTACGGAAGGATTCAGAGAAAAAAAGAAGAAGTAGATGATGAAGAGATGTCAAGGGGTTTACCGAGAGCAGTGAGGGATCAGTGGAGTTTTAAGAAACTTTACCTGACTGTTTGATAGTTTTGAGAAAAAAAAAGTTCTAGAAGCGTTCTCCGTACAGACAGATACATAGCTACAGCATTGCGAAAACAATAACTTACATTGCACCGTTCTTTAGCTAAAACGTCTAATCTTTTGCTACCAGCTAAATCATTTATTCTTCCTGCCCACGCCAGTTTTCACTATGACCTCATGAACGCGCTCCCGACCTTTCTAAATCGAGCAGAGATATTTGCACACTCGCTCTCCTTGGGTACATTGGATAGTTCGACCTTCCGGACCTTCACAGACATTCCACAAGTTATGAAGGCGATGAGGTTTGCTTATATTTCCTTGCTTATAAAGGTTTGAACATTGTTGCTTTTCAGTTCTTGGATCAGCGTTGCAATTCTGCTTATATTTCTCTCAACCAATATCACGTCCATGCCGATGACTACCGTGTCCAATGTTATCCCACAAACACGTTATCGACGTCAATTCGAGTTCATTCGACCGTACCTAGGTCATGCTTATAAGAGTTTGAATGCAAGTTTTGTTGCATTCTCATATATATTCTCATATATGTCAGTATATAGTATAACTTTCTTGAATAAACATTTTCAAATATCAGGATAATGCTGTCGCACACGATTCGCAAAGCAACGAGTGCGTTGAGACAAGCTGCAAACAGAAGTAATGAGAACCCAGAGAGTTCATCTTCGTTTTTAACTTTTTTTATTTTACATTGATTTCTAGCAGCCTGTTACGTGTCTATGAAGTAGAAAGTTTTTACGGGTTTGTATATTATTGCTTTTTTTCTTGTCTTTGGACCTCCTTCGAACTCATGATTACTTGATTCCATTGTCATTGCGGGATCTGTTTGTAAGATAAACTTCTACCCTTGAGCAGCGTCGAACGTTGTAGGTTGATCTGTAGTTTATTGTGTGACCACCCTATGGAAGAGAGAAGTAACGGAAGGCAGTGAAGAGTTTAGTGGAAGGCACGTGAGAATTGCGAGCGAGGTTACTCAAGGAAATGACAGGACGCCGGTGAGCCAACTATTTGCCTTTGTAGTAGATATGTACTATTTCGCTCTTCAATCAACAACTTACAAACGACTGAGCTCTAGTTTTGCAGCTAGATCGATATTAGTTCGTTTTTGGCTGACGCAGCTTTGGCGCTGTTGCCAGCACGTAACCTCGCATCAACGATCGCCCCGTTTGCAGGTCTCTCGTTGTTGTTTGCCTAATCACGGTTCTCGTGGTGCAAACGAGCTCACGGGCTTCAACTGCCGTGAGGGGATCATCACCAGCGAGAGCGGGGTAAGGGCAGATTGAACCATGACGATCACGGTAATGACGAATAACTTCATCGCTTTCTAGTGAACATTACTTTAATATTTTGGATCTCAAATGGCTCAAAATACTGTCTAATTGTCTCATTGTATAGCCTACGGTTACATTATAGGTGCGGAGAACGCTTCTAGAATTAGCCGGTATTCCCCTATCACTTCAACGGTTTTTGTTTGCACCTTCCTAAAGCTAACAATGCATTCCAACTTCGCATGAGCTATTTTTGCTTTTCTTAGTTAGCTCAATACAGTGCACCGTCGTGATACCATGAAATAGATCACCAGGTACGATATGAAAATTCTCCAAAAGAACAATCAATTCATTCAGTTCGCAATCTCGTTCGTACGATACGCCAGTTGCTCGGGCTCCCCAACCCTCTTCTCCACAATGGAATACGTACAATACTCCCGCTCAAAGGCCGCCCAGTCCTAGTCGATCGGGGCAGAGAATTTTCGTGCCCATACCGTGAGTATCGTTATGCTCATTATACCCTAGCAAGAAATAGCACTGCGCATGCTTCGATAATGTTCTCATTTCAGCCTCATTCTTGGTGGTGGAATACTGGGTGGAGGGCGCGAACGAGGAAGGGAAAGGGAACGGGAATCGGAGGAGAGGAACAGCACAGAATACTATCTTTGAACATATTCTCTTTGAACATATTGAACATCCGAGTTTATGCTCATTATAATGCTGTTCACGAGCGTTTAAATGAGCCCAGACCAGACATTTAAATTGCATTAGACACGGAACATGGCCAAATTTCAGTTCGTGATACTTTTCGCTTCGAGAGTTCTGATATTCAAAAAATTAGGCGGAGACACGCACGCGACGCTGTCGCCGCTCTAGGCGTGCGTACTCCGGCAACGAAAAGTGCGAAAAGCAGCAGGCGGTAATATAAAATTCCGTTACAGTATACCTGGCGCATGTTCCGTTTTTAAATGTCTGGCGGGATCATACGTGCTGCTTACGATAGGCAAGAGAAATGGCAAATTTCGAGAAGATAATGTGAAAGGAAGAGAATAAACCGACGACCCAACCGCACGCGAGAGACGAAGAGGAATGAATGAGGGGGGGAAGAGGCGGGGGCC
>LS846223.1:257048-281052 GCA_900490955.1 Micoletzkya japonica | reverse complement strand
GGGAGGGGAAGGTTCAAGAGGATGAAATATCCCATTTCTGTTGTGTGTCGCTTGGCATTGTGGTTAGCTTCCGAGCCTATCACTCCGGACCGACGGGTTCGGCGCCGCACGCTGCCCAGGGCTATTGAGTCATGGTGAGAGCTATTGAGCTCGAGCAGTGTGTGGTATGCCAAGTATTCCAGCACATCACTCAACTGCACATGGTTATTGAATCATGTCGAGAGCTATTGAGCTCGGCAGGCAGAGATGTGCGACATGCAAGCATTGAACTCAACTGCGCTCAACTGCGATCCCCGGGTCGTTCAGGCAGCGTCCAGGCAGCGATATGCGAGTCGGTAACACACGTGGTATCGGCGGGCTGACGAGTTATGTGGGTAGTGCAGACTCTCAGTTTTGCTTTTTTTGCTTTTCATGTGATTTCATGTGAAGATGAAGGCGGGGTGAAGCGTATTTGGACACATGACTCCGTGCCCTTACCGCCAGTAAATAGGTACGCCCCCCCATAATCAATATAATTCCGCTATAACTAATGAGTTTCTTTGTAACCAAATCTCTCCACACTCTATTGTCGGATATTCAGAATGAACAACTTTGTTCCACTATAATCGCTCAACTTGACCCCGACTAAAGCTATCTAATAAGGAATGACCCTTATATGACCCTTCGCATCATACTGTCCCCAATGCACAGTGTTCTGATAACAGTGAAAATGTTAAGCGATCGAGATGCCGAAAAGTATTCCTGGAACTCTTGCACGGAAAACACCGTATCCTAAGCATTTTGGCTCGTTCGCTTAACATTTAGAACACTGTGAGTGCTGGACTCACTCGTCTCCGTCCAGTTCGAAATGGTCGGGATCGACAGTGAACGATAGTCGATGGGCGGGAGGGGCACGGAGGGTCCACGAACACGAAGCAGAGTTGGGAGTCACTCAAATACCGTTGTTCTCGATTTACCTATGTATTATTTATGCATCTCTGGGTGCTTTTTTAAAAAAATCTTTTAAAACTGGTACAGGAAGACTGCAGGATTATGACCATACACTTCTCCACTTATTCAGACAAAACCAATGTCTGAATAAGATTCAGACAAAACCAATGTCTGAATAAGAGGACATTGGCTTTGTCATCTCATACATAAGGAAATCAATAACACTCTTTGCAATTTGTTTCGTATCCAATCGATACTCACTCTGCGGCCACAACGGCGAGTTGAGCATGGCAGTGGGTGTCGTCTCATCGATCGATATCACGCTGTCAGCACACTCGTCCATCACCTCCGAGATGCGCAGTTTGAAACCCTCAATATATCGTTTTAATAAAAATATTAAAAATTTTAACAAAAATATATCATTTTAATAAAAATAAAATTAAAATATTAAAATATCCTAGATTTAACGATAGCTTATTCCGTTTCATATGATATGTCATTAGCAATTCAAAGATAAAGAATACAAGAAGTTACCCGTCCAGAATTCGCATTGTCTGTTCTGAATCGAATGAAGACTCGTCCGACAGGCAGAATCAACGTTTGGTTGGCCTGAATTTTCATGAACTTAAAGTTGATCTTCGAGAATACTGCTATTGTAGGAAAGGCATAAAAGAGTTTGTAAAAGTGTAGCTAAAAGTGTGCAATGGAAAGCATTCACGATCCGAAAGTTCTAATTTAGATTGTTAATAAAATCAATGAACTGCTGACCTTATCAATGTTATTCAGCTTTCCGCACAACGGAGCAACGCGGTCCTTTGACATGATGGAAAGCGTGTTGTGAGACTGAAAAATTAGAATTTCTTAAAGGGACATGGAAGCCAAAAAAGATTGGCTTTCATATGAATGGCATCGAGCTATTCCCGGAACAAATAAATATTTCTCGCTCCAGAAATTTTTTAAAAATATTTTTCAAAGGCTATTATGTTCATTATCGTCTAAGAAACATATTTTACACGTATAACCATTTTCGGTTACAAAAAATTTCTCGCTTCCATGTCCCTTTAATTGTAAGGTGAAAAATTTGATTTTTTTGAATATAACCCAATGGTATTCAAATCAGTTAAGTTACGAATCACTCATTATAATTCCGTCACCTGAGCTGAACAACCAAGCTTACTATTAGCAGTGAATCGCCAGAGCACTTATTCGTATCTTCTATGTCCAAGTCCAGAATCTCGACTCGGATCCGACGATTCGCTTCGAAGATGACCGACCACGAACAGGCTGAAGACCTTAGCCTTTGTGGGATGCAAATGCAGAACGTAGTTGGAACACTTCGATATTCGATACCAGTTAACTGCTTAAATGATGACCATTCGGTATGGTAGCCATGTTATGTGCGGATAATTTGCGTAGCAGCGGAAGGAAGGGCATAAAAAAGGAAATAGTATCCGTCAAGATAACATGAGGTATTTCAATCGGTTCCGAATGGCTACATGAAAAAACTGTGTACCCAATCCCGCAGGGTACTGTCCAGGATAACCAGGAGAATAGAGGAACTCGTTGAATGGTCGAGAAGAACGTTTGATGAAATCGAAAGATGTACATCCTGAACATTTCAACATTTCAACACATGTTTTGTCAAGCTTTACCCAAGAACAACTTACCTAGCGAGTATTCCACTTCGAATCCTTGACCACCGCGTGAGCGATCGGAGATGAAGTGTAAGACGAGAAGCTAAACGTTTTTTTTGTATTTACAATTAGCTTCAGATAGAAAAGAGCCGTTATAAATCTCAAAATAAAATAAAAAACAGTTCATCATCGCCTACGAGAACAGGGTAGGGGTAGATTAAACTTTTGAGATGTGACTCACACTCGTATACGAAAAGTCGTAGGTAACGTTAATCTGGTCCTTTCGACAGAATCGCATGGATGCTTCCAGCTCCTCGCTGAATAAGTTCCTACATTTTAAAAATGCGCCTTGTTCATTGAAATCTACTATAAATCCCTACGTTGCTTGCTCCGGTGTCTTCACTTCGCGATTTTCATCGAAATTCGCTCCTCCCTTGAACGGTTGAGTGATCTTTCTCAATTTAATATGAATTTGTTAGGCACGAAATGCACTTTTCAGGGGTTTCATTTTAAATTGTTTTTTTAGAATCCAAAACATTCCTGCGAACCTTTCCGGACACAGCGATGTAGTCAAACTGGCATGTAGAATCCTCGCTGTCATCTACGTCCCCCTGAGATAATATTACGAGTTTGGATTCCATGAATCCATGATGTATATATCAGCCTATGATGCTCTAGCTACCCTGCCATACTCTAAATGCATAAATATCGATTAATTGAAAACTTTAAACAAAGAAGTTGTACTGTAAGCGCTATGAATCTTGCCATGGGATACCGTACCCTCTCCATATCGAGCATGAGCAACTTGAGCTTGAGACCCGTGAAGCGCGGCCTTGTTACGGTCCACCGACAGTGTATATCAGGACCATAACCTGGAACAGGCGAAGGATTTTTCTAGTTTCTCGTCGGAAAGAAAAAAAGCGTGATACCTTCCTTGGTAGGCGGATTCGGGTAGCGTATCTTCTGCGGAGTAGCCCCGGCTCTGAGGTGCGCGCCACACTTGTATTCTTCAATTTCACTTTTAAATGCATCTTGATGAAAACTATATAGTTGTTTGCTAGGGCTATCGGGTCATATCAATTTGCATATACCTTCTCTCCCCCCCCCGACATTATTGCCTGGTTTCTGATACTTTCTCCTGACATTCAGCTTGATTCACTGTCTTTTATTCCACTACAGAGTTGCTTGAGAGAAGTAGGACATGAACTCACTGATTCGTTCCTCCGCATCCAATCCTTCTGTGTCATTTCCTCGAATCTTCACGGGCTCCCATTCGAGGCTGAAAAGTGGTAATTTTCAATTTTAAGCCAATTTCGTTTCGTTAACTTATATATTTCTAATTTTTGTACTGTTCACGTCTGGCTGCTTACATAAATTTCCCGTTGATGAAAACCTGTCTATTGTAAACCAGAGCCACTTCGTTCTGCTCAACCTCGAAATCTGAAAAGATAATTTCCATTTTGATATACTACCAAACTAATCCGAAGCCTAGGAAAACGTTTTGGATCGCACATAGCGCGAAACATATGTAATATATAAATTAAAAAGTAACCTTCTGGAGGAGTGTTTCCAAGCAACTGAACAAGATTCACAGGGCTCTCTGGGAACTCGCGGATCTCAAAAATAGTTTTTATATTTTAATAGGGGCAATTAAAATATCGAATGGAGTGTTCACATCTCTCAAATTCTTTTACCAGCAAAGATTGGGTGAGATCCATCTTGACGACGTGGAATCGAATACCGTGCTCAGGCAAACTTTTAATCTGCAAATTAAAATTTCATGAGGATTACTATGTTAAGTTTTCCACAAACTGTAGGTAATACTCTATGAGATTACGCATAGGTCCTAGTTTTAAGTCCTAAAAAGTTTCCCTATATTTGGATAGATAATAAAAGTACTCTATATTTGGATAGATGATTTCAGACCCTGTCTTCACAATGCTTACCTTCCATACGGCTTGGTCAGGGGTGGCATAATCGGGGCTTTCGATGACGCGTGATTCCGTCTCTCCACCGGTCACTCAAAGCAACGAAATCAGACCTTGACTGTGAGATTAGCATGAAATTTAGTGCAACAACCCGTATTATCGACTCTGTGACATGCCTATGGCTGAATCCAGCTATGTGATTTATGCATACGATACACAAATCCACTTCCTTAGCGTAAGCCTCCTCAATCCTTCCTCTCACCGTACCGTGCAAACGATAAATAAATAAATAAAATAAATAAATGTTACCTATAACTTTTGTACCTTTAGTATACTCAAACTCGACGACTGGGGGCTGTGGTGTGTCGTCCTCTTCATCGTCTTGGGAAGTATCGATCTCATACCGAAGCTTGATCCACAGATCTTGAGCCTGTAGATAAATTTCTATCAACCCTGCCTTCAACAAAATAGCAGGCACATTTTTCCAGCATAACATTTTGCAAATATTGCAATAAATTCCTGATTACCGAGAAATCCGCAGGAATTGATTTGCAGTATCGACCGAGTAGTGGGCCAGTCTCGTTGTGAGAACGGATCTGAAGGCAACTATAGTAGAGAAAAGGGGAAGATGTAATAGTTCCGTTTGTAGCGCTGATTCCGGTGCCTTTCAAAGCGATCTATAGTAGCGAAAAAAAGGAAGATATAATCGGTCCAGGGATCCCCCGATGCCAGGCCCTCTAAAAAAACACGAAAGTATTTATGCGCGGAACGATTTATTCTTCCCGGGAATTTCGCGAAACTGTTGAAGCGGCTACAGCTGTCTCTTGTTGTAATTTCGTGTTATTTCTTGTTTTCTTTTTTCAATTTGAGTATTTCTTGATAGTATCACACTCATGAACGAAATAGATCACATTTGATGCATTATTTTGTCTGATCACAGCTCGGTTTTCAGATGCAAGATCATAAACTCAATAATGAGCAAAAACTGAAAAAGAAAACATAAAAGAAGAACGCATGCAGCACCCAAACGTGCAGAATAAATCGATAGCAGTAAAATCGAAAAGAAATCGTTAGGAAGATGGCGCATAAATTCCACTTCTCGCTAAGGCCAGTAACTTTTACCAGACCGTATTTTCGAATTATGCGTTCCGCTTTTCTCCACTATACTCAACCTGTAGTGTGCATCATGAGAATGTCTAGATGTTACTGATCTCAAAAACATGTCCATGTTTCTGATATCTTTTCTTGGAATGAAATGGCACCGTTTGAAAGAGCGAAAAATACGCTAAACACCTTAGCGGTGGAATCACGAATTATACGTTCCGTTTTTCTAGACTATATTATCTTCAGCCAATTACCATGAAATAGATCTATCCGTCAGTTCTAGTTGTTGATTTTCCACTTTTTCACACTCTTGTTTATACCGACGAAAGTTTTCATTCCACAATATACATTAAAAAGCGACCTCTACGTAGCACGTAGAACACAGATCGTTTGCTTCTGCCAGAATCATCTTCCTGGAAAGAAAGGAATTTTTAAATCTAATGATGCTGTTAAACTAAAAGGAGATTAGCTACATGTATGCTTACTTCATTTTCAGCTCCACCTTGTTGCCCGGCGTATTCGATATTGTCCACACGCACTCGAACGGCTCCTGATTATGCATAAATTATTGGCATTTCACTGCTAACTTAACCTAGCCAATATTCAAATTCTTTTGATAAAACAAACTGATATTATACTTATATTATATGTTAAATAATTTTAAAAAAATGCGTACGCTGAAAGAAGGCGCCACAACAGAGCCCGTACGGGCAGTCAGCTCTCCTCCACAGGCTGAAAACAGCGTGAACTGTGGATTTCGGGAGAAAAGCAATCCAATCGACCGTGATCAATGAAGTTCCAATAAGAAACAACGATCTCACTGTTCATCTTCGTTGAGTAGCTGATTGTGTACACTTCGTGTTCGCGGGCAAAGCCCGGCTTTATGCTCACTTCTACCTGCAAACTTTACCTTCTGAGATGACTAAAGTTTGGTGGTAGTCCGCTTCAAATATCCGCGGTGCAAATGCGGAGAATGTTATAACGATGGTAATCAGTGGTGTCAAAAAGACTCTCCTCTCTCGCATTGCGTCAAACATCTCACCACATCTCCCGTAATTGTAGTTCCTTGAGGGAAGGATTGACCCGTCTTGAGCCCGAGTACCATGTCTGTGCTGAAGATTTAAATTTAGAAAGTCAGATATCGAAGAAAAATGTTTTGAAGTTTATTTTGTAATTTAATATTTCTCACTCTGTCACCTATTCCCCTATCCATAAATGATATTGCACTCTTTTGGGGAAACAGCGCAAGAGAAAGTCACCAGCAGTCCCAATTCTCGACTTGTCAGCCTCGGAATGATGTTGTTTTGAAAATCGCTTTTTGACCTTTCTGCCCATTCCAATTCTCTTATTGTTAGGAACCCCGATAATCGATTTCTCAGTTACATTTTGTCAAGTTCGAGGCATGTGCTATAAACAAGGAAACAACGTAGTGGACGGGAACCTTGAATGTAAAGATTAACAGTATCAAAAATAGCTCACGTCACAGTTCCATCGGTCTTGATGATTAGTCGACCCTCTGTGCTCTTCTGCGAACGTAGGTTGAATAAGGTGAGGTATGCATCCGCCTTCAAATCATATCACTTGCAATTAGAGCCATTCATGCAATTAAGAAAAGAGTAAGTTTTTTTTTAATTTCCGTTTATCACAGCCGCTTCCTATTGAACGTATGTGGTATGCGACTTGTGATATAGTTTCATGCAACCAGCCCTGGTTTATATGAGAAAAGAAGAATGTTGAAAACCTCAGAGATTGTGCGAGAGTAAGCTTCATTGAGCGTCACGTAGACTTTCGTATCGTCAACATCTGAACAAGATTCGGTAAGCAGAGAAAATCAATAAATCAATATTAGTTTATTCCCTCACAGTTTATTGTCAGCATAGGTAGTATTATGAATGAACGGTCTCGCAAAACCTGTTTCGAACTTTGCATCTTGCGCATATCTTACCTTGAACTTTCTTCTTGAATGTGAAGGTACAGTTGGCCAAAAAGTCCAGGTTGTCGACAAATACCGTTTGTACCTGCAATTTATCTCATTGGCAGTTTAGTCTTGAATGTGCTTACTAGGTAGCTTGAAGCCATATAAATATAAAGTGAAATATATAGTGGATCAAAAAGATCCGTCAGAAAATCATTCCGAATATGAGGCTTGTGATCTGCAAAAGAATAATTTATGCAGATCACAAGGAAATGCGAATAAGAACAATGATAAAAATGGAGAGAAAATATGATACATGTTTACCGGAAAGAATGCGAGAGCGAAATTAGCCTCCTAAAAGTGAGAGAATTTGATTCATTTTGGAACGAAAAAAACTGACGGATCGGTTTATTCCACTATATTTACACGTTGATTGTGCTAATCACTATGCTACGATAAAGAGTTGATGACGAACCTCCTCCGTGGCATAAAGCGTTCCTCCACACACAGCCAGTGCCTCGAGCAGAAAACCGAACTGAATTGTAATTTAGGATTTATGGGCTAATTGGTTGCGTCTAAGGCAACTATGCAATATTTGTGTATTACAATCGATTCACTATAAAAGACTATCTAGCATATATACCTTCCTCTTGTCGTCACTCTCTCCACTCATTCGATCACGTAGAAGGCTGCCGCCAGAGAACGAAACCACGGCCTGCGAATCACATTGAAGTTTAAAAGATTTGGATAATAATTCATTGTCGAAAGCTGATTATCAGCTTTTCTAATGATGTAATTTTAACGCCGTCGGTTGAGACCTGTCGATCCCGGCTGAGAGCGAACGAAGGCTCAGTCGTCGTCTTGCACCACTCGCGAATGATCGGGGCCGAGCTGAAGATCAGAGATCAAAGATCAACCGTTAGAGATCAAAGTTCAAAGATCAAAAGCCCACTCACGCGTTCGTGCCAGCATGCACCGCCACCCAGCCGTTGATCTGTCGTTGTGCGAAGCCACAGAAGCTCGAGTTGGGGGAGACGCCTGTGACGGAGAGCGTTATGGCACTACGACAAGCTTTAAAGCAAAAAATTGAAAGTAAAAAAACTATGAGATCCATGCAACATTTCGCTTGCAATGTTATACAAATAATGCACGGAATATAGGTAGTATAGAACATCGGAACGTATAAATCGCGATTCCGCAGCAACGGTGTTTTGTTGTTTACTAGAGCACTCTGAAAGGCATCGGAATCGACGCTACAAACGGAACGAATATATCTTTCCTTCTTCTCAAGTATACAAGGGAGATTGATTAATGATGTTGTTAGATCAACGGCTACTTACCGAAAGGATACACTGCCAGACGCTTCTGAGGATGTTCGAAGGAAACGATGAATTCCTAAAGGCAATAATCATAATTCAATTCAAACTGCTACTCCATAATGTTTTTGCGCTCAATTTAGCCTATTTAGTAGTTCTCTCTCATTGTCCTCGTCGCGCGCGGTCGGCACCTCGGACTGAGTGAGATGTTTTGAAGAAGATTCGAAGTCTATGACCTCTCCCATCTATATCAAGCAACCCCTCCTTTGGACCCATAACCAATGATAGTCCCGATAAAGGTGATTGAACTGAACTGACAATGAGTAGCGAGATACATTATTGAAGGCAACCTTGAGGGTGAAGTTGATGTAGTATCCTTGGGGAGCGGTAAAGAGCCACTCGCACTGTTCTCCCCGTTCGTAGACAGCGGGATAGTTGGGAGAGTGGATGACGGAGGGCGTTAACGAGGTTACTACAACATTCCTATTCTATCCTACTTTTTACCTCTCTCTTATTGCATATCGAAACTTTTCTTTGAAAATACTTACAAATCTATCTATCTTTCGCAATGCCTATACGCTATATCTCCCCTCAAAAAGCATGTCCGCTAACAATAAGTGAAACTCGTGAGGAAACATTTGTAGGTTTTTAAACTAGAATTGCATAGCTCCTCATTGTGAGAGTACCGTTGATGATTCCTCCGCAGTCCTTTTCTACTTCTTCGAAGGAGATAACGGCAGAAAAGAAGACAGACTCGACTGATTGAGGGAGCATGACCTTGCGAGCCTGATAGGAGGAATGAAAAAGAATCGAGAAGAAACGATGACCCGTCAGGCTCAGATAATGGATAGATATGGTATTTTGTTTTTGTTCTTACTAACACATCTTCTAAAGCCTCCAAACTTCCTTTTGTTGATCGATGCCTTTGGCATACCTTGAGATGTATGAACATTTCATTGCCGTGCGACGACTGCTGTGAAACGGCCGGAGGGTCGACTCGATCACAGAGAGTACCAACCGGAATGCCCGAAGAGTTGTCCCGAGCCGAGAAGTACTGCAATTGTCTGCATTTGCTGCTTCAACGTTCAACTAGAGAATATAACAAAACGGAAAATAAGAGCGCCCGGAACTGACAAAGAGCGCGTGTCTTGGATGCTATCGCAGGGGAGGTTCACAAAACGGTTCTCTAAAAGGTGGGTAAGCTAACAACTTACGGCCAGGCCGAAGAATGCGTGATTTTCCGCGTATCCTCCACAGCGTGCGTCCCGAACGATGAACGTGTTAACCGCAACCTGCAAATAGTGCTTTTTCCTTGCACATTCAGCAAGGTCATCTATTATATAAATTGAATTTACAAGGGGTAAGACAAGTTGGATTTCAAAAAGATTCACTGCCAACTTCACACTTTAACGAGACGCATTTATACCTTGACTCGCTTTCCGATCGGAGCTGTGACACGCCACTCGCACTCGACATAGTCGTTCTGAAATGAAACCCTTTCTAATCAATAAGGTTCATATATGGATATTCCATATCCAGAACTACTAAAGGTATTGTTTCGCTGTACTACCTCATCCATTTTGGACATGTGATCCGTGAATCGCGCTTCAATCGTCCCGTTTCGCAGCAGTTCGCCACCGCAACCTGGAGAAAAGGTCTTTCGATAAATCTCATTCGAAGACTATGCAGAAACCTTACCAATCGTCTTCCAGCTCAGCCAGAAGTGGTTCATGTCGCGGCGTTGTGAGTTGAAGGTTATGTCGATTTCGTTGGACTTGCTCTGAAAGCTTGCATTCAGTGAGTTTGAGATCAGCGGTCGAGTGTTGCATTCTTTTGCTGTATGATATCCTTGAGTACCTTACCGTAATCTCCGCTGGATTGAGTCTATTGCAGAATGAGTTCTCTTTCGTTGTTATATTGCGTCCGAATACGCGGTCCCGGATTACAGCAGAAGCGATTTGATCGGCTGGAATCTGCAAAAGCTTTTTTTCTTTTGTTGTTTTTCGTCCTACATAGTCTTTTTCTTGTTCATATATGGATATTCCATATCCAGCAACATAAACGAGACATTTTGGGTTTGTCTACAGTTCAGACATCTTACCGTCAGGACGTTATCGGTGCACTTATTGGATAAGCCGTACGATTGGTATCTCGGTGCCATCTCGAAGGAGTGGAAGTAGAGACGAACACGGTTGCCAGGAGGCACACGGATGGTCCACTTGCAGTATCTGAGAGAATAGAGCGTAGTCAAACAAATTGACCATGAGGCAGAACTACAGGGAATAGGAACGAAGACCTCTAGGGTTGCTTTTAGAAAGGTCAAGGTTAAAAGGACTTATCTGTCATATTTATGAAAGTAACCTGTTGACCGCGGTGGGCATCGGGTATCCGGGAGATTGGAGAGTACCGGAGAAATCGGTCAGAACGATGTCCGTGCACACTGGAAACGAGAAAATCTATCTTCAAATAGTTTAGATGATCATCGCCTTCCTTTCCAGGGCAATGTAGATATCTCCATTTCGAACCTGTAGCGAAATGCGCGAAGAATCCGAATATCGGTCGAGCAACGCCCTGCTTGTAGTGAAGCGTAAGCGATTGTCCAGTGGAGACTATCTTCGTGTCACCTTCAAAGTAAATCATATTGTTATGCATATTGAGTCTTGGAAAAGTTTCAGGACTTGCTTCCAAGCATATTGACCTGTGAGTTGCGAGCAGAATCGTCGCACAAGAGTCGTGTCCGACATTGTAGAGGAATCGTATACCTAAGCACAAGAATACTTACAATTAGATAAACTTAAAAAACTACCTCTGACCGTAAGACATGGGTTATAAGGAATAGAAAAGATTCGTTACGTTGAGGAAGTTGCTGGCAAAGAGTCCACAGAAGTTGTTCTCGTCAGCCGATCCAAGGTTGTCCATCATCGAGATGGAGAGGGACACGCGATTGCCTCAACAAACACAGTACTTAAAAGTTTCAAAATACCTGCTTATATCTTTTATCTGGCATGAAGCAAAGCAAGAGTTGTCGATGTTAAAGGTGGTGTAAACAGAGGCTTCTCGTTGCGATTTTGGGGTGTCAATAAAAGACGAAAGTCGTTGAGTCTGTACAGGTTCTTAGCTAAGAGAGTCTTCAATGTTGCTATACAAAGGAACCTGGAGCGACGGCCAATCTCCAGGTGCAGTCCAACTGCCGACTGTCCTTGAGTGGATACTGAGGAGTCGCCACGGCACCCCGCACTCCCTCGATGTTCCCTCCGCAACCTAAGCAACGACTCAGGCTTGAAAAAAGTTTTGAAGTTCCCAGAGAGAGTTCAAAACTGATTGTGCTAGAGTGAGTGAGAGGTAAGTTGAATAGCATCTTTTGAGTGAACCGTTCCCACCGGTTAATAAGAGTGACTAACCTGCGGCTATCTGTTCGTAGCTGATGTTGAAGGAGATTCCCCGCATGTCCAGAGCCTTTAAATGTATTCTTTTCTTTTCACGACTCGTACCGATAATAAATAGCATATCCTTTGATCGCCTAAATCTCCAACCTTGATCATGAGGAACATTCGGTTGCTGTGCGACCGAATTTCTCCGATGATTGGAGTATCGTTGCAGATCTGAATATATCACAGTCGGAGAAAGCAAAAGTCGCTAAAATACCTCAGAATCAGCGCCAAGTGCAGCGAAACCGGGAGACTGGAGAGAAATTCCGTTTCTTCAATGCATTAAATTACATCTTTTGCTACTGGAAGATGCCCTGTATGCACTGGGCATCTGTCAATAGTTTAGTATAGTGGAATAAACCGATCCTGCAGTTTCTTCTTTTCCAAAATGTGTCTAATTCTCTCGCTTTTCCACACTCTCTCGCCTTATATTCGGTATGATTTTGCGACGGATCTTTTTAATCCACTATAATTCTGAGAACTATTAACAGATACGCAATGCAGAAACATTATGCACATACCGTATCTTCAGTTTGGCTCCTGTACAGGGTATGGACATGTTGTTGACCCGAAGAAGAATACGGTGGTTGGTGAGAAGCTGAAAAACATTGCAGTAGAATGAAACGATATGTCAGTATCATTCCGAGTGTCAGCGAGACAGTGAGAGAATTAAATAGACGCATTTTGGAACAAAACAAGGTTTATTGCAGTACATTTTTCCAAATATGTGAGTACTAGAAAATAAAGGTTTGAAGGAAAAATAGAACGTATAAATATTTCAGGTTAATGAAGCTTTTGTCTAACTAAAGGCAAAAGGAACAGTCAAAGCTCGCATACCGCAATGTGAAACTCGCACTCAGTGTTCTGGAGGTTACTGCCATTGAAAGAAATGATACCTGAAGGAGAAAGAATGGGTTACCATAAGCTATTATAAATTTCTTCAGTCAGAATAATGGCAGTTACAAGATGATTAATATTCCCTTACAGTAGGTATCAAGCATACGAAATATTGAACAATATTTGATAGATCAATTTGGTCGTGTTATCGTCTCCTTTTTCAAGTTTATTCACAAATAATTACTACTCGTTTAGCAAAGCGAGACTCCAAAGGGCTAATCAAATATGTAACATAGAGTGCGTACCTATGCATTCTCTTCTTCACTCCAACCCAACCTTTTTACATAGTCTCTCCCATCTAAAAAGGAAATATTCGAAGAAGGTTCATACCCGATGGAGCCGTGTATGTCTGATCACATTCAAAGTTGTCGTCGACCATTTCCAAGCTGAAAACATTTAGTTTCGCTTTCATATCTCATAACTTTTTTTAAATTTCTTCAGTTTTTTAAAGGTTATTCACAAATAATTACTACTCGTTTTGCAAAGCGAGACTCCAAAGGGATAATCAAATATGTAACATAGAGTGCGCACCTATGCATTCTCTTCTTCACTCCAACCCAACCTATGCCTTCCCCCCTACCCCCCCCCCCCCGTACCATCTTTCACTATCCCCGTGCCCTACAACACGGATAAATATCTATCTACATAAATATCTATCTATATCTATCTATCTATCTATCTATAAATTTTCATCTTTATGCTCTTCTCCCAGTAGGATATTTATATTGAGCGAGTAAATCAGGTAAATGTGCAAACCTAGCCAGGAACCCGGAACCTCCAACAGTCTTGTCCGATTGGAAAATAACAGTCATCGTGTTGAGGGTGGAGATTATAGGCGGAGGGGTGAGGACACCGCAGAACCTGACACAAGGCTATGCCTTTTAACAGATGATCATAGAGTTTTTTTGCTATGCTCAAGTCATTATTTCTAAGTGTACGGAGCTGTATCACTCATTATATATATAACCTCTTGGAGAAAATTACTAACTTTCCAAGTAAGTCCATTTTCTTGGTTATGCTGTTGTAGGTGTTGAACACGGACACACTGTCGTGCTGACACGCATCGTTCGTAATGTGCGGAGTCTGAAAAGAATTAGGCTCGGAATTGGGAGAGCCCAAGTTTCCAGCAATGCAATTTTTGTGTCGAACATTTCAGTAGGTACTTGTTAGTCGGTAAAATTTGCGCTCGTAGTGGGTGTATTCTTCTTCTTGTGTTCAACGTAATGGTCTACCTCCAAGTCAATCGAGTCGAAGGTAAGACGAATCCGCTTGCCCCACATGGTCGATATCTGGTAGACGCAGTACATATGCGGATAGTACTTGTCGGGGAAATTCGGCGACTTGATCTTGCCATTGGCATTGTAGAAACCGCCACAGCCTTCAATGCATGATTCTTGAGCATCCTTGTGGATTATGATTTATTGTTCTCTAGATATGCGTCTTGGATGAAATTTGCACATTTCCTAGCCTCACCAATCTCGGTTGTGTTGTACTCCAGCATAAATCCCGTGTTCAGCTTGTGTCCGCTGGTCGAGTATCGAATGTTGATCGGAGGTCCACCAGAGGTTACCATGCGGTTCATCTAAGATTCACCAAATCCTTTTTTTCATAATGACTATTCGCCCAGAAGATCGTATCGGTTGTATACACTGAGCGAAATATCACCAGCCCGCTGGGGAATATTTCCCGGGGGGGGGGGGGGGGGTGAAACGACTGGTCGGTGCACCCACTGCCCAAAAGTGGTTGCAGGGACTCCTGTGAATTGCACACTGAGTATTTCATTGGAAGGTTGAAGTTTTTTTTTTTTAATTCAGACTATCTATCCCAGCAATGCGGCCTAGCCCAGCCGAGTTTAAATTTTGGGGAAATTTCGCTTCTTCTCTCTAGAGGAGACTCCGCTTTCATTTTTGGGAATATTTCGCTGCTTTGGGGAATTATTCCCCTGGTGAAATATGCGCCCGGTGATTCCCTTGCTAATGTTTCGCTCAGTATATACCAGTTGTATTTAGGCAATTTCTATGCGATAACAATCAGGATCATAACTATCTTGTTTGCTACCTATAAAGTAAGAAATATCTACCTAAGGAGTTAGATTTCTGCTTACATTGGTAAAAGGATGGCGGGGGCACACGATCTTCTTGGGATAGTTTGCATTGAGCGATTCGCTTCCAGTGATCTGCAATGTTCTCTACTTTTTGACTGTTATGTCAGTAGAATACCTGCATCCAATCCTTCGTCTCGATACCATCGGTCTTTCCGTAGCACTGCGACATTGACAGAGTACGCAGGCCGATGTACTTGAAGCTGAAACATCATGGAATTGAAGTTTCATGGTTTTGAAAGATGATTCGAGAAAGTGTGTATTGATGACATGCTAACAACATGGAGGAACCTTAATAACAACTAACGTCAGTGTGACAAGATGAGTGGAGGGTGCCTTTATCGTGTAGTCGCACACAAACTCTCCATTGGCGGCATTCGGATAGTTGAACGACTGCACTACACCGGATGGCGCGGTGAAGACCTTTCCGCAGACTGAAAAGTATTCCTAATTCCTACTCACAATTTCCATTCGACAGACAATCTGAACTAAGAAATTCTGAATTCAAATTGGCAGCTGGGTTGCACAAACTGAATACGAATAATTCGGTTGAACGAGGCTCTCTCGTCATTATTCGGTCCGGAAGATAACCGGAGCGGTAATCTATTCCGAATAATTCGTCTGCTTGCCCTTTTAACCGAATAGTTCGGCTATTCGGTGAATGAGAGGAGAGGAGAGGGACCAATCAAGCCAATTAGTCAAACCGAATAGTTCGGCTGAAACCGAATTATTCGGTCCAAGATCCCACTGCTCCGGTCCATTCGCTAGAGGAAGTGCTCAACACCGAATAATTCGGTATTCGCATTCGGTTCGCGCAACCCTGATCGGCAGCCGTACATCAAATTTAGATCACTGCACTTACCGATTTCGTAGTCGATGGAGAATCCTGTTCCAGTCTTGCCCGAGCCAGCAGCGAATGTGATCATCGCGTATGGCGTCTGAACACGCAGTGCACGTAAACCACAATCTTCTGACAACAGGGCAAGTGTTAAGCGAACTAGATGCCGAAAAATATGCATGATTTCGGTAGGAACTCTCGCACGGAAAACACCGTATCCTAAGCATTTCGACTCGTCGCTTAACATTTAGAACATATTGTGACACTATTCAGACGGATATAGTACGGGTTGTAGAGTGGTTCTTCGAACGCCATACCGGTGACAGGAAGGTATTGGGAGGCGGTTGAATGTCGCAGTACGTAGATCGGGCGTGGTTGTCGTATTCTACCTGAAGATCGCTTCCTCGCTTCCTACGCTTTCATTTCTCAGCCAATTCTCACTACAATAGGTATGATACAATTGTCCTGTACCGACCTGCAGGAAGTCTGTTCCACACAATGGCAGCCGTCTGCGGTCGTTGAGCCTCCGCATGATGCCGGTCATATCGAATCGGCGAGCTCTGGACAAGTGAGCCTGTCATCGTCACAACATTGACTTCTACCTGCCCATCGGACCCCATCGATCGAATCCTCCGGGAGACACCGACAGCATCGGCACGAGATGGGGAAGGTTGAAATCGTTGACGATGAACTTAAACCTTTTCAAGTCCACAGATGCTATTTAGCCCATGACGCGTACTTGCATAGACAGTTCGCAATCGTTTTCGTACTTTTTTGTCAACTTTCGTGGAACTTGTAATACGTACCTTGAGCGCGAAGGGCGATACTGTATCATCAGTCTCAGTTGTATTGCCCTCGGTCTGCTGCCTGCCTATTCTCCACACGCAACGAATCTCGGGAGGGTAGCGGTTGGGGTGGTTTGGCGTCTAGAATAGAAAAAATGACATATTTACCATTTTCTATCATCTATTTTCGCAGTTCCCTGAGAGTTATATAAACTAACTGTGAATTGATCGCAAGATATGATATAAAATACCTCAATGGATCCCGAGAACTTGGAGACTCCATCCCAAACAAGGTCTCCTCCACAATTGAAATTGGCTGAAGGAAGTTCTACTTTATACTGCTCATACATTCTTACATAAATTTTGAGTGCAACCTAAAGATCTGAAAAAGCTATGAAATTTTTGAATAATTCAACACTCTTTCGATAGATTCTATTCGATTTATAAATTCTCGTATCTGATATTATATGTATGATACGTTGGGGTTTGATTATTCCCGGTTGTGAAGAAGAAAGATTACCTTCTACTGCTTTCCATCGAATGGTGAAGGGTGACAAGGGGAGGGCGCCTGAACGCACAAAATCGTGTACCGTTTTCTGATAAAAGTCTTCATCTCAAGTTCCGAGTTGCCATATTTTGCCATTTACCTCCAACGTACTCATCATCAAGGATTATGAACGTCTACCTATCATGCAACAAGTATTCTAATTTCGCGACTTCTGACAATGAGCATCGTGTCTGGTTTTTGAAGATTTCTTTCTCACGAAGATCTCCTAACTTCCCGTCTTCGGAATTCCCCGTCCCTAATAAAGGCTGTCTTGCTGTCCACCTTGGCCCGATTTTCCGAAGATCGTCAGTCTGACGAAGGCATTGGGCGCGTTCGTTCGTACGGTAGTCGAAATGGCGGATGACGCACAGATGAGAGAGATACGGTCTTCCTCGGTGTACATGACTCCCGTACCGGTCTGTGAGTTGACAATGGAAACGTGGCCAATCCGTGTGGAAAATCAACACATGTATCACTTGTAGGGTTTTTCAACTGACCTCAAGAGTAATCAGCGAGCAGTTAGTGCGGTTGCCGTAGCTGAAACGGTCACGGTCGTGGATGGTGGGAAAATTGGGCTTATCTAGTTGCTCAAACTCGGTATAGTCTAGAAAATCGGAACGTATAATTCGTGATTCCGCCGCTACGGTGTTTAGCGATTTTTTCACGCATTGAAGCGATATCATTCCGATCCAAGACAAGATATTAGGAACATGGATAGATTTTTAAGATCAGTATTTCCTAGAGCTTCGCGTAGTACACATTAGAATTTGATGACATCAGTTTGAAAGGTACCGTACTCGGCGCTACGACCGGACCGATTATATCTTCCATTTTTCTCTACTATACCTCAACTGGAGGGGCGGTATTTCGATCTCGACAATCTGCGAGGCCTTCGACGCGCTTATCGCCCATTCGCATTGCCTGAACGAAATTCATTTCATCTAATGACCAAGGCTGTTGGAAACTGTAATTTTTGTTTGTGTCAAGACATACATGTACGACGTTCCCTCAGTTCCCTCGAATACGATAACGCCCTCATCGCCGTACATTCGCTGGTGACATCCTCAAATCATCCACCGTTATTGTTCTTATGTTGTATACGACACAAACCACTCTCTTACGATGTCGCAAAAAAGTATCAGGTAAATATCAATATCCTTTGTATGTCAAAGCCTTCCGCTTACTCTGCGGTTTGAGCATCCACTCAAGCTTGTACTGTCCACCCTTGCCCCGATGGCGAATGAGTCCTTGCGAGGAGGAGAACCGCAGAGGAAAGAGGATCTCCGGAGCCTTGGTCAGCGTTATCAAGTGTACAGATTGAAATAATAATTAGCGTATCAGCAACGTGTGTGTGTGTGCGTTTTTTTAATTTCACTGCTTGACTCATTTCGCTGACTCAGATCATTATTGCATTTTGACGATACGCTCAGCGGTCATCCGTTGAACTCTAGCCAACATGAATGGCAATACAGCAGAATTTCTCACTTTATTAATCTTATTTGCTCAAGGTCAAAATATTTGAAAACCTTGGGGCTGCTCTGCGATTCGCCGCAGAAGGAGCCGATTATGGGCGACCGATCACTGGGACCATCGAAGACGAGAAGCGAGGCTGCAGTAGACAGGATGTTGGTCATTTCATTTCAACATGATAGAGTACGGTGACTGAAGCTAACAACGCAAACCTTTAGCCTTCTTGCAGTCCGTCGGTCCGTCGCCCTCCATTCCCATATCGGAAAAGGCGCGGAACGTCACTTCGAGCGCCTGTCCCACTCCGTGCGGAGAGATGACCAGATCGCACGATGAACGGTCGGAGACGGAGCCGAAGTCGGACGGGTACGAGATGGTTCCCGTAGCATTGCGCTGGTGCAAGCCGCACACTAAAGTAAATACTTAATCCAGTTCTTTCCAATTCACAGATGCCAGGCTACCTTGACACAAGTTCAGCTTATGCTAGTATGGTGGTAAAGATTACTACCAACCGTCTTCCTCGCTCTCGCAGCGGTCACCGTAGAATCCCTTGCGGCAGTAGCACTCAAAGCGACCGTTGGGCAGTGTTGTGCACGAACCACCGTTACTGAACATGAAAGTTAGGGAAGAGGGGTTACGAAGATTTGAGTTCAGATTTGAGATTCCTAACGTTGAAACTTCGTCATTGCATGCTGGAATAGGTAGTAGAAAAAAACGTTCGTACGTGCAGGGATTGGACAGACAGGCGGAGGCGGACTGACAGCGGCGCCCGTAGTAGCCATACGGACACACGCAGCGGAACGACGAATCGGAGGTGGCCTGTAATTACTGTGAGTTTAGAAGAATTAGGCAGATAGATAGATATTTATTGTAGATCACAGGGAAATGCGAGTAATCAGCGAAGAATACAGATACATTTCCGAACAAGAAGTACTTACAGCATTTCAAAGAAACAACGTATAATAGCGTCTAAGTGTAGTTTTACCTATAGAGCCCTCTGCAACAGGGAACAGGAAACGGTCCATTGTCATGGTTATTATGAAAAAGGCCGCCACAAATGACTCTTCTTAACCTTCAGTTTCCAACTCTCTCCACCTACCGAACAGGTTGCCCCATTGAGACAATCATTGTTGTCGCATCCACTACTCTCGCGTTCCTCACACCCGTCCGGTCCCACTCCATCACCAACGAAGCCTCAAGCAGAAGTTTGATCTTTGGACGTGGAAATCGTTCGTTATGAACCTACCTTGCTTGCAGTGACACACGAACCCGCCCTCGGATCCGGCACTTAGGATGTCACCTGGATTCTCCTGAAATGCATATATTGAGAAAGATTGTGTTTCTGATCTTTCTGTACCTTGTATCAAGTCCGTCAAATATGCAAAGTGTTTCATCATAATCTCACTTTAGAGCGAGGAGTTTACATAGGGAAGCAGGAAGCTTTTCGACCGTATTTTCTCCAAACATCCTTCTTTTGATTTGCTTTTGAAGGAGTATATGTCATACAATGAATGCTGGAGAAGGCTTACCATACACGAAGCCATCGGATGACACGGTTTCGCATCGCATGCCTTCACCTTCTTGCACGTAACTCCATCACCGGAATAACCTGGGAAGACGTTTTGCTCAAGAACAGAACAAAGTCGAAAGAAAATGAGACAAGGTTTGAGTCACTTGTTCGACTCTCTTAGCCTACTCGTTATATTACTCTAATTCTGTGCCATTATCAATCGTATGTATTATTAACAACTAGTGTGGATAAAGAATGCATGAAGGCGCGACGAAGAACCCATAAGAGAACCCTTTTTTTCATTTAGAAACTTCACTGCCTCCTTTCTTACCTCTGATGAACTATACTGTGTCATTTCCTGATAATAACATTGCCTTGCTATTTAAGTGTGGATAAATGGATCAATCAAAGTGCGTACCGGACGGGCAGTCGGCACAGTGGAAACTGCCAACGGTGTTGATACACGCGACCTTCGGACTGCGAGAGCACGGATTGTGCAGGGAACACTCGTCCACGTCGGCGCAGATCACTCCGTTGCCTGATTACAATAGTAGTTAAGAAAACTTTAATTAAAACGTCTGGTAACTGTAGCTGCTATCAACATCACTGCGTATTGCGTAACTGCTGAGAACCATAGGGAAAATCAATAGCTTACCCTCGTAGCCCGCCGGACAACCAGAGCAGCGGAAGCTGCCGGGTAGATTGATGCAATCTGCTCTGAAGTGCGGGAGGTTAGATACCTTCTCATCCGCGATTGCGAAGCCAATTGATTGGAACTTAAAAACCGATTCTCGTCGTTACCCGGGATGACACGGATTGGACAGGCACTCATTGACGTCGACGCACGTGGGATTCGTCTTCTCGTTCGCCACTCGGAAGCCCCAGTCACAGATACACGAGTACTGGGGAGTATCCTGAAGGCAAGTTGTCACGTATATCTAGCATAATCGATAAGAGCGAAACTAGAAAATCCCATGTTCATGTCATAGAAAGATAATGCTACGGTATTATTAGAGGAAAATGAACGTTGAGAGATCCGCACAGTTCTTTACGCTAACCACCGTAAAACTTCAGCCGGAGCCGAAGATTAGCCTAGGCTGGCATTTTGCCAAGAGAGTTTTGCTGTATTTAGCGAAGGGCGCTGCAAAGATTTCTCAACGTTAGCTTTCCTCCAATAGTATTCCACCTATAGAACCGTACTAGGTGCGGTTCGCCTTCCGGTAACTATCTAGGAATGACTGACTCACCGCCGTATCGTCCTCTCCCAACTGCCGGTCGACGCAGTGACCATTCCGTCCACAGATCTGCCCCGTACACGTCGAAGACCGTATCTCGCAGCGCATTCCGTGGAAGCCCGGCTTGCACGTGCAGCTGAATAGATAGATGAAGACCTTCCTAAATCAGAAGAAGCACCGCCGATGCGCCTTTTGTTGTGCATAAAATATAAATGCACCATGTCCTTTTATTCTACGCTATGTGAAAGATGATCATCAAGACAGCAGCACATTTTATTGCGGGTGTTGCTGCGAAAGAAGTGCGAGTTGAACGCATAGGTACCTGAATCCGACGTCGCTATTCTCACAGGTCGCATTGTTCTGGCATCCGTTGTGCGTTCCCTCGTACTCCTCGCACTCGTCTATGTCCGTCTCGCAAACTTTGCCCTGCAACCGTTATTTCATCACTCTTTCGCCCTCTCCGTTCTCGAACCGTTCACGATACCAAAGGTGAACTCGTTCGTGTGCACACCAAGAAGCACCACAGCATTCGACTCTGTAGTTGAGGAAAATGTTCCGTCAGCCGTCTCATTGCTATCTACATCCTAAGAGAGAGCGCAGCGCCATGAAGAGAGTGCAGACAGCGTAGGAATGAGCTTGTTAGTGGCGCAACGTTTTCGTCAATGATAACAACACAATCTTCTGACAGCAGTGTAAATGTTAAGAGAACGAGATGCCGCAAAAATTCGCCTGATTTCGGTAGCAACTCTCGCACGGAAAACATTGTATCCTAAACATTTTGACTCGCTCGCTCAGCATTTAGAACATTGTGACAAGCATTCCATCGGCCTCACGGTTCTCGTTGTCGGACACAGGCACACGAATCGATCGCCCCCGGCGGAAATGCACGTTCCCCCCGACTTGCACGGCTTCGTCTCGCACGCATTCTTCATGTACAGCTCCTCGACCTTCCTGAATTAATTCAAATTTATTCCAACCACTTTCAGATCAATCCTTTCAGAGATTTGGCTGAAAGAGGTCAATCTCCGACTCCATATGAAAAATGCCATGAAACCTCGGCTAATTCCTTACTTGACCCTTTGCAACAATCGAGCGGTCATTCTCCTCAGCCTCGCATCGGCAGTAGCCCGTTGCTTCTGCCAGTCAGACAGAGCACGAGTTGAGACCGTCAGATTGTCAACCTACAAGAACCTGATATTCAGTACTTTATTATCGGAGGGCAGTAGACGCCGAGAGAACTGCACACGTGTACCCACGGAAGCTAGCGCAGAAATACACATAATTCATTTTCTTGCAACGATACTTCAGCAGGCGTGAACACAGCAGTTACAGCAGCGCATTTAGAAAAGTACATTTTGAGCAGTATCTCGTTTCCTGACAGGTCGTTCGAAATAACCGTATGCACCATTCGGTGCCTCAAGTGGCCGGGAACATGAAACAAACTGGTCATCAGATCTGATAAACTCTTATATAAAAGTTATTAAATAAAAAGCCAAAATTTCCTGATACAGGAGCGTAACTGCTAAATATGTTGAAGCAAACCTTCGTCTGCAGGCCGTTGAGCACTTGTCGGTCGTGCGTCCGAAGAGTTGACAGGGCCTATAAATAACAATTAGTCTATCTAATTTGTTGACAAATTCTCGAATAAGATTAGCGTAATGTGCATAATTAGCATTCATTAATAGTTAATATAAATAAGCGTTCTTCCGCATCCCTCCAAGTGTCTCTCTTACCGTCATCGCCCCTGCCGCATCCGTCAATGCCTTCCGCATGACCTTGAAGTTGGCCTGGAGCGTACGGACTTGGGCCTGTAATGTAGCTTACAAGGCACGATGCTTTCAAGAGATCTAGGAAAATTAAACAAGCATAATAACTAAGCAAATGTTAAACTCAAGAGGTTTGGCTACTGACCACATCCGGCAATATTCCAATGTCGACATCACCGAAGAATATGGATGAGTTGCCGGCCGTTCGGAATGTGATATTCCTAAACCAACGAATATTCTCTACTTTTGCCATGGTGTTATATTGTTCGTCGTATTCAGCCAAGAGAGTCTCAACAATGCTAGAAGATACCTGTTGCGAGCCGCGTGAAACATCATGTTGCCATCATACATGATGATGCGTGATCTGCAAGGAAATGCAAATACATTGTTTTTTCACCTATGAATACCGTCAGCTTAGTTCATACCGGGACAAATTCGGTATATTCGGTATATTCAAAATAAGGCCGTAACTCGATTAGAAATGGTCGTAGAAAGTTCTGGTTGGAATTTTTGGAATCCTTAGGATCCTGTCTACCCGCATACCAAATTTGAATGCGATTGAACAGCATCTAACGCCTGAAAACAGCTCATTTGCCTTGCAGT
>LS846223.1:231497-247572 GCA_900490955.1 Micoletzkya japonica | reverse complement strand
GTTTAAATGAGGCGAGAAGTTGTATGCAAAGTTACATTGCTCTTCAGGGACCGCGCGAATACGAATGTAATTTTGCGAATACTCTAGCGCGCGAGCGGTCTGATTCGTAGGCATAACTTATTGAAAGAATGGAGACATATGCTTTCTGATAAGGACAAAAACGAAGGAATGTTAAAAATATACCTTTGAAGGATAGCAATGTGCTCAGAGGGGCCCTTTAAATTAAATTAGCGGCAGGATACAGCGATCTTGATAACACTCATACTAAATGTATTCGCCTGTTTGTTGTCCAGCGTGATTCATTATAGTGCTACACGTAAGCATCTCCAGCCGAGTGGCGCGGGTCGAACTCGATTATAGTTCTGCGTTTGGGCGAGAATCGCAGAACGAAAGAGCGTGACTATTTCCATCAGCATGCGAACTGTGGCCAAAACACAACCCCATACATCGGATAGTATTTAAGGCGGCGAAGGGGATTCAAGGGAAGCTCATCCTTCTGAGAGATGCAGTTCCTCACTCTCCTTCTTATCCTCGTCTGCCTCTTTGCACTCGCCTCGGCCCAGTTCGGAATGATGGGATACCCCGGAATGTATGGAATGGGAGGATACGGTATGGGCGGATATGGCGGATACGGTCAGTACTTTACCTACTTACAGTTTGCCTTATCCTTCGCTTTATCCTTGCTGCTGGAAATTTCGAATGCAACTATCACAGAAATTGAGAAACAAGACACACACATATGCATATCCCGGAGCCTAAAGTCACTTTAAATGTTCAAGGCCATGATGTAGTTTCTCTTCCCCTCTATTCCCTAATCTATTTCTGCAGGTGGATGGGGACGTCGCCGTTGGTACGGATAAGCAGTCTTCGCATGGTCTCCTTCATCAATGCAATATGTACCTTTTGTATAATGGATATAAAGTACTTTATCTATTCCGCTTCCTGTATGCGTGTTTGCAATACAGCTGAACAACCTGTCACCTGGCAAAGAGGCCCGAAGAGTTTTTCTTCATTCTGTCCCTATCTTTTGAAGAATAGTACTATATATATAGACAGATACCTCCCATGAAATCAGTCGTTGAAATCTTCATCCTAACCCTTAGATTGCCTTCTAAATCGGCTGTTGAATACTTTCACTCCAAACCCCTTCTAAAAGATGCAAGGCGACGTAGGTACGCAGTGAAAATAACCCCATGCGATACAGTCTACAATGTGACCTTGTACTCTTTTCATTGCCAGAGATCAAAAGCGAAGTGGAAGCGTAACTCGAGAGGAGTAGTGTGACCCCTCATGCACAACTCGTTCGGTGACTACGTGAAATTTCTTTTCAGGGTGTGGCATATGATTCAGAAAAGTGCAAAGCCTGTTTTACTTAGGGCTCTTCCATAAAGGAAAATCTGAACAAGCTTTCACGAAGACTTCTAGTCTATTCGAATACATGCTTACTCATCACAGTGATTCGACCCTAAAGACGTTTCGAAAACGTCGACCGCGCGGTGAAAGGGTGCTTTTTGACCTTGCTGAAGACGTAAAACCCTTATTTCTCAGAGATTATAAGAGCCTCAAAAACGAACTTAGTGTCATCTGAAAGAGCTCATGCCCTTCTAGAACACTACGCAGAGTTTTGTTTCAATTTCTTACCCTACTCGGAGAAAAAGCAGATAAATGAAATTGAAAGATGCCTTTTTGAACCCTTATTTCTCAGAGATGAAAAATACCATGATCATCTCCTTCTAGATATGGACAGTACGCTTGGTCGTCTAAAGCGCTACAATGAGTTTTGTTCGAATTTCTCAGGAATAAAATTGCTATACCCTACCAAAGTTGCTCCGTCGCTCTTCCGAAACCATTTTCCGATTAGAGATACAACAACAATACATGCGCGCCTTGGCTTGTGCGGTCACTTGTCGATGTGGCCTAGTGGATAGCGCGTTCATTTTGCAAGCGGAGGGTGGGGGGTTCGAACCCCGCCCCGCACCCTCTGTTGCATTGGTCGGATCACTGTGACTCATGGTATCTGGTTACAACACTGATGACCCTAAAGTACGCTTTCAACTAGGCAAATTTACCAGAAACTAAGCAGAAAATACATTTATGTTTCAGTGTGGTCAACGCAAACCGGGTTCAGCTTTCATGTACACCCTATAAGCAAGAGAAAAAAGGCATATTTGCTGATTCTAAACATCAGAAAATTCCTCAAAGGTTTATCAATGGGATCGAAACAGACTCAATGCTCTACGTCAATCCAAACAGTCTTCATTCATTCATTCATTCATTTATTCTTCTTGACCGAGGTAGGGCTACAAGGTAAAAACGGAGAAGAATATCTGTAGTTGGTCTTGTTTTCTCATCCAAGCTAATCAAGTTGGATCCAAGCCACAGCATTCCTAGCGTTCGAATAGCGAATGGCGGTATCCGCTGTGATCTATCGTCATTGCGTCCATAAAAAAAATGAGTCAAAATTAGTAAATTTAAATAGTTAAAGCTCCTCCTCATCAGTCTAAAGAGCTGCCAAAATTTGGTGAAGATTCATCCGGCCGTTGTGGAGTAAATTCAAAATTAGTTGCCAATTCGCTATTAGACACTTCCCCTTTCGGTCGGAATGCTATGTGCAAGTCGTCTCAGCGTGTCACATGGTGTAGAGAGAAGTGCCTGTTGATCCGACACTTTGTGCTCCGCTCCCTTCCCTCTACCTACTCTTTCTACTGTTCACCGTAAAAGTGCGCGATGTGCGGTTATTCGTCCATCGCTTTATTACAGTCTCACGGAGAGATCTATGAGGCCATTTCGATAGGTCGAGGGAGGATCACAGAGGTAACAGAGGAATAGGAGATATGGAAGTGTTGTTGGACAAGGTCAGGTAAACATCAACAATCTCCTAAATACCGGAATGCAGACACGAGTGTTCTCTGACATGGCTGCTAGATTTCAGCTAAAAGA
This sequence comes from Micoletzkya japonica, assembly GCA_900490955.1. Classification (NCBI taxonomy): domain Eukaryota; kingdom Metazoa; phylum Nematoda; class Chromadorea; order Rhabditida; family Diplogasteridae; genus Micoletzkya; species Micoletzkya japonica. The sequence continues at coordinate 244,632 of LS846223.1, read as the reverse complement.
GTGGAGACGCGTGACCGTTACTTCAAGCGCAGAAAACTGAGGAACAGTTCTTCAAAATGAATAAAAGGAGAATTCAAGTAAAATAAGAGATGTCTGTAGCTACATGAACGCAATTCAATTAAGGGAAACTTGTGCTGCATTCCTGCCCAAGCCGAGATTCGTCCCGTATCTATGATTCGGTTCTCAAGACCACCCTATCAATCCTCCCCCGCTCTCTGACTGTCCCTCCTTGCCACCGACGTAAATATCCCCCATCTCGATCGAAACACGAATCGAGACCAAGATTCAGTTAGTATATAAGGGCAGCCATCGGCCTCCCTCTCAACAACCCAGTCACCATGCAGTTCTTCACACTTCTTCTGCTTCTGGTCGCTCTTCTCGCCATGGCTTCAGCTCAGTTCGGAATGATGGGAATGGGATACCCGATGGGAGGAATGGGAGGATACGGAATGGGAGGATACGGAATGGGCGGATATGGTGGCTACGGAATGGGTACGTCGCTCAATCTTCAAATCGTCTTCTTCTTTTTCTGCGCTTCATCTCTGCGAACAAACATTCTGCTAGGCCCCTCTGGCGAAACGAAAACCACCTTATTCTATAAACTCCTTTGCGCAAGAAGCGAAATAGAATCGTATCGATGAAGTGACAAGTACTTTACTGAGTTTTACCTTTTCTGCTTATTCCGCGGTAATTTGCATATTATGTAACATATGCCTTGTTTTCCAAGAGCCCACACCCAGTTTTCCATTAGCAATCAGCCTTTTCAATTATTAGCTTCTTTCTTTTGAAGTTTTCCGGATAAGCTCTGAAAACTGAATCAAGTTTCACATAATTTCTTCTCAAAATTATTTCATACTTGCAGGACGTCGCATGATGTGGGGATAAACGAAAAACGGGACTTCCTTCGGCTGTGAATATGTATAATGCTCAAAAGCAAGTGCTATGTATCTTAAGGTTTCTAAACAAATAAAGTGTATTTACATATCTTGAAAAATTACAAAGAAACACTTTACACTATAGCCTTAGTCTTAACGAGACACTGTAAATCAAGTTCCCCAAAAGCGGAAGAGAGTTTCGAGGGGTTCTAAAATCATTCAATCAGGATCAGGATCACAAAGTAATGTGTAGCTCCGGTTCGTTGATTCCTCTTCCCTTCCGAGTTCTTGCATTGTGACCTTGCGCAAAGGGACAGTGGCTACTAGGGGAGTCGGGCGAAGAGGAAGATAGGGAGAGTGAAGGAGGAGAAGGGATGGAGGAGAAAAACAGAGAAAGGGGGGAGACAGTTTGTGCGTAGAGTGATCGAGCAGGAAGTAGACGAGAACACAATATTATGACGATTATCAGTTTCTACACCACCTAAGCATGGTGATGATCTAAGCTTCAAAGCATATTCCGAGATTTCTCACAGTAGGTAGTTAAAATAACGCCTCCGCATGAGCCTATTTGAAATATTGTTCCACACCAAGTTACCATCCGACCATGGATATTCGCGAATCAGCACCGAAATGACGCCTATCCATCTACCTGAGCTCTTTAGCAATATCGTCGGGATTTCAAAATGATTTAAAGGGCCCCTCTGAGTACTTTTTGACCCCTTGGTTTCTTTCTTTCATCTGAAAGAGGAATGTCGAAAACCTATAATCCTATATTTGCATCTTTTTCCCGCCATTCCCTGCTGTTTAAATGAGGCGAGAAGTTTTATGCAAAGTTACATTGCTCTTCAGGAACCGCGCGAATACGAACGTCATTTTGCGAATACTGTAGTGTGCGAGCGGTCTGATTCATAGGCATCACTTATTGAAAGAATGGAGACATATGCTTTCTGATAAGTACAAAAATGAAGGAATGTTAAAAATATGCTCTTGAAGGATAGCAATGTGCTCAGAGGGGCCCTTTAATCAACTTCTAGCATATACTATCCGAAACATTGTGTCTTTGATCACAAAAAGCCATCCACGTTCCTGCTTTCTTGTCGGGAGACGAAATGGTATCGTTTCGTTCCGATTTTCTAGACTACACCGACTCTTCAGCATAGACTAAATATAGACAGGATATATGATTCACTACAGTCTACTAAGTTCAACAAGCTTATACTATTCTCCGGTAGATGACTCCTGCACCTTTGAGTCATCAAAGTCGTCATCTGCCGAAATCTTTCCGTGACGTCGCCCGCTTCCTAGATCGTCCTCATAGCTCAGCTATCGAGTTCAACCATCGCTCTCTGCTCGTCTAACAATTCCCTTGTAAGTCTCTTCCACTCCCCTTGTCTCTCGTCTACCTTCGCTTACTCTCGTATCTCTCCCGTGAGAACTGTACGCGTTCCGTAACTTAAAGCCAACCCTCTTCGGGTCGTTCTATATAAGGGATGGCGGAGGCCGATCCGACAGAGCCATGCAATTCCTCACCCTTCTCCTTCTCCTCGTCAGCCTTCTGGCCATGGCCTCGGCTCAGTTCGGCATGATGGGTATGGGATACCCGGGCATGTACGGAGGAATGGGCGGATACGGTATGGGCGGATATGGAATGGGAGGATACGGAGGATACGGTCAGTTATTTTTACTTTCTTTGCATTCATAAATATTGATTATGAGCAGCTTTTTTGCTATCCTTGCCTTCCGAAATTGATTTACGCCTACTCAAACTTGTAGATAGCTGAATCTAGTACTTTGCAGTAAGCAAGGTTTTCATTACAGGAGGATACGGCCGACGACGATTCTGGGGATGAATTTGACGAAGACGAGGAGCAATAATTATCGTGTATATTGAAATAAAGAATCTCAACGCCCAAGCAGTTCGGACACTGAATAGGATTCTCAGTTGAGTCTTGTTAGAAGACATTTATACACGTTGTGGGTACGGTACGGTCTAAGGGAAAACGGGAGAAGCATTGGATCTGTTAACATGAATGATTCTTATCGAGTGTTCAGTCTCAAAGGTTGTTGTGGGCAGACTCAAAGGTTGTTGTGTGTTAGGATTATAGCAATTAGCTAACATTCGATGAAAAGACCTTCAAAGGGACGTGATCGCTTTTCCCGAATGTCAACAGACAATATTTAATAAGAATCCCCCTTTTGGACAGAAAAAAACTATAACTACAGCCTGCAGTGTATGATCAGTTGACGCTGTGAAATTTAAGTCTAAGCATCAATGTCAGCGCTGTCAATCATATTTGCATTTGATAGACAATTACCTACGTCATAGCACAATAGATACAGGTCGATCACGCTCGTACTTGATTTGGATTTCGAAAGAAGGAAAGCAGTTGTCAAAAGAGAATCTTGCTAAGTAAATAAAAAGCTTTGTAAATAACGCGATCAAGAAATTTTGACAAGAAAGAATTGACAATAAAGAATGCGCGTGGTGCGGTTGCTCACAAGGTGAGACGGGTTGTTCGAGAGCTGAGAAGAGTTTATGGTTGAGAAAAAAAGTTCCGTCAGTGCTCTCATTCCTACTTCCGACGAGAGAGCAAAGCGGCGTGAAGAGAGTGCAGACCAAGTAGGAATGAGTCTACTGACGGAACTTTTCCGCGAATAATACGCAGTTACTTTCCAGTGGACGAATTGGAATATGAAATATCTTCTTTAATGCTCCGGATTTTTCCAGAACACAAGATTGCCAGAAAACTCAAATCTATTACAAGTTCCACGAGAGTTGACAAAAATTACTCAAACGATTGCGAACTGTCTATGCAAATACGCACTCTGATCTACCGCTCCGACTTCAATTTTCCTACGATTCTATTAATTTCTGCCATGGAAACATGTAAGGGGTCAATTGGAGAGCGTAATCAGCGGGAATAGTTTGTTATTTCAATTAAAAGTATTAAATCGTTCCGTTTTTGAGGACAACTCCCGTGGAACCTGTAATAGACAAGCTGCATGCAAAATGGCTTGATCAATAATTCTCTTCAAAATATATTATACTTTGAGGCTAAAATAATCAACATTCCACATGCAGCAAGGCAGAACAAGTGTAAAGTAATTTAAAGCTTGCTTTGAGATTAATCTTCTATAATATTGCCGAATTCTCTCTACTTGTACTCTAATTGTAAGTACTAGGTAGACTTTCCAGCGCCATTCGATGTAGTTCTGCAGACCATTATTATCATATTAAAGTTACGACATAATTTCGACTATAAAAGAGCGGAAGGTCGCTCACGAGCCACTCTACATTTCAATTCCTCAAATTTCAGACTACGTTTGTGCTATATATTGTATTCTTACTACTTTTGAGTAATAGCGAAAATTGTCCATTCTTTCAATATCTTATGAACCTTTCAGCAATGAAATCACTCCTCATCTTATTTCTGATAGCTTCTATCGTTTCCGTCGCCTATGGTCAATGGGGTTATCCAATGTACGGTCGGTATCGCATGGTTGGCTACAGAATGGGATACCCAAGATTTGGTGAGTCGCTAATTTCTCAAGAATTTCGTTAAATATGAATACGCTGTAATATAATACGTTTTCCTAAAGCTGCATTTTTTTTATTTTAATACCTCCAGGAGGATGGGGACAACGGTTCTTCCGGGGATGAATGATGGAAACTAATTGGATCCAATTGGATAATGCTACATATTAATCAAACCGCATTTTATTTTTATTTTATGTTTTACTCCAGGTTTCGTTGTTTCATAAAGACGTACCCAATGAATTCCGATTTATTTTGTATCAATACTATCTTTCAATAAAGTATTATATTATCAATCTTGAGTTCAAGTGAGAAAACTCAAGGAAGGACGCTCTGATTCATTATTCAACTTATGCACTCCAACGTGCGTCATCACACACTATTACACATTTCTTTTCGTTGAACTCGCTGAATGGAAGAACAAGATCGTATAGGTTGTAACGTGCACGATGCGTAGTAACTTCCTGGATGGAAGGAGTGGTGTTGATCGCTGTCTTTTTTTGCAGTAACATGTGTATTGGAGCAATCGCACGTAATTGTCTGGTTCAGAATATACTGTTTTATTGCAATAGTGCGCCTTCTGCATGGAAAGTTCCTGTGAGAATTCTTTTATTAATTTAATAAGGCGTGTGTTATAATAAAAAGTCTTATTTTCATTCACAGTATTCTGCCCCAATGCGAAACCTTTGGAAAGCGAAAAATCATTCTGTCATTTAAGTAGATCGGTGTGCCGCGCACCACGAATACATGGTCATGAAGGAAAAAGGGAGGGCATGGTGATAGGCACTAAAGCTAACTTCTATCAACCACCTAGAGCTACTTATCTAGAACTCTGAAAAGATTACATCCTTGTGATTTTCGCTTTCCAAAGGTCTAGAACATTGTGCATTCGTTACATGCGACACTTTTCTGTCATTTTCAAAGTATTAAAAGTTTAAAACATTATATCCAAGTATGACTGTAAATATAAATTAACGAATTATCCATGAACGACATTCCTATCATCCAAATATCTAGGATAAATTCATAAATGCCTTTCACGCTGTAATTTATATAATTGGCGATTAGAAACAATTTCGAAATATTGTGAAAAAACAACCCCACTGCGTTTTGCCCTTTTTCAGACACAAACAACTTAGCGACGCTGATAAACTATTCGGGTTTCAAACCTTTAGTTATTTTTTGAGAAAACCATCTGATAAACCATACCGTATCCTCCCATTCCTCCATGCATTCCAGGGTATCACAATATTCTAGACCATTGGAAAGCGAGAATGACTGGGACATCGTTTTTCTTGAGTTCTTGAGTTGTAAGGCCCTAGGAGTCGGATTTATTTTAGCTTTAATGTCTATCATGATGCCCTTCCTTTCCCATTCCTAATCATTTATTCGTGGTGCGCGGCACACCGTTCCACCGTATTAGTAAATGTCGGAATGATTTTTCGCTTTCCAAAGGTTTTGCATTGCGGCAGAACACTGTGGTATCACCTCATTCCCCACTGAGCCGAGGCCATAACTAGAAGAGCGGCAAGGAGCTTATCTATCTTGATACTATATTTTCAATTAATTGGACGGGTTCACCTATGGTTCCGAAAACATCTAAAACTGATAATGAATTTTCAAATATAAGGAATATAGATGCAATTCAAGGATTATGACTCTGTCAGGGTTTTAATTTTCATAGATCAAAAAATTGAACACACCACACATTGTAACGATATGATGCTCAATTTCCAGCGCAATAATATGCGATAATATATCATTGAGAATCACATGTCACTGTCGAAAAAGGTATGAGAAAATAGGCTTCAACATCACTTCACGCTCAGACGTGGGTAGAGTAATTCCAATACCGGTGTAGAGTAATTCGAATATCGAAACAATTTCTAATTATTTTATTGGAACAATTTTGTAAGATGTCCTTTTTTAATTCTGGGAGGGCCTGGCATAAACATGAGCAAAAGTATTATCACTTTTAACTGGCATTAAACTCTAATACAACCGGACTTGTGGAATAATTTTTGTCACTGAGTGGCAGAATCAAATAAAATACGCTAACCAAATTTATGAGTAAACTAAAAAGTGATAATACGTTTGTAGTGTTAAGATATTTATGAGCACTTTCATGTTTTGAAATCAAGTCGTTTTTTTCGTTGCCCACCTGCTAGTTCAGAACATATCAGATTTCGAAAAAAATCTAGTTTGATTGTTCACGTTGAATACCCAATCATCAAGACATTGATTAAATTGTATTCTTAATGATTTTTCGACGGATCTTTTTAATCCATTATACAACAAAAGTATCCTCCTATTGCTGGTTACTGGATAAGCTAATTTCTAATTATTGGAAAACGTTTTCCCCTTCCTATTTTGAAATTCTATTTCATTTCAGCAACTTCCAACCATCACTCTTTCATCAGGACTTCTTCATGGCCTCTGAAGACACACACGACTCCGTGCCCTTACCGCCCGCCATCCCCGCGTCATATCAAATATAATGCTTTATCAGAAAAATACACAATTATATATAAATCACGAGATTAGTCGCGGATCGCCGGAGAAAAATGCTCTTTATCCCCAGTAGCGACGGCCCCATCCACCTTAACATAAGTTTATCGTTTTAATATGACTTTATCTAAAACACCACTAACATAAATCTTCTCGTAGAAAATTAACATGTTACACGAACCACCGTGAAACTACGGTCTTCGTCTATATCTCGGCATTTTTCCAAGATAGTTTCACTGTGCTTAGGAGAAGGCTTTCTTTTTGAAGGCTTAGTTTCCTCCAATAATAATATACAAACATACCGTATCCGCCATATCCTCCCATCCCGTATCCTCCGTAACCACCGTACATTCCCGGATATCCCATTCCCATCATTCCCCACTGAGCCGAGGCCATAGCGAGAAGAGCGACAAGGAGCAGAAGAAGAGTGAGGAACTGCATCGTTAGATGACTGATTGGCAGTATCTCGGTGCCCTCTTAAATACCCGAAGTGTGGGTTGAGTTTTGACCACTCGTCGTGTAATGAACCAGGAACACTCGACCATCCGCCGAATTTCGCCAAACAGTGTGTCAGTTCTTCTTCGATTCATCAAGGTATTCGCCTCGCAGTGAGCAATACAGTGTTGGGCGGTGTACGAGTTTGACTCATTTATTGCACGGCATTTGAGTTATTTTCAGCAGCTGGCTTAGCTTTTCGGATGAATCGATAGAGACTTGAGCCTCCGAATACTGAAAAAAAACAACCTTTCCGTACACCGTGATAAGAATTCCCAAATTTTATTTGAAAATAAAATTATACGCCTTGTAAGAATGTTTTGTGATGTTCAAGGAAAAATGCCTACCACCAAGTCTTGAGTTCCGGTGCCAGTATGCGTCCCAGGAGGAAAATCCATCTGGAGGATCAGATGCAGAACACGAAATGAAGAGAGATACGACTAATGCGAATAGCTGGATTAGATTCATTGAAAATGGTTATGAATAGAACGGGAACCTTTTATCCCCTCGACAGATTCAATGTGTGCACAAGCTCTGGCTTCACGTTTTGCAAAGCTTTTTATATTTTTAGCGCCCTAAAAGTTAAAATATGTCTTCAAATAACATCCGTTCTTCTGAGCATCGAATTGCATATGCATGATAGCAACTGTCAAGACTTTTTTATCAAAAAGAGGAGATAGGGAAAATCAACAAGATTACGAAAATCTGACAAAAAATCCTACAATAGTGATGAATCATTTTTTCGAAAACAATGTGACTTCGACAGTGGAGAGAAATATATATAATACTTTGAGACAAATCTTTCGAAAAAAAGACTCATGGACTCACGCTTGACTCATGACTCATGGATAAAAAACGAAAATGAAAAATATATGCCACCCACGGAAACCATATGAAAGCAAGTTAAAGTTTAAAATTTAAATTATAATTATCTTTGAATCTTATTACAATAGTAGCTAGGTAATAGCTCTGCTTGACAAAGGAAAGTATACATAAAGTGAAAGAGATAATGAAAAGAAGGACTGGGGGGATGAGAATTAGCAAAGTTAATAATAAAAAAGTTATGACATACTCCATGAAGAAAACATGTGAATCTTCTTTACAATTAAAAATACTAAGACTTTCATGATAAAATATTCAGTCCCATGAAAATTTCTTATTGGTCGATACTGTATACCATGTGACCGTCACTCATGTTTCGAAATACATCACAGTTTAAAAGTGTCTTCGATTTCACTGTTACCTTACTTTTCTAAATTTCTCGTTTTGAGTCTCAAAACGTCGCATTCTTCACTTACGCGATTACGTTTTTTTCTTTACAGATGTCTTGCCTATCCTCTGTTGCTGCATCTTCTTCTGCCAGTGAATTCTCGCCGAATTCCACCATCTCGCGATCCTCTTCATTTGAAATACTCAATGCAGCCGATCAGCCGCCTTCTCGCCATTCGGATGGAAGGTTAGCTAATCTGACTTTTGCATTTTGCAATAATCAGTTTTCAGCTCAAAAATAAATGAAATGATTGACTTACGCACATCATTGCTGACCGATTTGGAGTTGAGTAAGTCTCTCATCAGCTTAGAAAAAAGGAAGAAATGATTTTTTTAATTATGTATTCAGGAATGGCTGAATTTCTTAGTTGGTTGCACACCGTGGCTAAAGTGATAAAGCATCAGCATAAGTACGGAAAGATTCATGGCAACATCAATCCTCTACAGTAAGTTACAAAAAAATATAACAAAACTGACTGAGATTGGAAAGTTTAAGATAACAAAGCTTCAGAATCTACGTAACAGTCGATCGCGAAATAGAAATGCCTGAACATACTCGTATTTTGAGGTATGTTACCTAGGAAAGTTTATCAATATTGTAAGTCCAATGAAGTGCGAGGCGGAAAACGACTGCGCAAACTTTTTTAAAAAGAAAAATGAATATCACTCAATTCATGAACATACGCGCGACGGTTTTGAGAAAAAAAATATTTAAGCCGGCATGAACGAAAACGAGTAACAGCATACATGTCGCCTGAAAGAATAAGAGAATCGAAGATCGGCCAAAAGGTGAATTTTAAAAAGAATATAAATTTAGAGTCACTATCCTAGGTAAGCATATCACTCTTATTGCTAAGCATGGAATTAAAACCTCTATTTTTCTATTTTACGTCTTTTGCCTAAAGAGCCCCTCTGAGAACATTCCTATCCCTCAAAAGTAGAGTTCTCCCGATGACAGATGGCCAAGTCATCTAAATAAAGCGCATTTTTGTCTTCGGTCTCTTCATTCTTCTCCCCTCCCTCTCTTCATTCTTGCACTTTGATGACATTGGTCATCGGGAGAACTCTACTCAAAAGCACATTTCCAGCATCTGTGCATACCTGCCTCTATCAGAAAGCATAGGCCTTCATTCTTTCAAATAGCGACGAAACGGACCGCTCGCCCCATAGCGGGACAAAGACGTGTAATACGGTATAACACCGTATTTTTGCCATTGCGCTGCGGCGATCATCAAACGATGTATGAAATGTTGCGTGAATGTTCTTTCAAACTTGTGGAGTCAGCCTAGCTCGAAATTGATAGCCGCTATGGAATGAATGGCTGTAAGCGATTGTACCTCTCCTAAATCAGGCCGGCTGATAATGCAAAAAAAATGAAATACGATATTCATATAATTTTCGGTTTGGCGGTAAGCGCGCGTTCCCTGAAGAGCAATGTGACCTTACATAAAACTTCTCACCTAATTTGAAGAGCGAAGAATGGCGGGAAATAAGAGGCAAATTTTGTCTCGTAGGTTTTCGGCATTGCTCTTTCAGATGAAACACATCTGAAAGAGCAATGCCGAAAACCTACGAGACAAAATTTGCTTTTGGAAAGCGTTTGGAAAGCGTTTTTTTTAAGCCTTTGGAAAGCGAAAATCACAAGGATGCCATCTTTTCAGAGTTCTAGGAAGCTCTAGGTGGGTGATAGAACTTAGCTTTAGTGTCCATCATCATGCCCTTCCCCTCTCCTTCATGGCAATGCATTCGTGGTGCGCGGCACACCGATCTACCATATTAGGAAATAACAGAATGATTTTTCGCTTTCCAAAGGTTTTGCATTGGGGCAGAATACCGTGGAAAGTATGAAAACAACGGGTTAGAAAGTCCCAGAGGGGCCTTTTAATTTCGGAGCATAGGTACTAAAAATGTTTAAAAAATAGAAAAGGTACTAAGATATAAATCTGAGCCAAACAAGAAAAGAAATGCTTCAAAGGTTGATTTGGAATGATCCAGGATATAAAACGGACTTTTAGGGGGACATCTGGGCCTTCGGTATGCTTGTATGGGAGATGCTGACGCATTCTTTTCCTTTTGAAGGAATATCCGAACAAGCAGTATTCTACAATATTGGATGCGGGTGAGTCAATTTTGTATGAAGCATATCTAATTATCAATCGATTTTCATAAAGTAAAGCTTATTTAATTATCCATTCCATAGTATTATTAAGCCGACTATCAATGAACCCGCCCGTTGATGCTCCTAAGGAGATACAAAGCCTGATCAGACTGTGTCTTGCATTCAAAGAAGAGGACAGACCAACCATAGATGAAGTGCTAAGGAAGTTGAAGAATGCAAGGGTGGAATTGAGTCGTATGACAGATCAAGTAGGAAGCATTGCTCAATTGTAACTTATCCCAGATCTCATTTAAGGAATGGAGGACCAAGGCTGGAATATGGAATAGAGAGGCAAAGAGCTTGGTTGCATACAAGAAGTACTAACTTGTAACGCATTCCATTCGGGTCTTTTTGACGTATATGTTTCATACAACTTTCATAACCGCGACGCGTCTCGTCATCAAAATCAGCGAAACATATTGGTCAAAAAGACACGAACGGAATGCTTTACTAACTTGATAAGATTCTTGCTGGAATATACTTGTTTTCTATGAATTATCCTTAAAGGAGCCGGACCACGAGTTTCTGACCATATCGGCTCTGTACGTCATTCAGTAGATTTAATCATCCTGATCGGGTATTCCGAGTTTCGTTATGGGGTAGAATGTATAGGCTATCGTTGTTAGCTGTACTCCCTTCTCTCGCATCTTCCAAGGGTCCCACGTGACCTTTCACTAATCCATCTCTCTGCATGCAGATGCTAGGGAGAGGGTACGCCCTCTTTGCCTCGAGTCTCTCCCCTACACGGAGATCCCATGATAAAATAGTCATCTAGTCGTCTTTCAACACTTGATAAGTTACGATATGGTAGCGTCAACCATATTCGCAAAGGTTGTATGCGATTTCATTCACTCTCCGCGGAGTAGTGAAGGTGCAAAGAGCAACGCGCTTTTCACAAAATCGGATATATTAGCCGACTGAGAAGAGATACAGCTTTGATTCATTGACACAATGATTTTTTACATTGTTCTGATCATTTTAATAAAAAGAACGATCGGAAAAGATGTGCAGGAAGGCCTAAATTGATATATCAGGTTAGCGCGGGAATTCAAATCCTACCGTACTCGTGGGCCGGCTCCTTAAATAATATTATTTTCTGTAACGAATAAATTACGAATAAATGATGGCAACCTATGAACGTCTACATAGAGTCAAAGTACAGACGAATGTGATAAATAGACGTATTTAGAACAAAATCGGACCGGTTTATTCATCTATAAACTGCGCTGCGCGTTAGATTTTGAAATTAGAGCATAAAAGTGCCTTAGTGCGGCACATTTCTTCATGAAATCTAAAATAAAATTTCGAAATCTCTTAAGAGCACGCCCACATTTAACTCTTTCTTATTTTGTTTCTTTGTTTATCATATTTCGTGAAGCTTATAATTTCTGTACTTTTAGCATTTTCATTCCAACAAAAGGTAATGGATAACTGGCCAAGACAAACGTCGTCTAATGGTTAGATGTACTATGGAACTCGGAAGGCTGGAAATAGTGGAGGGAGTATGTACTTGTTTACCGACGGACGCGTTTGCTTTTCTGCTCATATATAAGGTCCGGGATCGTGTTCGCATTCCGACATTCGATTTAGCTGAATTACAACTAACTTTGAAAATCCTCCAAAGCGTTTGCATGATACTCTACGCTTATTTACGTTTATTTGCAGAAATGAAATGGCTGTATCTTCTGTGTCTCGTTCTCCTCTCCGTAATCTCGGTTCTCGGCGGCGATGGCTACCCGTTGTACATCGATGAGCTCAAAGGACTGGTAAAGGGAAATGACGAAAAGCAATTGGACCGAATGGAGGATGACAAGAACACTCCCAGGTAACTTAAATAATTAGGAGCTTAAATTATCACTTTCTTATTTCAGAAGTCAACTCAAATCGCAGCTGGACACCATACTTAGCAGGCAATCGCAAAGCATACAGGTACTAAAAAAAGTTCTATTCACACATAACATATCAATGTTATTGATATACTGCAAAGGTTTCCCATATCTCTCCTATGTATAGTTTAGCTGGAAAACGCGAACGAGTTCTCCGATACATTTCGAAATCAGTCCAGGCTTAGTTGAGGTTTTTTTTTCAGGACAAGTATATTACAAGCGCCAAAAAGTTTGACATAAAACCGTTCCGGCCGCAGCCTCATGCCTCCTAAAGACCGTCTATGAAATAGGAAAAGTTTGACATTTTCAACTTACAGTAAGCCACACCAACGAACTATCGCAAACTGAAAAGCAACATTTGGTTGCCGTTCCCCCTTTTTTCGAACCACTGTAATTGTAAAACGAGTAA
>LS846223.1:184897-231397 GCA_900490955.1 Micoletzkya japonica | reverse complement strand
CTAAGCATCTATACATTGTGAGAATAAGTTAGCTAGCGGTCGGAACGTACCGTAAGAGTATGAGTCTGACACCCCGAACTCAAAGTGACCCAGCGCAACGTTGCGCAGTCGTCATTGGCGATGTACGAACTATTTTAATACTATAATAGACAGAAAGTGGCCAAGAAGGAAAGTGATCGACAGAAGAAGTTGAATGAAAAGAGAGAGAAGGCAGCGAGAAAAGGAAAAGAGGCTGAATGGAACGAATTGGAGAGAATTCAAGGAGATCTGACGTTGAGTGAGAGGGAAGCGAAGAGGAGGGAAGACCAGTTAGAGAAGCAGATAGACCGCAGTCGATGATTGATAAATTTACAAATCTTTTTACTAACTTTGTTTTCGTAATCGATATTTTTGTCTCCACCTTTCACAGTAATGAATTGTTTTGTGTACTCAAATAGATCACAGCATTCCAAGCGTTCTAATAGCGAATAGCGGTTTCCGCACGTAGGATTTGATCCTGTAGGCGAATAAGTGAACCAAAAATTATGAATTTGTAAACTTAAGTTCGTTACTATGAGTTCAATAAGTTCTGAAATTTTTGTGGAGATTGGTTCAGCCACTCTTGAGGAAATTCAAAAATAGTGGTCAATTCGCTATTAGACACATTCTTCACCGGGCGGAATGCTGTGAGATAAACACAGTTATCTACTGTAAACATACATCGCTCATGAGTACTCAGTTCCAATCCCCAGCCCGCGGAAGTTCGTACAAATTTGTTGTTCTTCTGAACCCGTGCGAACTTGTGCTTATGTAAACATCTTCTCCTAGTGATGTGTTGAGCTTCGAAAGGGGTAAATATAAAAGAAGGGAATACTTCATGTTTTACCTTGTTTACTTCAGAACTATGTACAACAAATTTTTCTCCCCCCACGCAACCAAGGCATTTAATTTATCAATTGCATTCAATTTCCACGTGAAATGTACAAGATCAAGCGTACGGCAGTGTAGAGGCAGTGATTGAGATCTTCTTGACGACCGAACCTTCCATTTGCTTTCCTGTAAAACATCGTTGATATTGGGCTCACTTCTCTAATCATATTTGTATAATATTTGCAAAGCGTAAGAAATTTGCATTTCTTCTCGCAAAAGAGCCGTGAAGAACGTGACGTACCGACAAGGGTACGGAAATGCCGCGCGATTAATCTCCTCCAAACGTAGGTCACCGACTTTCAAACAGAGGCATGTAGTTTAATTATTTCTGAAGCTATCTGAATGAAATTTGCTGGAGCCGTGTAATTCATACTGAGCTAGCTCTCTGCAAAATTTGAAATTCATAGCTCTTTTTATTCTTGAGTTATTCATGGCTGTTTGAAAGTCGGTGACCGGTCGCCGAGGGGGATTAATCGCGCGGCTGCATACGCTTTCGATTATGCCCTAGCCCTAGCTAAGCTCACGATCGTAAGGGGTGGTAGTGATGTTGATCTTGCTCGTCCGATGACTGTGTCCTCCCCCTCCACCTCCCCCTCCCCCGACCCGTGATGGCTGCGTTTGCCCCGAAGGCTCGCCCGAGGGCCGACCGGCATCGGACGACCGCCGACGGCTCTGTAGAGGTAATCATGTGAAATCCGGGAATTCGTTTCCCCACTTTTGAATTTTAATCTGCTTCTAATACTAATATATGCCTATATACAACGAATCATCAGAACCCGGAGCTTTTATGCTATATTTATTCTCTTTCCAAAAAGTTCATGAAATGCGGATCGCAAACCTTTAACCGCCGTTCCAGAACATCCTGCGGCAACTCGAATTCGTTGGACTCAACGCTTTTCAGCTTGCGCAGCTTTCGCGGAGCACTGAAAATCACTGATTTCCTTTTATTCCTCCTACAAAACCCAAAAAGACTGCTAAATCCCCCCTGAGCGATAGCCCACCTTCCTTGCTTCTCGGCAGCATCGCTAATATGATGGTGGTGATGGTGATGGGGCTTCGGAGAGTCAACCGTCGATGACTTCTGAATACTCATATTTCTCTACACCTCTTTGTCGCTCTCATATATCACATATGACAACACTATTGCAATATTAAACACATTCAAATGAAAAGATAGAGGAGGCGACGCTAAGAACCCTCGTATTTCTCTTAGGTCATAAATAGAGTTCTCCCGATGACCGAGGACCGTGTCATCAAAGTGCTAGAATGAGGAGAGGGAGGGGAGAAGAATGAAGAGACCGCAGGCAAAAAGATGATGACTTGGTCATCTGTCTTCGGGAGAACTCTAGTCATGAACAGAAAGTACCTCTCTCTTTCTCACAACGAAGGTCGTGGATCCCCTCGTGTCCTTATCGGGGGATGAAGAGGACGACGTCCGTTCCTTAGCCTCCTTCTCCCGTTCTTTGCGAGCTCGTTCACCTAGAATGAACTATTATTCGAAAAAACTGAATTATATAAAAACTTTTAAAAAATGAACATAATATAGGTTATGAATTCTAAAGCAACTCACTGGCAATGACCGCCAGACTCGCCTCCTTCACCTTCTCCTCACGGGTACTCATGCGACGAACCGGCACGTAGCCTTCCTCCATCTCAATGATTTTTTAAAGTACAGTTTCTTTATTACTCACTTTATGCTGTATGAAATCAGCCTTTCCTTGACAAATTTTACTCATATAGAAATTCCGTGTGTATAAATAAGATAAGCAAAAATAGATACCTCTCGTTCCTCGTCCTTCTTTCGACCCGATTCCGAACGGCGGACCTGGAAGAAGTGAAATTCCAAAAGAAGATACTTCAAATAAGACTAATATCAAGCCAAAAGACTTCATAGATTTAGTTCTTACTAGCAAATCACTGCAAATTTTTTCCCGTCTGTGTGTGTGTGTCTGTCCGTGGATCGATTATCTCCTTTAGAATTTCGAATTTCAAAAAAGTTCTTACAAGACTCCCATTCATTTCTTCATATCTCGGGATAATTTTTTTGCGTTTTTGAAAATTCTCAAAAATGGCTGAGAAACTAAAAAAAACAAAAAAAAATTTTTACATTTTTAAAAAAAATCTCCTACTTTTGTCAGAATAGCTTTCAGAACACGGTGATCATTTTTGGTCAAAAAGTCATCAGAGAAAAACTTTTTTTTTGCAAGTTCGAGTCCCGCCACAGGCGGGATCTCGAACTTGCAAAAATTCGAACTTGCTTGCGCTGACCAATAAGGTCTGCCTCTTACCTCTGCTCTACGCCGGCAGACAGTCCGCACAACTCAGTTTTCGTTCATGACCCTTCATCGCGCTCTTCATCGCCTCCTCCTTGCTTGATTCATTGCTTTCATTCGACTCTGCTCTCTTGAGGCGCGCGGTTGGTTCTCTCTTCCATCCTTTCATTGAACATTCGGAAACATGACATGCCTATGACGTGAAAAAGATAAACTAATGTAGTTGAGGTGTATGGAGAGCAGTGGGCGCCGAAGGCGCCCACCCCCCTACTAATACAAAAGCTTAGGCGATCCGTGAAGCGTGCTGTGGGCGCCCTGTGTTGTGTATCCAGGAGCGAAGCTCCTGGACCACATAAGCAGGGCGACCGCAGCACGCTTCGTGGATCGCCGGGTACAGCGTAGTTTTGTTAGTTCTTCGGTATGCAAAATTCGACAGTGTCTGGATTGCTAACCCGCTTCGGCGATTCCACGACAGCTATCGTACTGTCGGTGGACCGGCGTCGGGGTTCCTCGGAGAGTTCGTCACTGAATCAAGCAATAAACGGGTAATATCATATAAATAATATCCGCTATGATATTCAAATACTCAAATAATCGTTGTTTCTCTTGGAAATGGGAAGTAAATACGTACATGGGAGTGACGGTGATTACTTCAATCCTCTGCTCGCATTCGATCTTCGCAAACGGAGGAATTGGATCGGATTTCGTCGTTTCGTCGGTTTCGTCAAGAACGACTACTTTGTTCTGCAAATATAGCAATAAGTATTCAATTGTCATTTTTTAGCAAAAAAAGGAAAAACAACAAAGAAAGACGCCGGTTTATGCTACTCTAATTCTGAGAAATAGATACTAGAGATGTGCATACCGGTCATTTCTGCCAATATGTTTTATTACTTATCGCGACGAGACGCGTCGCGGCTAAGAATTATGGACGAAGCATAATCAGTGTACCGACCAGTCTGCACATCTCTAATAGATACCTCCTTGCTCCACTTAACGTGTCCCCCACTCTCCTTTCCCTTCATCTTCTTCTTTGCCTTTCGACGCTTTTCGTCCTCTTCTTGCTTCGTATACTGAAATTATGCAGATAGTGAATGAAACACGATTAGAAGTCATTTTGCACCGTTCTTTTTCATTATCTACGTTCTCTACTGCATGTGTAGTCTAGTCACGCTTGAAAACCACACGCTCGAAAGATGTTCTCTGCTTTCATCGCAAGAACCCTTCGCGAGGCCGCATGAAAGTCGATCCCGCGAAATTTACAACGGGCAATTTTCAAAGAGTCCATGTGCGCGTGGTTTCCGGAAAAAATCACGAGCATAGAAAACACTCATTTCTATGCACACGGTCGGATTAAAGGAGCCGTACCACGAGTTTCTGACCATACTCGCTCTTTACGTCATTCATTAGACCTAATCAGCCTGATCGGGTATTCCGAATCTTGCGCGATTTGGTTCGCTCTCCGCGGAGTGCTGAACGTGCAAAGGACAACGCGCTTTTCATAAAATCTGATATACTATAGTCTGGAAAATCGGAGCGTATAAAACGCGATTCCGCCGCTACGGTGTTTAGCGAATTTTTCACGCTTTGAAGAGACACTATTTCACTCCCAGAGAAGATATCAGGAACATGGATAGCTCTTTGAGATCAGTATCACATAGTACACATAGTAGTTTCCTCTAGTACACACTAGAAGTTGAGTAGATCAATTTGAAAGGCACCGGAATCTGCGTTATAACCGGAACGATTATATTTTCTATTTTTCTCTACTTAGGCTGACTGAGATGAGACGCAGCTACGATTCATCGTCAAACGATTTTTCACATTGTCCCGATCATCTTAAGAAAAAGAACGATGGGAAAAGATGAGCGGAAAGGCCTAAGTTGCGATATCAAGGTAGCGCGGGAATTCAAATGCTACCGTATTCGTGGGCCGGCTCCTTTTATAATCATATACAGATCATTTGTGATAAAAATTATTATTTCATAGGTTCATAGACTAGAAAAGCGTACCGTCAGGAATCCTCCCAGCCCGTTCTGTCTCCACAATCCGTTCTCCTTGGCCACCCTCACCCGGTCCCGCATTCGCTCGAACGCCGTCTCCCGATCCCTCCTGTCCTTCGTCTTCTTCTGAACACTTTGACGACTCCATTCATCAGCATTCATTGCTTAACCTGCCAACTACTCTCGAAATTCCAAGCACGCCAAGTTTCGAAAGCATTCGAAAGGTGTCAGATAAGCAAACTGACGGATAGGTAGATGGAGCACTTGACGACGACGAAGAAGAGGTAGACTTGGAAGGCCGCGATGAGAAGAAGGACCGAGGCCAGCCACATGCGTTCGTACAGCGAACGCCACTCAATATAGATATTAGATATTATTATATTAGACATTAGATATTAATATATTATATAGATATTAGAAGGATTATGATTTTTCGAATATATGAAAAATCTTTTTTTAAACAGCCACATTGATTGTCGAAGAGCCTCAGTGCTTACCTTGAACGTTCGCTTGTGCGTGTACAGATCTCCGTAGAAGTACGACCAGGCATACAGCATAAAGTAGCCGACGGAGGCGAGCAGGAAGATCGCCTGTTTGCATGATTTT
This sequence comes from Micoletzkya japonica, assembly GCA_900490955.1. Lineage (NCBI taxonomy): Eukaryota > Metazoa > Nematoda > Chromadorea > Rhabditida > Diplogasteridae > Micoletzkya > Micoletzkya japonica. Next base: position 225,606 of record LS846223.1, on the reverse strand, counting down.
GAACAGACTAGATGAGGAGGAATGTAAAAATATTTCCTCAATTATTGCAAAGTCTAAAATGAAAGAAGTCGTCGAAACGTTTTTCTTTTCTTTTCGAAAGGTTTTGATACCTGGAAGAAGATGTGAGGCACGAGCAGGGATGCAGTATCGGAGACTACGCCGCAAAACATGAGCAGAATCTGGAAAACGACCGAATAACCCGGTCCGTTAGCTTCTCTAGTTCCACCAAATATGTGCATATTCGTTTTCCTTTATTAGTATGATCATGTCAAGACGGGTTAAGACACTTCTCGACTCAAAATGGTACGCTTACTGATATGAGGATCAAGCCGAGGAGCAGGGCGATGATATAATCGAAGACGAGGGTCAGCGAGAAGTGGGAGAAGTCGAAGATCTTGCAGTCACCCAGCAGCCTGCAACATGCACATAACAGGTCTCCGTTCCCTCTCCCCGGTCCATACGTATACATCCAGTGAACCAACCTTTCTAAACTCTTTCAAATCTTCTTTCTGTTCCCTACCGTTCATCGCAAATCGCGAAGCTCCCGCCCTGCTTCCACTTGAGCTGCTGTACGAGGTTGAAGAGCATGACGAGAACGATCGATCCCTCCAGAAGTCCCAGGAAGATCGTGCCGGCCTGAACAGATCAGCACAGTCTAACGGTTAGCCTAAAATGGCATTATTTTTTCGCACTATGGTGCAAAGGTTTTATTTTTGTTTACATTTTGTTAGCCTTCCTTCCCTTTTCTGTTCCCCTTTGCTCGCACCGCCGCACGGATCTTCCGTAAGCGATCAAGATAAAGATTATTCCTAACCATGAATCATCTGTTTAAATTCCTGATGGCATCTTGACCGACTCGCTTAGTTCAAACTAAATCATCAACAGAGAACGCAATACTCCAGGCAGCCTTCCATTCTTCGCTGCCCTTCTTCGATCCCCTCACTATACTCGCTGTTTCTCCTCTCCGTCCTTCCCAATCCCCTCAACCCAGCCCCATCCCGATCCCATTCCTTCTCCCCTTTCCATTCTGACAGCAGTGGCAGTAGATCAATCAATCAATACATCCTACGATGACAACGACCAGTCTCTCCTATTGACATAACAACGCGATGTTGAGAAGGAATAGGGGGAGGCATGCACGATAGCGAACGTATTGAGCTATGGTTGAGCAAAATGCTCCTTTAGCTGTCTTATTCCTGTTTCCAACGGTACACTACGGCATCAATATGTGAATTTTTTTATGGAAGACTCTGTCCTATCTGTATAAACGTCGACCTCCATTGTACCCCAATCCAAAGCCGTCTAATACCTCTAAAGGTGGTAAGCTGAAGACTAGAATCGGGTCTCGTTTACCGTTATCTTTCATGCGTTTTAATATAACCAGGGCTTTGCTTGATTTACGTGATGCGCGTGAAGCATAACCATGAAAAGGGCACGGATTCGACGGCACTACTGAAGGCTCCCTCCAGCCTACCTTGATATGGCAGCAGTCGCAGCACGTCGTATTGCCGGTAATCGCAACCGCCGACTGAAGATTACCCCTTATCCAGAAGGTCTACTTTGTCTCCCGTCGCAAATAGGAATGAGACGACTGACGGAACACTTTTTCTCAACCATATCGGTGGAAATACTAGTGGAATAAAAGAAAAGACCGTGCCGAACATCAGCTAGAGATAAAAGGCTATGCAAACGTGAGCGAATTCGACGTTTTTTTAGAAAGAACATAAGAAATAGACCTCCTGAATCGCAACCATGTCCAGGAAAAAAACCTCCCTCCTGTCATTCCGGACACGATAGGTCCACCAGTGCGGCGTAGAAAGGAATAAAAACGAGGGGCGAAAAAAAACCGCCCCGGTTTTTTTCGTCTCCCATTGCAACATCACTCTTTGCTGAGGCAGGGTCGGCTTTTTTTTTTCGGTTTTTTTTCAATCGTGTCCACTTTCATTCCGCTCATTCATTCCTCTCTCGGTTTTATTCCGGGCAGCTCTCTAAAGGGAGTGGTCATTCCGGACCGAAGGTGGACACGGATCGCTACCGATTCAGGAGGTCTAATAAGAAACATACTTTGCATGGCCGCAATTTATCGCAGTGAAATAAAAATATCCCGCCAATTTGCCATTCAGAATATCTGGTGAGAGAGCGCGCAAAAATGAAAGAATTTGATTCATTTTGGAATCAAAGAAACTGACGGGCCGGTTTATTCTACCATGTATTTCGAAATCTTTATAGCCTTTTCAACATTAGCCACAAATTTCAAAAGCTGTCAATTTTGTGTTGACCATAAGCACGAAATGAGTCACCGGACAACCAGCCGCTTCTTCGTTCTTTTCCTTGAGAATATTCTTATATTTCACTATTCACATTATTTGGTTAGGTCTATTTCACCGGTGTATGAGTTTGACGTCTGCAGCGAATCTAACATACATATCTGCTAGGAAAGAATTCGGTACAATTACCTAGCGCGAGAGTAATTCCCTAACCTAAAAGGGAAAGTAACGACATGCCCCACCTTCGGCCGAGCACTACTCGCCACTGCGACCGGAGCACTCATCAGTGCGCGATAGTCGTCGTCGTGTCGTCGCTACAGTATCCCGTCCGCAGATCGACCATCGAGTTGTCTGCATAGATTACTTGTATTCTGGTACGTAGATGAACAAAACTACGACGAACTTAAGGGTGAACGAAGATATAAAGAAGTCTCGAAGTGAAACAAGGTAGAAAGATCGAAAAGGGGAGAGGATGTGAAGGAGAGGGGTACCTACAAGTATGTCTGAATGGGAGATTGACCTTATGCTAGAGATATTTCTTCCAGAGATATGGTCATTTATGTCATTTATGTCGTTTATATTTATGTCGTATCTCTGGCAGATATCTTCCAAAGCGTTGCCAAGACTAGGGAAACTACGCAAGAAGTTAGCGCTCTTCTTGCAAGAAGGATAACACGGAAACTCTGGAAGAGAAGAGAGGATCCAGGTTATAGAGGGCTATAGTTCTGGAGGAACAAATGATCTGCCTCTCTTACCCTCTAGCTAGAGAGAGAGGGAGGGGAACGGGGGGATAGAGGGAAGAGGGGAGAGACCAGGAGGGTGAGAGAGTGTTAAGATCGGGGTGCTGGCGTGTCAGCTGCCTTCGGTACACTCCCGTGTGTGACGCTACCTAGTTGTCGAGGAGGGAAGAGGGAGGTAATTGAGAGGGAGAGGGGAAGAGATTGAGGAGATGAAGATGATCAGACTGAGGGGGGGAAACGTAGATAGGGAGAGGGAAGGTGTGAAGGATGTGGCGGGATGGGATGACACGTGATTCGAGTGGAGGGATGCGAGTTGCAAGAGGAAGAGCACTAAATATTGATGATCTGATCAGCACTGCGATTCTGAATGGAGAAGACTATGAAGTACAGCCGTCGAATCAGGTCTTTTGCATGCGTATGTTACAGGTACCGCCTAAATAGAGCATAGTCCTGGTTATACTGAAACAGATGAAAGATAACCATAAAAAGGACACGATTCGACGGCTCTACTATGAAGACTCAGACTGAAATCGCTGACAATCACTTCTGATTCAAACATTCATCATATTTTGAAGTTGAGCCTCACCATCACGCTTGTGATTCTTGTGACAATTCTTCAAAAGGTAGACCGCCGCGCAAGGTGAGGAGAGCGCAGAGAGTGAAACCGTCTAATTGTAAGATTAATTAGCGTAAAGGTGCATTACCCGAACCTTTAACTTTTAAGTTAAGGGATTGGGTTGAGCTTATTAAAGCTTATCGAATAAATTGAGAAGAGAGCAGTAGCATATTTTCCTCAGAAAAGATACGGTATACTCCGCCCTGCTTTTTCTGCATGTTCTTCACCCAGCTTCGCTATCTCATCGTAGATTTAGATAATTACAGCCGACGAAACATTAACCTCGACCATAAAATATCGACCATAAAATATCTATGCAACATAACGGAAAAGTGATCCGGCAAAGGAAAAAAGGAAAGGCAAGACGAATTTCTCTACCCGTTTTATCGATGCTATCGAATACGGCTATTAAAATTATGATTATTTTTAATAAGAATTGATCGAAGCGCAATGTTGACGCAAACACGAATGCTATAAACACTCCCTATCGCACGTATCTATCTACCGCCACCAGTCATGTCCAGTAGTTGACTGCAAGTAGTTGTGAACATGTCAACACAGGGTCCTCTCTTTCTCTCCCACCCCCCCCCCCTTCCCCCCCTAACCTCCCTCTCCCTCTCCTTATTCCCCTGAGGGGACAGGTGACTTCGTCACTGGATCCGTCTCCTCTCATTCATCTTCGAACGATGTGTCTTTCACTGAGTTGAGAACGACCGATCGGATTGCAGGACGATAGCACCGTATCAGTTGAGTTGACGAGTGGGAGGGGTACGTGTGAATAGAAGGGATAAGCTGGGGGGGGCGACGTGCGAATGGGGGGATAGGGTGGGGGAGAGAGGCTAAGAGGGGCAGGGGAAAATAAGGGATGAGGGGTTAAGGGAGCTGAAGAAGATCCGGAGATCACATGGCAAGAATGAGGGGCAGCTTAGCCTGTAGGGAGTTCTATGTGATTTCGAGCGGTTTATCCAAAAGTCTCCAACGATCTTCTCATGCGCTTTACCATGACATTTTATCTTTTGAGGCGTGCTAAATCCCTAAAGAATGAGGCCACAATGTTCTGACAACAGTGCAAATGTTAAGCGAGCGAGACGCTGAAAAGTAACCCAGATTTCGGTACGAACTCTCGCACGGAAAGCATACTCTAAGCATTTTGGCTCTTCGCTTAACTTTTTTTAGAACATTGTGAGGCATGAGGCAAGCAAGACTTCAGGCACAGCATTCCGACGGAAAGGGGAATTGCCTAATAGCGAATTGACAACTAATTTTGAATTTACTTTACTACGGCCGAATGAATTTTCACCAAATTTTAGCAGCTCTTTGGACTGGTGAGGTGCTTAAGTTTTTAAGTTGGTGCTCGTTTTTGCGGCCGCAGTGGCGATCGATCACCGCCATTCGCTAATCGAACGCTAGGAATGCTGTGCAGGGGGGGGGGGGTCCATACCTCCCGTAGTTCAGGCCAGCTCCCCTTTGCCCCTTCAACGTCCTTTTGACGATCGCCACTTGTTCTTCCCTCTGTCCAGACCTCCTTTCGTCCCTACTCCCCCTCCCATCAATCTTGGTACAAGACGGAAAACAATGTCGTGCTAAATAGTCTCCAAAATTGAAAGATGTTCACAACGGGGAGCATTGGCATGACATTTATCGTAGTACTTTATTAGGTAGATTACTGTAGGCTCTCCCGTCTACCGTACCCTCATTGCCCGTTCGTTGTGCCGTGCGGCCTCTTTGTCCGCCTCCTCGGCGGGACCCCAGAAATCTGAAGTCACATTCCGACCGGTGAAGAATGTGTCTAATAGCGAATTGACAACTTTTTTAAATTTTCTCAAGAGCGGCTGAACGAATCTGCACCTAATTTTCTGCGAGTCTTGAGTTCATAGTAATAAAGTTTAGATTTTAAATTGAGAATTTTACGTTAACTTGTTCGCCAACCGGATGGGATCCTATGCGCAGAAACCGCTATTCGCTATTAGAACGCTTGAAATGCTGTGCAGGATGAGACTTCCTAGTCGTACCAATACTATTCAATTACATTAATGCAATGTTTCAGAAAACTCCTATTCATGCTACTTCAGCTGCACGTTTTCAGGGAAAATAGAAATAGGGGCGTTTGACGGATCGTTTTCCTCAACCTTCATGCAACTCTTTTTTATTCTTTTCCTTCTAGTCATCGTGTTTCCATGCAAAGTGCGGATAAACTATCTATCTATCTAACTCACAGGTAGGCCTGAATAGCCTCCGAGTTGGGTTCTGCTCTGTCATGTTCCATCGCATTTTGATGAAGAACGTGACCGGAATCCACCTCAACAGAAAACGTTTTTGGGAGAAACGCTGTAAACACTTTCCTACTTCTAATCTAGGCCAGTCTACCGAACCGAATTCGACGAGTATATAGTAAAATGAATAAAAATAACTTTTACAAATGTATAAATGAGCCTACAGAAGGCAGCAGACGAGCAGAATCCATCGCATATTCGCGAGAACGGGCGGAAATTGGTAGAAAACGACGGTCATCGACTGCGTCAGGCGAATTAAGCCCCAGAGGGAAGAGGCTGAATCGTAATTGGGGAATAACTACCCTCCAACCTTGAATATTTCCTCTTATTTCATCCATTTCCCACGTATTGCCCCCTATATTTATGTTTAATATTGCCTTGCTTTGCTTCGCCAAATGCTGCGCGTAGTTTGCACTTGATGTATGTAGAGATGTAAAAGATGACAAGTGTGGATTTTCGCTGCTTCTGCTAGAATAAGGTAACCCACTCCCCAACGCCTGTATACTCTCTCCTCTCGAGAAACCGGGTCAGCGCGTGGGCTATTGAGCGTGCTCTCGGGACCCTCTCTCAGCAGCCCGCGTGGCCTAATGGATAAGGCGTCTGACTTCTAATCAGAAGATTGTCGGTTCGATCCCGGCCGTGGGCTTGTCATTTTGCCTTTTTGCGCTTTACATAGAGCGATTAGAAATGGTCGTAGAACTTCATTAGAATGTATATTTTAATCGTTAAGCTTTTGTTATTAGTTCGCAATAGGGCGGATTCGCTCGCTCAAGTGCACATTTCGCGCTTCTTTCCATTGTATACCTACTACAGCCAGGGACTCGTGTACAGTGCATTAAGATTGCGAAAATACATAAGTAAGGGGACTATTTCGTGTCCGCCAATATCTATTGTACTCACTAAACAGCAGAGTCGGCGCAATGAAGATCCACGACATGCAGAGGAGAGCGCTCAAGGGACCCGTCCCTCCGATGAGCGTACGCACGTCCCTCAATTCTCTCGCTCTCTCCATCGTCGGTCCTCGTATTCAAACTTTCGTTCCGCGCCTTCTTCATTGGACTTGAGTTGTTTAGCCTGAGTGCGCAGACAAAAGCGCAAATAACCAACGGAAGACGGAATCGTTACCGTCGGAACGCAAATTTGTGTGCGAGGATAGGCAATATTTATATTGCTGGTATTTGGAATAAATCGGTCTGTAGCTTTCCTTTTTATCTTATACGTGTAACAGGCGCACGTCACCTGTACAAATAAATGCGTCTCATTTTCTTCCTTCTCGCACTCGCTCGCCTAATATTTAGAGCATACGTACGTTGTAGAAGTGGTTGCGTTTCAGGCAGCATAGAAAAGGGGTATAGACTCTTCGGTCATATAGATTCGCGTGAAACTTGTTCATCAAAAAGACGCGAATCGTATGCTCGCCTAATATTCGAGGGAAAGACACACAAGATACACTCTTCTTACACGATGAATCGTCGGAATCCGTAGATGTGCATGAACACGATGGCCTCTCCCAGACAGAGGATCAACACGGCCACCAGCATCGCATCTTGAGAGAGGCACACCGCGTACAAGCCACCTAAATATCTATACTGGTTACCAGTGATCTTTGATCTTTGATCACTCCACGTTTCCAGGAAGACGCATTTCCCCAAAAGATTACGCCATAATACGATCCTTGCCTGCGGCAACGAGCCAATAGGTGACGGTGAAGCCTCCGGCAACGAAGAGGGAGAGGGTGAGGAAGTGGCGGATACGAGAGGGAGAGGGGAAGCGGTCGACGAGTGAGCAGAAGAGGATGGACAGCGAGAAAAACTGCACATTGCGTTTGTTTATTCTATTTTCCCTTTTTTGATTCGATGCTAGAGGGTCTCTAGCATCGAATCAACAAAGGGAAAATGGAATAGTAGAGGCCATTCAGCTATCATTTTGATTCACAGCTATAGTTTTCAGCTCGCTACGTATTTCTAGTTGCGAAGCGTGTTTAAAGGAGCCGTACCACGAGTTTCTGGCCATATTGGCACTTTACGTCATTCAGTAGATCTAATCATCCTGATCGGGTATTCCGAGTTTTATGCGATTTCATTCACTCTCCGCGGAGTAGTGACGGCGCAAAGAGCAACGCGCTTTTCACAAAATCGGAGATATTAGCCGACTGAGATGAGATACAGCTCTGATTCATTGACTAAACGATTTTTCACATTATTCTGATCATTTTAAGAAAAAGAACCACCAGAAGGGACGAGCGGAAAGGCCTAAATTGCAATATCAGGGTAGCGCGCTAATTCAAATCCTACCATACTCGTGGACCGGCTTCTTTAATGCTATAGAAAATTGAGCCAAACAGCCGGCTGTCGCTTCTTCACTACCATTCTTACCAGGGTTGGCAAACCGGATCGTTTTCCAAGGTTAAAGGGTCCCTCCAACCATCTCATTAATTTCAAGAGATAACCAATTAAGAGCGGTTGATTGATTGTGAGAGACAAGAGAGTAATGAAGAGACGCAGACAGCGAGAGAAATCTTTGAACAGCTTTTTCTCAGCAACGGCAAAAATTCAGCTAAAAAGGAGAGAGCACGAGGTTCAGGAGATTGAGAGCTATCCAATGATGTCAAAAAATGCATATGGTAGATATTGCCTGGAGGGGCCCTTTAAGTTTCACAGTGTGTAGAAGAATCACAGCATTCCGACCGAAAGGGCAAGTGTCTAATAGCGAATTGGCAACTAATTTTGAATTTACTCCACTACGGCTGAATGAATCTTCGCCAAATTTTGGCAGCTCATTGGAGAAGAAGGGAGGAGCTTAAGTTTTTAAATTGGTGAATTTTGGCTCATTTTGTGGCCGCAGTGACGATAGATCACAGCGGAAACCGCCATGCGCTAATCGAACGGTAGGAATGCTGTGGAATGAGAGGTAGAACAAGGACTCTATCGTGAAACATAACCATGAAACAGCCAAAAAAGAACCTGTTTGCCAACCCTACTAGTTCTTACCACAGACGGTGCCTCCAGCAGGAAGAGTCCGACGAAGTAGAGCACAGCCAGGACTCGTGACGAAGCCACGACCTAAGAAGCTAAGGGCTTGGGGGGAAAGAGTTTCTTGAAAGTAACCCCATATCTTCGACCCCGCCAATCTGACCACACGCAATATTCATCCTAGCGAACATTTCCTACGTCCTCGGGGCTCTCTTCATGCAGTTCTCATTTCTCTCATCGGAAATAGGAATGCGATGACTGGCGGAACATTTTCGTTAAAGGGTCCCACAACCCACTTCTCAACAATAGTCACCCTTTACGTCATGATGTCACTTTCTGATTTTGCATTTGAGCTTCACAATCGCGCTTAGAACAACCGTTCTTCGAGCGAGAGACCGTGCAAAATGAGGAGAGCGCAGAGAGTGAAACGGTTTAAACCCCAAATAGCATAGACGTGCCTTTCGCGATCCTTTAACCATGCCTAGTATCTTCTTTTCCCCCATTCCCCCCTGCCTTCTCACCTCAGGAATAGCCAAAATGATGTTGAACCGCCCGTGGTCGCTCCACAACTTCATTGCTTGATACGCGCTCCGTATCCCGTACAGTCCCTCTCAACTCATATTTTAGATGATCGATTATTCTAATTTTACGAGTTTTCCTATCTTAAAGGGGAATGATCACAACTTCGAGTTAGACCCAGAGATGCCACTTGGCAGGTTGATTGGCCTGACCACTCTAATCGCGAAACTGCATTCAGAATTTGCTACATGACATGTAGACCAAAGATCAGAGCCGTTTTCTGTTACACTAGTGCTTGATATTAACATCTCTTTTTCCTCTCCTCTGGGCAGTTATCGCGATTGGCGAAGTCTCTCGCCTTGCCTGTTTTATTACGAATACCTTAGAACCCTGAAAAACGAGTAGACGAAGCGAGAGACTTTGTTCTGCTCGATAACTGCTCCGTGAAGAGCGAACAGTGAGACGAATACCAAGTATTAGTGTAACAGAAGACGGATCTCATCTTTGGTCTATATGTCATGTAGCAAATTCTGAATGCAGTTTCGCGAATAGGGTGGTCAGGACTATCACCCTGCCGAGTGGCACCTCTGGGTCTAACTCGAAGTTGTGACCATTCCCTTGTTAAACCAGAATATCAACCTAGCAACTCACTCGTGACTTCTCCCATGTACATAATAACAGTAAAACAACTCATGATTGAGAAGCCGTAGCTGAAAGGAGCTCATCACGTATTAGAACATGTATCTTTAGAATAGAACAATGTTTTGACATCAGCGAAAAAGCTAAGCAAACGATAAATCTCCCTGATTTCGGGAGGAACTCTTACGCGAAAAAAACATTATTTCCAAACCAGTTTGTTTGCGGCCATTTAGAATATTGTGGCAGTAGTGATGGCATGACGACAAGCAAGCTTTGAACTTGTTTACCTAATCCCTGTGACAGTGTACAGATCCCAGACAAAGTTGCGCCTGAAATGGTTGTGCGAACCGACAGTTATGAGAGTGCCCATGCCCGAGCTGGAATGGCACAATGAAGTGGAAAAAAAACAGGATACTGGCGAAAACGTTCCGTCAGTAAATTCATTCCTACTGTGTGTGCGCTCTCTTTATGTCGCTAAACTTCCTCAAGAATGACGACGCTTACGAAACGTTTCCCTTCACCATATTCGGATAGCACTGCGTTCTGCTCTTGTTAAATATTAGCAAAACCATACTTTTCTTTATAGAAATTTAGCATGCTTATGTATCTATCCCTTCAATATTTTGGACGCTTAGGGCTTAGGTTTTTTAGCAGTATCGATTGATACTGATTAGAGATCTAAAAAGTAGCGGATCTTCAAATTAGCAGGCAGGAATCGCGGAAGCAAGCGGAAAATTCAGAACGCTGTGAGATAGCAGATACTTTCATGAAATACATTATCTTCTTCTTAGAAAGAAGGTTCTAACTTACTTACTTCAGTGTTAATATGGCCAGTCCTACAGCCTCGGCCCAACTTTTGAGAGAGACAAAGGTCCGAAAGTCCCATTCGATAAGTGACGACAGCGCGTACACAACGTGTGAGTTCCAGATGAAGCCTCAACTTATTCGATTACCTTAGGTAATCTCTAATAATACGCTCCACAGTAGCTACGCTCCAGTATCAAGAAATTTTGGTTTCTGTTGAATAACTTTTCTAACTGAGTTTTTCAGATATAATGACCAGTTTTTCCATGCTCCTGGCCCCGAATGGCTTATTCGGTTATATCAAACGACCTATCAGGAAACGAGATACTGCTCAAAATGTACTTTTCTAAATGCCCTGCTGTAACTGCTGCGCGCTCCTGTCGTACCCAAAGAGCACGGATAACCTTTTCGTTTGTTTTATTCTATGAAATCCAGTCAGGGAGCAATAAAAAGCTTCCATGTTGGGTTACAGACGGCGAAGTACAACGCTAACCATAAACGAAGAAGAAACATATGATGAAAATTCCCACGTAGACCACGTAGTTCAGTCTCGCGATTACGTTGACTCTGAGAAATTGAGAATTGAAAAAGAAACAAAAATAGAAAAAACCTTTTAAAGTGTACGAGAAGCGCCGCTAGAAGCCACAACAACAGAAGACTTCCGGCGAGGGAAGTGTGGGGAAAGCTGACTTGGGGAGAGGATAGCGGCCACTGCAATGGAGACGGACTGACCGAGAAGCATAAAACATTTCTATTAGATAAGCGATAAATTATCCTAATTGGATCTATGTATTCCGTGAAAAGTTGTAAGAGGTCATTAGTTAATGCTTGACCCTCGGCGAAATACATAAATACATAATTAAACACGAAAATTTCATAATGAGCTGAACCTATGCTTGTGCACTTACCGCATCGAACATCTTGTTGACAAAGTCGATGACGGGTGTGCTTCGCAGATGGGTCTTGGTGATGTGAAGGGAAGCCCGCATGAGCTGAGAACACTCTTCGGAGGAGGAGAACTCGTCGACGCATTTGTGAACCAATCTTAAATGTATGTATTTAGAGCATTTCATTTTGGCATGGTTTCACGACTAATTCATTATGAACCTATGATTTTCCGTAGCCGAAGGGGGGGGGGGGGGTAACCATCACACGGACGACTGCTCTTCTCAAATGGAACTATGATTTTTTGAGAAAAGAAAAAGAGAGAAATTGAGACTCTGACTTTAGCGCTTACTTGAAGTCGAAACAGTCGGTCGATTGGTAGTTCTCTACGCAGTTTCCATCGAGTGTTCCTGCAAAGTCGTGGGCTCATCCACAAGTACGCTAACAATAAGCAAACCTTATGAATCAAATTCAAAACATAATTATTTGTTTTCCAATAATGACGAAAATTAGATAGCTACTTTCCAGCAGATCACAACTCTCAATTGAGTAATCCATCCAGATGGATTTTCCAAATCTCACAGCAGTAAAAGTTAGAAAACGCGCCAAACTCTCAGCATCTTAGACTGCATGAACTATAGTGAGATTCGTATTGCTTTGATACCTGCGAAGGAGTGAATGGTCAGTGCGAGGGAATAGGCGAGAAGAACGACGTGAATACACGTACGAGTCACGAGAAGTGAGGTCATAGAGGCTGAGAGGCCTGAAGGCGATATAGTGGAATAAACCGATTCGTCGGTTTCTTCCATTCCAAAATGAGTCTATTTCTCTCGCTTTTGCACACTCTCTCGCCTTATATTCGGAATCATTTTCCGACGGATATTTTTAATCCACTATATAACCTTGACAATTGGCAATCCTCATATTTAGTCAGTAAACAATGCGAATGTCAATCAAGAGAGGGCACAGAAGTGGAAGATTTAGGGCTAAACATTTTACGCCCCTAAGCATTACGTGAAGTTTCGAGAGAATATCTACAGGTGCGTTTCTGGTAGAGCATTCCATTTGGCTCTTTTTGACCAATATATTTCGCTACTTTTGGAGACGAGACGCGTCGCGGCTATAAATGGAGTACGAAACATATACATCAAAAAGACCTGAATGGAATGTTCTAGTTTCTGGTCCGTCTATTGCATAAACTAGGGTTTGAAAACCAAGCCTTTTAATCGCGTTATGACACCAAGAGAGTGATGAGGAGCATGGAAGAATGAAGAGAGTCAGCCGATAAATAAGCTATTTAATGGCGCTTGCTGTTCAAACCCTAGCATAGACTGACCGGTCGAGGACTGCGTGATGTGTCTAAATACTCCGAGATACGAGGCTGACGTGTACTGGCCCACCGCGACTTCTGCATACAAAAGGGGAACGGCGACGATGAAGTAGGCGAGGGTGTACTCGATGAGGAAGGCCGCTGGGTGGCATGGATATTAGCGGTGCGGAGATTAGTACCATTTGCAGCGATGATGCTACTTCTTTTACTGACTATGCCTCATTTTGCCGCTCATAGGCGATCTGGTTTTATGCTCATCATGATACGGAGCCATGAAGATAACTTCCATGCAGAACGAGATATTAGACATTTGTAGACGTAAACATTTGACTGGTTATACTTTGGGTCTCTTGATACATATCTATATCGATGTACTCGTGCGCCTGTTGAATGAATAAGCATATGTAGTCATAGAAGACCCGCTGAGATACAAATACAGGATGGCATTCCGACACCAAGGCAAATGTCGTCGAAATCCACGGTGGAATCCCGACATTTTGCTTTGTGTCGGGATGCCATCCTGTCTTTTTATCTCAATGGGTCTTCTAGCTTACCCGAATGGTGGAGGATAGCCTCGGGCATCCTCCCGAGTGCAGTCGTTCCACACGTATACGCGACGAGCGCCGTGAAGCCGTCCAATCTAGGGATTTACGGTACAATAAAATGGTCCGTCACTTTATTTATTACAAGTTGCACGCAAGTTGGCACTCTCTCGCCGGATACTATTAGTATCCTGACGATTTTATTCAACACTCTCTATTCTATACTTTGCTCTAGTTTTGTCTACGTATCGGAAAATGATCATCCATAGCATACGATCGTAGATAGTACCTAAACCTCCATCGATCCTTCGTCCTGTTCGGTGGCTGGTCGTTCTCCGACCTGAACCCGCGCTCGGTCGTCGTTACCAGCGTCTGAATAGCCGGGAATTAGAAGGGTTCCGGAAGATTGCTAAAACTCGGAATCCGCAAAGCCAGGCAGAACGTACGGCCTCTACGGGAGCTTCACAGGTCGTCGCAGCCTGCTCTGGGCCGGCCATCCTCGGCGGGCGCACGACTCGAAATGAAGAGAAGGGATGACTTTGGAATGTCTCTAATCTCATCTATATTTCGACATTTAAATACTCTCCATCAATCGTTCGCTTTGCTTTTCACCGCTCTCTCGCTGATTTATGACATTCGTTAGCCGTATCACATCTCCGAGCATTCTTCATTCTTCGCTCATTCCCTGCCTCTGTCCTGATGCGGGACGCTCACTCCAAGACCAACAGCGCTGACGGGTACGTTTGCTACAGTAACCAATGACTACAGTACAAATCGATCGTAACTTATTGCGATATCAAGCGAACAAATACGCTTTTTTTGTTTTAAAATATTAAAATATTTCAGCCTGCAGTCGAAGACAATGGAATCTACGTTGCCGGTTGCCGTGAGGCTTTCGATTTTGTTTTTTTTCCTCAGATTTTGAAAGTGATGTCAAATTGTTGGTTAGTTTAGAGAGCATAATAGACAAATGGCTTTTCTTACAAGCCGGTTGTCTTTTATGCTCTCTAAAATACCAAACAATTTGACACACAAATAGATTTATAGAGAGTTTATGCAGATCACAAGGAAATAAGAAAAAAATGGAGACGAAAATATATATGACAATTAGGAACAGGAAAGAACGGAAATCGAATATGGCCTACATATAAATATCTTATAATTCTAATGAAGTAAAGTTCAGACAAGTGCTGATACGAGACAGACCACGACTACGGGTAACACCAGAACGAACAATCAGCTGTCCAAGGTAAGAGTTGATCTTTGATCTCTCTTTTCAAGACCCCGTTCCAGAGAATGCAAAGGTCATCTGTTTCTGCTCCATATGTCAACATATGCTTCTGACATAACTGAAAACTTTCTATGGCCTTGCAGAGCATATATGGAATATGTGCTTTCAGTACTCGGGAATAGTGCCGGAAGTAGCGCAGCTCAGACGGAAGGTAGCTTTTGCTACATAAGGGTTGTTATACACGATTATCGAGTCTGGTAGAATTCTTTCGGATTTAAACTCTCTACACACCATGCATGGCCTGCAAAGCGGAATCTGCTTGTTATTATAGCTATTTTATCTCTGATGTTTTCTTTGCGGATAATCGCCATTTTATTTTTTTATTATTATTACTGTGCACCACTCGAATGCGGAACTCTAGTGTACATTCAGTCGTCGATCACGGATCCGCTCAATCCGAATGGAGCGATCTGTGCCCAGCCCCACGTAAACATCGACGAGGTAAAAAACAAGGTTACGGATTAACGATATCAAATATAATAGCTGACGCCCTCCTCCCAAAGAGCTATTCCAAGAACGCGTCAGAACAAGAAAACGTCTGAGTATAAATGTCCGATTGAGGTTCTCCGCATCGGGTGTGTCCTCGAGCGAAGCGGACCGCTGGAACGGGAACAGAAACACGCCTTCCAGTGGCTCGCAGCTAAGCGCGGACCCAATTCCGTTAGCTCATTTATTATTATTATTATTATTATTATTATTATTATTGTTATTATTATAATTACTATAAAAAATGAGCAAAAAAGATCATCATTGCCAACGAAATATAAATTACAATCTTGCCCATCCCCTCCCCTCCAGCAGCACTCGCCCTCCTTCGCCACGGCCCTCCAAACCGCAATCGGCAACGTCGCTCTGACCTCGTCTTTGGCCAAGTCCTCCGTTCTCTTCCTCAGAGAGAAGCAGTTGCTGAGTGACGGAGTAGTCAGGGATGTCATCCAGACGGTCAGTTTCTTGACTTCCACAATTAAAGAAGCTTTTGGACTCGTTGTAATGGTTTTGTAGTAAGAAAATGACGCTAAAAGACCAGAATAGTCAGTGAAGCTCCCTGTTTGATGCCTACTTCCCTCAGTTCAGTTGGATACCATCGGACAGCCATCGATTTCGTTCCTCGACCTCGCAGCTATTGTGCGACAATGTGCGAGTAATGGAGGGGATGGAAATGGAAAGGGACCCGAGAGGGGAGGATGAAGGGGGAAGCGAAAAGGAAGGGACTAGAGTACGATAAAGATACTACGGAGGTTTATAATGCGCATTTGTCATGATTTCAACCTCGTACTCATTCATTTATTATAGACATATATGTATTTGATATGAACTGTACAACCGCCTCTATACAACCAGCCTGATTAGTACGATATCTATGCATAGGAGGTTACGGTAGGCTTCAAGATTTCGGCAGTGCAAAGGTGGTGTTGACCGAGGGCACGAGACGAATGTTGTCCGCTGTTTTGTCGGGTCGTCTGAAATCAGTAAATAAATATACAGGTAAATTAAATAAGAGATTGCCTACAGCATTGCACAAACCATCGAAGAACGATTCCCTCCCTATAACGTTCCAAAACGCCAAAGTAGTCCATCATAGCAGTATCCCCGTGATATCCCCCTTCCCTCTCCTACCTGAACAGCACTTCTCCCTTCTCGTTCCTCTTCCACTCCTTCTCCTCCTTCCTGTCGTAAACCGACCGTATGCCGTGCTCTTCCTGTCGCTTTTCCAACCTAAAATCGTTACTCTCGTTTTATCCAGTTTAAAAAAAAAGAACTGAAGCTCCATGTAGGAACTTTTGACTAACAGAACAACAGTATGAAGCAAATTTTTCAGCAGTTTTTATAGGGTCCCTCCAACCATCTCATTCATTTCAAGGGACAACCAATTAGCGAGCGGTTAACTGATTGTGATAGACAGGAGAGGAATGAAGAGACGCGCAGACAACGAGAGGAATATTTGCACAACTTTTTCTCAGCAACGGCGAAGTTTAAACTAAAAAAAGGAGAGAGTATGATGTTCAGGACACTGCGCGCTATCCAATGACGTAAAAATGTATATAGTAGATATTGAGTGGAGGGGCCCTTTAATTTTTCCCTACCGTACTCCCCTTCCCCATCCCGACGACTCACCCGTGTCTCTGCATCTTCTCCCCCCTGAACCCGAGTCCCCTCCTCTCCCTTCCCGACTGTCCATCCTCTTCCATGTCCACCGCCACCGGCATAACCCGTCCCTGTCCTTTCTTGCCCAGCCCCGAGCCCGTCTGCCAGCCCATTCTGAACAATTTTCTGAACAATTTTCTGGCTAACTTATTAAAAGCATTATAAATATCTCTAAACGGAGCTTACTGGTCCTGGAATGTATTGGTCCCAAACTCCGCTTAGGCACTAATTAGCCAATTGTCGTTATAACCATGCTATAACTAAGATCACTTTCCCTTATTCACCGTAACCAAAGTGATGGATATATTTACAACGAAAAAAAAAACACAAGCAACAAACGGACTTGTTCATGAGTCGACTGCCGACTTTCTTCGTGTACTTCTCCACATCCTCCTCTCCTCCTCCTCGTCCTCCTCCCCTTCCCCTTCCCCTCCCCTCCTCTCCTTCCATCCGTCTCTTCCTTCCCTCCCTCGCCTCCCTCTTCTTGCTACTAAACGCCGATTCGACCAGATCGCCCGATCTTAAAAATAATAATAATAATAATAATCAAGAATCATGTAAATATTCGACAAAGAAATGATATCCCAGAGACGATGAGCCATAACTAATGCGAAGTTTGCTTTCGCACTAGCAAGAGCCTCTCTAGAGCATTCCATTCGCGTCTTTTTGACGTATATGTTTCGCACTGAATATATAGCCGCGACGCGTCTCGTCGCCAAAAACAGCGAAGCATATTGGTCAAAAGGACGCGAATGGAATGCTCTAACCCTCCCCCCCCCCCCCCCCCCGGACCTCTTCGCCTCGTCCTCCCTAATGTCCACCGCCGCCCTCGAATCCACATCGCCGGCCGACCGTCCCTCGTAGTAGACGGAGTAGTCCACATCCCAATCGTCCGCCCACGCCCAGTCACAGTCCGTTCCCTGAGGGGAAGAAGGCACGATAGTTTCAAGTAGCCTTTGAAAGCCAAGCGCGATTACCGTATTTATACGCCCGACTCTCTTCACTTCATGACATTCTTTCGGGCTCATAATGCGCTCAAAAGGCTTGGTATTCATGCCCTAATTACAAGGGAATGAGTGCTCCAAAGAGTAGAATGAACGACTGCTAGATATGCGGCTAATGTTACCCAACCGTATGCCTAGCAAGCAAGCGCATGTATTTTAATAGTCAAAACTGGCCTACATATATTTTCAAAAAGTTATTGTAGTTATTTCAATAGCTATAATAACTGAAGCTGGTTGAAATGTATTTCCTGTAAAGACAAGCTGACCTTCTCGATCTCGTCCCACTTGGCCTTGTCCATCTCCCACACGAGACCCGGTCCTCCCTTCTCCCACGTCACCTTGGAATATCGCTGTCAGGTGAGAAAGTATGTAAAATAGTAAGACTTCGACGCGTCGCGAACCATAGTGTGCATTTTACAACAGTATATTTTCTCTCTTCGTTTTCGGACTAAGTAAGATGGCTCAATCAATCGAACGAAGAAGGGATAACGTCCCTTGACCAGCATACAGCACGACCATACCACATGCCATCTCTGGCATGATCCATGACACTGATAAGACCTATCCTATCCTATTCTCCCCCCCCACCCCCCTCACCTCCATCTCCTCCTCAAATCTCTTCTCCTTCGTCCGCTCATGCTCCGTTACGTCATCGTGCAAGGCTTCGTGCCTGGAAACGAGAGAATACGCAATGCCTACGTCCCAAATAGATCTCTTCTGCTGTCGCCATCCACCGTATCCCTTTCCCCCTACCGTAACCCACCCCCCTCTACCGTAGTACTCTACCGTACCTCTCCCACTCCTCGCACTGATCATCATCCTGGTGGTCTCCGTCGTCATTGTCGTCATACTGTTGCTCGCGCACCGCTCGATCGGTTGGGTCCTGCAACGAAGGCCATCATTTCACGAGGTGGGCAGGGTACTGTGGTTGGGTGACTTACTGCAAACATTGTTCGCGTATTGGTTAGCTCACTGCAAAGCAATATCTTTGCGAAATTGTGCGATATCTATGTATGGGCGGACCACAGCAGTAAGTTACCGGCAGACCCTGCCCACGTATGTACCATTTTCTAAAGCTATACGAATAAATATTTATTTTCCCGTAGGCTAAAATATAAAGCGAAAAAGAAGGAAAACCAAAGTACTCCTTGCCTCAGGCATTTCCGCCTGCATCCTGGTCACCTCCTCCGCTTCCCTCTTCCTCCTCTCCGTTTCCGCCGCGGCCTCCGCCCAACCCTCTTTAAGGCCCGCTCGAGAACCGCTGGAGAACAGCAAAAAGATAGTGAAGATAGACTATAGGCCTACTACATTTTTGAATTCCCTCCGTCTCTCATTCTTAGCGAATTACGCGTGCGTTAGTCGCATTCATCGTATGGATTAGAATTCATTCATGGCTTGTAGCAAACAATCCTGCCAGTTGCCAATCTAACATAGTTTGAATTTCACTTGTAAGAAATACTTCACATTTGCTTAGTAGGCGTAGTATTACTTTACTTATTTTGTAAAAAAAAAGCAAACATAAAGTTATGATACCAACCGTCCGCTCGACCCTTCGTACTCCATCTGGACCGCATCGTACTTCCTCCTCCTCCGCACCGCTCGCAATCCCAGCTTGCCTATCAGAGACCCGGGCAGACGGCAGGCGCGAATCTATACAAATACCGTAATCAAGTTTCATAGTCAATACCGTATCGAGTGGCATGAATGACCAGAATATCAATCCGGAAATCTAACAACGCGGGAATGTGCAATGCGTCTTTAGTTAGGTAGTGCTTGTTAAATAGCGGTGGTTAGTGATTTATAAAATGATCAAATTGCTAGGCTTAATAACCTGCTAGACTTACGCATGCGTTAGTCGCACTCTACCATTGATCACGGAAACTTATGGATTATAATTCATTCACGGCTTGTAGCAAACAAGCCTACCAGCCGTCAAACCCCCTTCCAGTCCCCACCCCGACAAATACCTGTTCCAGAAAGTAGGCCGTAGTCGTGCCCACATTGCCCTGGGGCATGTCCTTGGGCGGGCGCAATTCGATCATCTCGTCGATGTCGTCTACAGTTAGCTTGTCCGCCGAAGCGGAATCGGCCACCTTGAACAAACGGGATATAGCACGTTTCTCAATATCTCTGTTCTACCAAAACCCTGGCAAAACAGTAGAAAAAGTATTTTTAAAAAACAGATAAATCGTCAGGGAAACTGGCGAACCTCGGCGACTTTAACGGCAAACACAGCACAGCGTCTCGGAATGACTCGACCTTGCTCGTCCTCGAAGGGCCTGCAATAATCTACGTTTGGAAGAACAAACGCAATTGGCACATTCTGCTTCAATCTGTCCTGTTATAAGTCTCTCGGTCTAAGAACGCGCTTAACTAGCTTGGCTCTCAAATCCTACAATATAATCGCCATCACTTGTAGGCCTACAAATAACTAGAATCAGGCAAATTATCGGTTATCACCTGAGCGTAACGTGCTCTAAATAGGGGTTCTCCACCCCTCCCCAAAATCATACGTGGGCACCGACCCGAAGTATGGGTGGCAGGCCCAAATTTCTTAGGAATTGTACTTTGGTAGGCGTATATTTTCTATAAAATTTCAATTGGTAGGCTTGAATTCGTAGACTGGTAGGCCCGGTTTTAAAAATATTGCGGGGAAGAGTGCTCACGTATGCCCAAAATGCTCAAGGAAGCCATTCGTACCTTCCATGAAAGTCGTCGATGAACTGCCTCCGGTCACTGGCCCGCTTGAACTGTACTATGCAGCACGTCGTGCCAGACTTCGCGTCTCCTTTGGAGGTACTTGGAGCATCGGAAGACTATAAGCAAGTAGTTTTTTTTATTGAACCTCTAAAAGAATGTCTTGTCATAACTGAAGATAAAGAGACGCAAAACGCTTCATGGAATGCTAGTTCTGCCGTAAACTTGCACATCTTTTGAAAATACGCACAAAACAACTAAAACCGCACCTCGTTCGCCTCCGGACGATGTCTAAAGTGAAAGCAGGCGAACTTTTCCTCTTCGATGTAATCTGCAAGAAACTTGCGATTTTAAGCTTCGTAACAAAACCGATCGGCACATTGTGCACAAAATCGGTAACTAGCGGAGCTTTTTCGAGTACGGTGGAGCAAGTTAATGCTATTCTATCCTCGTTGCCTTTGTTGCGACATTGTATGCATTGTACAATCTACCCTTTCATCTACCTATCTTCACCCCTTTAATTTATCTGTCAGTCTGTACAATAAATATATTATTATTCTCACAACTACTTTTGTACGAGTCTTGACAGCAAAAAAAACGTGAAACGACTTACCAGCGAAATAACGTCTCAAGTGCTTCGAATGCATTGACGATGGTATCCGACGAATGATGGCGAGATTTCGGCATTCTTAAAGAAGTCATCGCATCATTAACTTCTATAGTTCAGAAAATGGTAGACAGAACAGAAGCACTGAACCTTGCAAGGTACGCTTACTTGAATTGTCTAACTCATTTGTTTCTACTTTCTCATCTACAGAACGTAGATGAGAAAAGAAGTCATATAAAGAAAAAATCAGAATAAATGAGGAGGGAAGATGAACATACTTGCTGCGAGTGCCGCGCGCACATCCTCAGGCGGTTGTTCGGCCTCCACGACTGTTTCCGTTTTCTCATCTAGCTCAGCCACAGACTTAGCTGCTTCTGTAGTTGGTGTAGAAGCCAGTGGAGTATCGGGCTGCAAAGTGAATTTATAGGATGAAGCACAGCGTGTCCAAGCACCTTGGAGGTGACTGATGCGCGTGAGAGGCGTAAACATATTTGTTCTTACTGTAGATTCAAAAAATCGTATGCTAATGAAGCAGTCTCCCTTGTCATGGCTACTTTGCATAGATTAACCTCAATCGAAAGCTTGGCCCGCTTTCGCTGAGATAGCTTCAACACAAGCAGTTCGCTGAAGTAAATCATACCTTTTTAGAGAAGAACCGGTCCATGAGCTGGCGATTGCTTACTTCGTTCATGCGGAGAGCCATCTGAATATACGATTCAATGGGAGAGAATGCCGTAAAGTGCAAAAAAAAACCGAAAAACAATACTAAAAAAAGACGAAAAACTTCGAAAACCGGAGAGCCAACCGGGGTTCAGACAATTCTGTCGAGATGTGCATACTACGGTGATGTTCAGTTGGTTGTCGCGCTATGTCAACCATGTAATTGGATTCTACAGTACACCCAACTATTTTGCAAAATAACGCATAGGAAGAAACAATAAAAATTATAATTTGACCACCAAAACGGATCAAGGACGCAAAATTTGTTGTTCCTCTGATTTGTATGTACTCGACCCCATCTTTCTCATTCGTCTCACGTCCTCCACCGTGGGAGGTTGCATTGGTTCAGGCTCGTTTTCTCCAGGTTGGTAATATTTACACCTTTGACTCTGCATAGGTAAATATATACTAATATCTGATCTTCTTTAAGAAACGAGATGTTTTCCTCAGCCACTACCGATGCTGGAGAGCTCGGAGGTTGAAGATTTTCAATGCTCATACTGTAACAATAGTTCTCAAGAAATGAAGCATGCACTTTCCAATATATATTTTTTTAGTTTCAACTGAGTCGGCAAAGAAGAAAACGGAAAGCTCCGAAATGGTCCGGTTTCATGTGTATAAAACTTACTCACGGGGTAGATAGAAATCTGTTAATTCTTCCATTATTTTCAGGGAGGCGACTGGGCCTCAATAGTGAGCTACGTTGAGATGACGCCCTGCGCGCCATCAACGGATAACACTCGAATCATCGGTACCTATAGAATTTACAGGGCACGATTATATAAAATAGAGACACGATCGTGATAGATAGATATCTAGACTTGTGCACATCGAAAAAAATTTGCTCTTGCCCCCGTGAGATTTTCCTTTCCGTCTAGACGATGAACCCGAAAAAGCAATATGGTAGCGAAACAATCCGTAGCTGGCGAGAAGCGTAGAATTCAGAGGGAGATCATTCGCAGACTCAAACCAGCACACTGCGCAGTTTGCTGCAGGTAAATGCACGCACCTGTCTAGAGAGGCCGAAAAAAATGAAAATAAAAGTAGCCGATAAATTGAGGAAATGAGTCGGTGCGAGAGCGAGATGGACGGAACGTACAGCGAGGTAGAACAGCCACAGAAGCAGCACGGAATGCTGATTACGATTCTGCAGGTGATCAGCTCATCTTCTTCTGAACTATTGCTGTGGCCAACGCGATAAGCATCGCACAGAAGTGCTCAAGGCTAGAACCTTACTGAAACGGGAAAAGTTACCACTTCTTTATGATACACTCAGCGAAATTTCACCCACTAGTGAATCATTCACCACACAAATTTCACCAGGCCGCTGGTGAAATTTGTGTGGTGAATGATTCACTAGGTGCGGTATGGTGGTGAAATTTCGCTGAGTGTATCTTGCAGATGATGTGCATGGTCTGCCGCATCGTCTGTCCTCCGTTTCCACGACACATCGTACGCAAGGTAAATACGGCCTTCCAATTAGCAGGCTTTTCCGTCTATCAAAATTAATTTTAATTATTAGAGGCAATCACGCAACCACACTCAATTCTACACAGGAGTGGACATAATGTTTTCAAGCTTTATCGATTGCCCTGCATCTCATTTCTGAAACCAGCAGCTGCTACATATCTATGTGCATCAGGTTGCGTTCCAACCGCCGAAGAAGGGATCGGGCTACCGCTTGGTGTTCAAAAACAAGCCAGAGGAGGTTCTCAAGGACGCATCCCAAGTGAGCAATCTCGGAAGCCCCTCGTCAAATTCATCGTATACCTACTCGATTTTTCTTCCATTTCAGACCTCCAATTATCCCATTTCGGCCTTCCTTTATAATCCGCAATAAATCATGTTCAGATCAAAGGTCGCCCTTACGAATTCGTTGTAACGCCGCATGCAGGAGTGCATCTATCGGAGTATAAAGTGATCAAGGAATGGTGAGACTTGGTTTCTTATTAACTTATTCTTACTGCAATTTAAGTTTCACTTATGTTTTCCTTGAGTCTTTCAACGACGATAATAACAACTGCTCGTGGCAACAGCATTGTTATGGCCCATTGGAAAGCGAGGCACACGATTGAGAGAACGGATCGGACGACTACACAGGTAAACTTAGTTGCTTATCGAAGTTTGTGGACCATGAACTGCCTTGAACAATTGTTCACAAGGTAGAAAATTGCCATTGGAAATCCCGATTCGCATAGTGCGACGCCATGCTTGCCCGCTGTCTACTGTGTTTAGCATGATCTGTCTTACCTATCGACCTCCGCCCCTTTCACTATAGTGTTATAACCATATAAGACCCGGCGAACTAAAAAGTCAGAATGGCATCCTGGCACAGAAGCAAAATGCCAAGAATCCAGGTGGAGTCTTGGCATTTTGTTACTGTGCCAAGATACCATTCTGACTTTTTTAGTTCCACTGGTCTTATATCTAAATGGCAGGTCATCCTGCTGGCCCAGCCCAACTCCTCGGATATAGGCCACTTCGTCCAACCGTACGCCGTCTCCCTCAACTACCTCTCGACCAAGTTCGCCATGGATGTGTACACCTTCGACTATTCGGGGTACGGTATTGATACGGTACGGTAGGACCAAGGATCCTAGGAAGGTAAATCGTACAAGAACTATAAGGAAATTAGTTTTGGCAGAATGGTAGGGAAAGCGTAAGTATATCGGGAGAAATAGCGAGAGCGAATGAAGCTTTTTCCGGTCACTCCACCAAGGGAAAATCGACGTGTTCATGTCAGATTCGGCTACAGTTCTGGCTACGCGTCGGAGAGCAATTTGTACGCGGACACGCAAGCGGCCTACGATTTCGTGCGCAAGACCCGACCCGAGGCTGAGGTATTGGCGAAAAAAAGGTTCCGTTAGTAGCCTCATTTCTAATTCGTGTGGGCCTCCAGTAGGATTGATTCAACTGACGGAGCATTTTGTCTCAACCAACATCTGCATTTATTCGGCAGCAGGCTCTTTCTGTACAAGAGTGGCCCTTTAGATATAAATATTGCCATTTTCTGTAGCACCCTTGGAAATATTTATCACGGATAAGATTGAACAAAATTGCAGATCATCCTACTGGGTTACTCTATCGGCACGGCTGCTGTGGTAGACCTAGCTTCGAGGCAATTGCCACCGGTCAGTTTTCTGCCTGTGTATGCATGCATAATTCATCTAAAATATTCAAGAACAATTAGAGATAATAATCTTCAAGAAAAATGTGCGTATATTCCACGTCTTCTACAGTGTCCCATCTCGGGCCTCATTCTCGTCGCTCCCTTCACCTCGGGTGTTCGTCTCATTCTCAACCAACCCGAACGAGAGGGTGGATGTTGCTTCGATGCCTTTCTCAGGTTCGCTTCTTATCATTCGAATTTCAACTTTTTAGGCAAGTTCAGCTCATTTATCTAATTACTACGCTCTAATGTAAACGTTGACCTTATATCTAGAAGCTAAAAATAAATATTATTGAAGGAAAATGAACGTTGAGAGAGCTGCACAGTTCATTCCAATAACCACCGTAAAACTTCAGCCGGAGCCGGAGATTAGCCTAAGCTGGCACTTTGCCAAGAGAGTTTCACTGTATTTAGCGGAGTGCGCTGCAAAGATTTCCCAACGTTCGTTTTCCTCCAATAATAGTTGGTGTGCGGTCATCGAAGGCGTATGATATTCAGTGTGGACAAGGTCCCCCGTATCGACCTGCCCATTCTCATCGTGCATGGAAAGAGCGACTTTGTAAGGCAATTAATTCTATCACTTCTAATAAGGCTGGCAAAACCTATTCGCAAAATATTTATTTGCACAGGCTATGAGAAAGGCGCACGGCTAAATGCATGTAAATGATGCAAACTATATAAAACTATGCTAATATTCTCCCGATCCCCCCCCCCTTCCCAGATGGTCCCCTTCGGTCACACGCAAGCCCTGGCTGCGCGTCTTCGCCAGCCCATTACGCCCCTTCTCGTCGAGGGCGCCAACCACCAGACCATCCTCGGAAACTACACTGTAGGCGCACAACTATCTTCAGCTTACATAGCCATAGAATGTTAAATATCGGAGCTTCTCTGAAAAATCGCATGCTTTGAATAATGGCGAACATGAGACGGAAAGCCAAATCTTTGACGCAATGGTGGCTTTTGAGTAGAGCATACGATTCGGGTCTTTTTGATGAATACGTTTCACCCATATGTATATGAGCGATGGGTCTGCGCTCTTATATATACAGCCACTTCGACAGCGCGAATCGTATGCTCTACTTTTCAGTAGCCGATAAGACAGACGCGCGATTTTTCTCTTCAGACCCTCGATCGCATGGTGTTCTTCGTGCACAATGAGACGAAAGCAGGCCACGATTGGACGCCATCGGATGAGGGCCGGAGCAGCTCCGTGAGGGTCTGTGATGGTTGAGTGGCCAAGGACCCCCTCCCCCCCACCGGAAACCGGAACCGGAAGACCAACCACCTTTCTCGCTATTTATTTCTTTGATAAACCTCTCGTCAACGCTTGCAATAGATAGTCTAGCGCAACAATTTTGTTTTGCAGTACAATGGTAAACGAGCAACAAGAAAGCCCAGGTTTGGTGTGGATCTTATTGTTTGCACAAACATTTTGGCTCGTTCGCATTCCGGTTCATCTGTCGTAAAACGCAGCATTCCTATTGTTCGTCTAGCGATTCGCTAAAGTTCCAGTAGCGAATAGCGGTGCCCGATGTGATTATCGCCACCGCCGTCTTAACGGGATATGGAAGTTATTTTCAAGTGAAGCTTATATGAAAGATCTTGTCGAAATTAGTATAAAAACAAAAGTAAAAATAATAAAAATTTTAATAGTATTCGAGAAATGATTTTTTGAAATTTCGCCCAACGACGACGCTACTGTGTTTAGCGAAAGGAATTAAGCCAAAAGCGACATTCCTCTCAACGACGGAAGCCCGGAATGAAAAAATAAAACATGCGATTTTCGAGTTTTTTCTTTGATTTTTTATTGTTACTATGTTTTTTCCTCACGTTTGAAACCTTAGAAAAATTTTCATCGAATTTTAAAACTTTTGGTTAGAGGCTGCTTCCTCCCTTTAAAAATAAACGAAAATTCACCAATTTAAAAATTTTAGCTGTCCAAAGGGCTGCCGAAATTTGATGCAGATACATTCAGCCGTAGAGCAGTAAATTCAAAATTAGTGGCCAATTCGCTATTAGACACTTCCCCTTTCGGTGGGAATGCTGTGAAAAGTGAGGTTCCCGATAGTTGTAGCGGTGTTTATCGACTGTCTTACCCGCGAGAACTTCCCTTCGGCTCTTATCCCTTCGGCTTTCCTCCCCGATAAAAGACGCCCTCCCTATTACGGTACATGTAGACAGGCGTTTCATCGATGTTGAAGTCAGGAGTGAGGGGAATATCCGACTGCAAAGAAGCTCTTACCCTATTTCTTCAGCTATGGTTCGCCTTTATACGATAATAATTAATATACTCATTTGTTTTCTTTTCTGAATCCTGCAAACTCTACCTCTATCTGCTGTACGACTCGAGCCAGTAGTTCATCGGGTCCGATCATTTCGCCCTTCTCCACTTTACTCGCCTTATTCGGAAGGTACATCGGAGTTTCGCGGTCCTTCAAAATGTACTAATCTCTTCAATTTGGTTAACATCAAAGGTAACCAAATTGAAGAGACCATTGTTGAGAGCTACACAACAATGTTCTGACAGCGGTGTAAATGTTAAACGAACGATCTCGAGATGTCGAAAATTTACCATGATTTCTGTAGGAATTCTCGCACAGAAGACATTTAACCCAAACATTCTGACTCGGTCGCTTAACACTTAGAACATTGTGTACACATCTGTGCCATGACCAAAACAACAAGTAAGCCGGAAAGGTGTAAACGACCTGACCATTCCTTCGAACTCCTCGCTCAGTTCCGGGTGCTTGCCAATGAATTCGTCGACTCCTGGTGGAAATTGTGCAGAGGCGACGGAAAACAGCTCAATGTGACCCTTAGATTATTTTCAAATAAAGCTTTGACAAAATGTACCGTGATCAACTGGGTGTACATGAAACTTTGCTCGGCATAGATATCGCCTTCCGAAATTGCTAGTTCAATTTTGATGACAGAGGTCAATGAAAACAGGGCGGGTCAGTCTGTGCCAGTCGTACCGTTATCAGCCATAGAAGACAGGGAGACATGGACAACCGCTGCCAGGTGTCAGCACGAGGACGAATGAAATGGAGATATTGGACATACCCCTTTCCACAGTGTTCTGACAACAGTGAAAATGTTAAGCGAACGAGATGTCGAAAAATAACCCTGATTTCGGTATTACAGGTTCCATGGGAGTTGTCCTCAAAAACGGAACGATTTAATACTTTTGATTGAAATAACAAACTATTCCCGCTGATTACGCTGTCCAATTGACTCCTTACGTGTTACTATGGCAGAAATTAATAGGAATCGCAAGAAAATTGGAGGCGAAGAGGTAGATCAGCGCGCGTATTTGCATAGACAGTTCGCAATCGTTTGCGTACTTTTGTCAACTTTCCTGGAACTTGTAATAGGAACTCTCTCACGGAAGACACCGTATCCTAAGTATTTTTACTCGTTAGATTAACATTTAGAACACTGTGTTTCCTCAGTTTATATTCATGTTTCAGCATACGGATCTTCCTCTGATCAGCCTCTTTGGCCCTTCCTCCCTCTTCGATCAAACCCTTATCACAATTAATCCACTCTACAGCAGTCAGTGAAGTACTTAATCTTCCACAAAAGGGGCGATTTCAACGGCGATTCCAATTCATCAATCAGGGCACTCTGATCCATAGCATATCGACGGCTTTGTGATTTTTTGGTGTTCAGCTTTCCCATATGTTCAATGGTTTACTGCGACGAACAAGATAGTACAATGTAAACACAAAGTAATGCGACGAATGCAATGGAATGCTAACCGAGATTCAAACAATCAACTTACTGGGAATGCACGTGAAACGGAAATATACCGACCAAGATTGAAGAAAAAAAAAACAAAATGAAACAGCTTGTAGAATATGATATATCCAGTTAGAATTAGACAAAGCAGAGGAACTAGTTCACGAGATAAGGCATCTTCGAGATATGTTGTTAGAAGTGATGATAAACTCCACGTTTGTTCAAAGTGATGAGAACTACTCAGTTTTTGGTCTCTTGTACGGGGACGGGAAACAGCTCGTCCACCTTAATTGCACCATTTCTTTATTGGAACACGTTATTTGATGAACCTGCGATTGGTGTCGTGTTTCAATTTCAATCCGTATATAAAATCATACGCCTTTGGTTGTGTGAAATTTGGAGAAAGACAGCAAAAAATGCTAATCGTCGTCTCTAGATTCTCCTTGGTTCATTGATTTGGTTCTCCTTGAAGGTGGCGCTATACCCTTCACACGACAGGCTTTGAAGTTCCGCAATACAGATTAGAATGTACAAATTTACTTAATATTTAATCTCAGCAATCTCCCCTGGTTTCCTCCCCATTCCCCCCTAACCTGCTGTTCCCTCCTCTTCTCCATTCTCATCGTAGTCAGCCATGCATCGAGAGTCATAGCCGTTTCTCCCCGAAGAGCCGTCACCAGTCTGAAATCCACCACTTTATTTAGACCATCGCATACGTGGGCACCGACCCGAAGTATGGGTGGTAGGCCCATATTTGTTCGGAATTTTACTTTGGTAGGCCTATATTTCCTATTAAATTTCAATTGGTCGGCTTGCTTTCGTACACTCGTAGTCCCGTTTCTCAAAATATTGCGGGGAAGGTTGCCCATGTATGACCATCGGTTCACTCGAATACAAAACTTAGTCAAAACAGATCGTGTATAAATATTATTCGCGAAAAAGATCCGTCCGTAATCTCATTCCTATTTTATCTTTTCTCTCTTCATGCCGCTTGGCTGTCTCGTCGGAAATATGAATGACTGACGGACCACATTTTTCTCGACCATAAATAAAATACGCTCCCCTACCGTATCCTACCGTACCTCGCCAGCAGCAGTGATCGTGACAGAATCTCCGCCTTGTTGTCGCCTTTCAGAAACTCTGCGTAGTCACGATGACAACACAAGTGGACAAAGGCGTCCTTGACGGCCTGTAATAGAGCATTTGAAGAGCAAACTTTGAGTAATTTGAAGACCATTTCAAATTTGTAAATAATGAAATAATTTGAAGAGGGATTTGAAGAGCAAACTTTTAGTCCGACGGTTGGGTGGTACCTCATTTCGCCAGAAGCCTAACTTGGTAGGCACCGCATTGGTGAGCTAATTAATGTCTCAATCTACACACTGCCTGGCCTCTTTCTCAAATGGTTGCCGGCATGTATAAATACTCCGCCCACGTACGGTGTACACGACGAGAGAATAGAATAATGCATAATAATAATAATAATAATAATAATAATAATAATAATAATAATCGATGTTATCGGAAATATTGTATTATTATGTAAGCGCAGTCCCAACTTGATAAGTCCACTGCCCAAATAAAATATGCCTACATTGGCGATGTCTGCCGATATCGAGACGTCCTTGAGCGTCGCCTTTGCGTGCATGATAGCCATGCGAATGCCCTGCAATGCGAGATTTACGGAAAGCGGGTGTCAGGAGGAAGGGAAAACTGAAGAAATGAAGAAGAAAACCGCTACATTTATTGGCCACAATGCGTTAAGCGCTAAGAACAGACGAAGAGAAGCAACCAACCAACCAACCAACCCTCAGTTCGTCCTTCGTCAGTTGCCGTAACGGAGAAGACGAGGGAGACGGGAAGGGAGGGACGCACACTCGGTAGGGAGTCTGCAAGCATCCTTGCATTTACCATTTCGGCATACTTTGTAGATTACGAATAACAAAGCAACTGTCATGGAGTGACTATAAGCCAAACGGTTACACGCGAACTAATGTAACGTATTCGAAATCTTTTAAAAAAAACCAAGAAAAGTTCGCTGACATTCATGAAGCGACTGCGCTCCTCGCTCAGCACCATAACCGAGATGTCAACGTCGAAGGTACACGAGTAGAAGCTGCAAAAGGAGTTCTAGCCGTACATGAGCCTCTATTAGCCTAACAATACTGCAGACTACTGCATTTACATACAGCTAGGAAAAAGTTAAACGTAGATTTCAAACGCTACAAGTGTTTTACACTTTGTACATATTCTGGTGCAGAGACCCATCCAATCGTCCGATCGGACAACTATGCCCATGTCGCTGCTTTAGGCCTACGGAACCTCTGCTTCAACTTCATTACAGCATCCGCTGTTGGGATAGTTCTAATTCCAAGAATCACGATAACTCAAGTCATAAGCAGGTCAAATCGAGGAACCAATAACACTCGAACCCTTGCAAGACCCACCCAAAGTCGTAGTCAATCTTCTGCTCCGAGATGACCTTCGACAGCGTGCTCAGGTTCCTTTCGGCTAAATTACTCCATTCTTTACCCCTATCAGAGCTCCAAGCCGTACAGCACATACCATAATCGAACTCAAATTCGAGCCAAAAGAGCTTCGGGGGAAATTTAGCAGCCTCTTTTCTCATTCGTTTTCTTCCAGCAAACGAAAGAAGCATACCGTGATCCCGGACGTCGATCCTCTGTCCCGTGGGAGTCGCCAATTCGTCCATGATGAGGCAAGTACCGTGGGCTACCTGCATACGGTACTCTAACGAGTTTCGTCCGATCCAATTTCATATAACCCCACGATCCTTTGCCTATTTGTCTATGGAAAAAAATTTTTGATGCAAATTCACTGTGTGTGGTGGAGTCACCTGGAATACCCCCTGCATGAGCCGATTTGACTCGTAGTCTTTCGACGAGTGGAAGGGGTCATTGGACAGGGCAGCGGAGGTCATGGGAAGGACGCGAATCTGAATGACGGAGCATAGGAGAGGGAAGGGGCGGATGAAAGGATAAAGAAGACTCGACACAACAATTCCAGTCTTGGTGGAGAACGCTAATCAAAGGATTCAAACAACATATAATCCTGCGCCTACGTTTTTATCAGCCAATATTCTACTGGAACCGCAATCGATACATACATGAGCAGGGCTTGCTGGGAGACTACTGTGCAGTGGCTCTACCCTAAACAACAATCGAAAAGCTAGCCAAGTTACTCCTCTGCAGCAGTCCACTCAATAATACTTGCAAACGTTTTGCGGTTAACTACCATATGTGGGCAGCTTTATCGCCCATTATTTTGTAATAGAGCCTACCACTGAATAACTTGAAGTTTGATTAGCCTGCCAAAGAGGCATACATAATAAGGCGCCTACCAAGTTAAGTATCTGACAAAATGAGGGGGGCCTGCCACCCGACCGTCGGGTCCGTGCCCACTTATGTTAACTACCCAACCACGGCACACGAAAAAAAAAACACGTATTCCCCCCTACAAATACCGCCGAGCACTGCTCACCCGTGGCATGAGCGTCTCAACGATGTCGATGAACGGCTGCGAATGGCGCACTCCACACACGTTGAGGGGCAACGAGGCCAGCGCAATCTCCTTGCGGGAATACCTGAATAGCCCATTCAGCATAGGCATACAGTCAAGCTAAATAGTAAACGTGCGCCCAAGTTTGGAAAGATTTCAAATTTGGGCCCAAATTTACTGGCTTAACGGTAGATGGGCAGGGTTTTTGCTGGCAGTTTACTGCAGTGGCACTCCCATGCAAAAGGATTGAGAAATTTAGTCAGCATATATTGCTTGCTACAGCAGCCTACCCGATAGATACAAAAGTTGTGCAGTAAGTTGCCCACCGACGGTGCCCGCAACCGTGCCCATCTGTGAGTATAGGGGGGGAGGATACGGAAAGGATTTCACACAGGGTACAGCGGCTCTGAGAAGAGGAGGACACCAGCATTCCATCAAGCTTTTCGCCTGGCCTAGCACGTTTCCCAACCGTACTCGAGCTAATCTTCTCGACAACCGCAAGGCGTAATGTTAAAAAGATAACGAACGATAAATGGTTTTAATCAACCTAATGGTTATTAGCGATAAAGGCGCGCGCGACTCACGTCGTGCTGAGTAGATGCATGGCCATGTAGTCCGCGGCCAGCCCGTCGCCTATGCACTCGAGGAGCACCGACCGCAGACGGGACAGGGCAGCGGTAGACGAGGCGAAGGCCGTTCCCGCCACTGCAACAACTCATTCCTCCATACGTGGGCATAGGTGGGCACGGTTGCAGGTACCGTGGTTGGGTGACTTACTGCAAAAAAAAAAATTCCTGCATTGCTTGGTTCACTGCAAAAGAATACCTTAGCAAAATTGTGCGATATCTGTGTATGGGAGAACCGCTGCAGTCAGCTACCGGCAGACCTTGCCCACGTATGATACATGGCCACCACCCGACCCGACGTATGGGTGGTGGCTGCCCACATTTCTTCGGAAATTTCCTTTGGTATATTGGGCCTATACTTCCCACAACATTTCAAGGCTTGGTAGGCTTGGCTTCGTGCACTGGTAGGCCCGTATCTCAAAATCTTGCCGGGAAGGCTGCCCACGTACGAAAACGTTCTTCATACGTGGGCAGGGTCTGCCGGCAACTGACTGCAGTGGTCCTCCCGTACATAAATACGCGCACATATTCGCTAGTTCATTTTGCAGTGAGCTAACCAAACATGATTTTTTTGCGTCTCCCACCCACGGTACCTGCAACCGTGCCCACCTATGACATTCTTCTACGCCATAGCAACACGTGGGCATCGTACGGGTGGTAGGCCCAAATATTTTTGTGCACTTTTACTTTGGTAGGCCTGATTTTGACAGAAATTATTAATTTGTAGGCTAGATAATTCACGCCTCTATACAATGGTTGGCCCGTTGCTCAAAATATGGCCGGGAAGGCTGCCCACGTATGCTCCATAGGCGTATACGGTGGGCTGATGCTGTAGCGAGCTTCTTTTTTTTGCAGTTTGCCTTTCATAATTGTAGATGATCAAAAGCAGCCATCCTATGGATAGCTGGGGCATGCGGAGCCGTGGCATAAAAGGGGGACAATAAAGCGAAGAAGAAAATGCTCACGGGCCGTCTCCGGGCTGAGCAGGGCTCCGCTGAAGGGTTCGTAGTGGATTACGTGCAGGTTGGGCAGGCCGATGATATTCGTGGGAGACGTGGTACTGCAGGGGGGGGGGGGGGGAAATCACACACCGATCATGGATACATCGTAGTTTAGTCACATTTCTGCCATTATAAGCATACCTGTCACTTATAGTTTTAAAAAAAACCTAAACTCAAACAAGAGTTTCACTAGTTGAGTTAAAAGACAATTCGTCAGTGTCTTGGAACATTCAGTAGGCCACATTGCGTTTCTCTACCGCGTAACCCCGCCCCTTCACCGTACCTCTCATCCTCCATTTCCTTGGTCAGCTTGTGCGCCGATAGTATACCGTACACCTCGAGGACGGCATTCGTCTTGAGACCCTCCGCGGCCTCGTCCGTGAACTGAATCAACAATATCAGTAATGAATAAATCCAAAACATTTAGGCTTAGGATAATCGGCGGACATACAGTAATCAGTTAAAAAACATGATGCAAAGGAATCGATAAATTATTAGTCTCAAACCTTTGCAACGAAACTGGTAACCGGCTGTGGTGGGGTGGCCATCTTCGCCTTTTTCGACTCTCAAATGGAAAATATTGAAACACGCGGATAAGGATAACCTTCCGCACACCTTATGTTCATAGTCTCCCTTCATCCATGGGCAGGCATACCGACAACTATTTCAGTTTCGGGTCTACCAGAATACACATTTAGATTTGTATTAGCCTACCAATGAGCTTTCTGCAAGAATGTGGTGTCTACCAAGTTACGTTTCCGACAAAATGAGTCGCCTACCACCCGACCGTCGGGCCCGTGCCCATGTATGGCACGCTTCTAATGCTCTACAACCCTCACTACTTCCCTGCATTCTAACAATCAGCCAACTGACCACTCTCTCCGTCCTCGCATTCTTCCTTCTTCTCCTCCTTCGTCTCTCCCTCCCAATCCTTCGCGAACCACTCCGTACACCCGGGCACCTCCACCATAACGTAGCAATAGCGCGAGGCCAAGTGGTGAACTTTCGTGATTTCCTGCAAGCGGATTTCGAATTGGATATTGAATGTCTTGCAGCTAGCCACCTAACTATTATTAAAAGGTCTATTAATTATATTGAAAGTTGGCCGACAGCCCATACGACTATTAAACCATCCAAAGCGACGTACCAGTTCCTCCCCTCCATACGAGTCCCTCAGAGCGCCCGAAACGTTCCGCTTCTTCCCTCCTTCCAGAATCTGCAAACGAATTCGTTGAGCAGTTCGGAGCCTTTTTAAAAATCCTATACTTATTTATATTAAAACCTATTTGTTTATTTATTACGGCCTTCCGATGAATAAATGAATAAGGAAGCGTACTCATATTATTATCATTATTATTATTACTTCACACGAAGCGGCGTAGCACTCGGCCCCCAGAAAGTCCTGAACCATGCAACGTGCACGCACGAGAACTGGACGATCGGTGTATTGAGCAGCCAGCGGAGAGGTGATCGGGGTCCAATTACGCTGCAAGGAAGGGAGAATCAGAGGGGAATGGGGTTGGCAAATAGGATAGAACCCGACGAATATCCTCGGTTTCCGAATGCAAAATGGAAACGAGAACTGCAGCATAGATCTCGCTTTTCACAATTTTACAAATATTGTATTTCATCAGAATACTCACCCGAACATTCTCCGGGAACGCATGTCGAACCTGCTCAACGAGAGCAGCTGGATTGTCCAGGAATGTCTCTTCGTGGTCTGGATATTACGCATAAATGCATTTTATGCAATTTTAAATAACTAAATATAAGCAAAAAAGGTTCCATTGTTAGCTCACTAGTTCCGCTACTTCTCGAGAATGAATAATAAATGAATACCTCGAAACATCTGATCGGCATAGTGCAGTACGTACGGGGGCACGGACTGGTTGGAGCTTCCAGCAGATTCCATTTATCCTCAACCCAATTTCCAATCACCCACATTCCAAATAATCGAAAAATACAAACATAAAAACGAAAATCAAACATATCTGGTCACCGCCAAAGGGAGATAACGATCGAGTTCAAAGTGCGCGAAACTTTCCCGCGTTTCGCCCCTTTGCCACACCACGGTGCGATCCGGAATTTAGCAACTATCGGACCTTAAAATTCACATAGCTACCGTAATCCTGTAATCTTTTTTTCGGCATTTTGAATGTAAGTCTCAAAACTGCTAGCCAAAAATTGAAAATGCAAGATTTCTTCGAAGAGCATTTTTAGAACAATCTGCCCCTGCCTCAATTCTCCAGGTATTCAAAATTTCACTCGAAGATATCACAAAGTTGTGCACAAAATACCACAGCGCTATCCTCGTGCTCTTTATTTCTCAACAAAGAATTAGCGAACAACAAAACTCAACGAATCATCTAACGTAAGTCTACTAAACAATGGCTACTACAAGAGAGCTCTACGATCTAGTGTGTCACACTTCCGAGGGTTGAGATCTGCATTACAGTATCCTTCTCTGATCATTCACTTCGTTCAGTCATCGCCCGCTCCCGCCAGCTGAATTCGTGCGAAATCGAGGACCTGGAATTGAGATTTCAGTAACCAGCTTGTATCTACAAACCACTCTCATTGTCAGTGAAAGCTTCACAATGAACCAAAATGCATAAAATGAAAGCTTAAAAATAATATATTAATTTAAAAATAACCCGGGCAGTATACCTGTGCCTCGTGCTTGGTCAGATACTCATGAACGGTCATCGACGGGCTGAGCATGAAAGACTGACGAAGGAGCGAGGTCTCCGATTCGTCCACTGACGTAGTCTGCAACGAGCTATCGTCGGTCCTCATATTACAATTTTCGTTCCGCGCGTCCTTCAGCATACGTACACCATACGTGGGCACCGATCCGAAGTATGGGTGGTAGGCCCATATTTGTTCGGAATTTTACTTTGGTAGGCTTATATTTCCTACAAAATTTCAATTGGTAGGCTTGATTTCGTACACTGGTAGGCCCGTTTCTCAAAATATTGCGGGGAAGGTTGCCCATGTATGAAGTACACATCCCAAAAGTGCAAATAACCAACGAAATCATTACCGTCGAATCGCAAATTTTGATCCGACAATCGACAATGCGTGGCTCGATGTTATTCAAATATTTGCAACAGTCAGGAAGACTAAGAAGGATTGGATAAAGGACTGTCTAATTAAAACAAGACTGACCGCTCCCTCAAAGAAGTCATTGAGTTCGTCCTCTTCGCTCTTCTTCTTCTTCTCCTGTTTCTCCTCCACTACCGGTTCCCTTAAAGGGACATGGAAGCCAAAAAAAGATTGGCTTTCATATGAAAGTTTATCGCCTAAATAATATAAAAACCAAAATCAGAGTGCACAAAAATGTCTACTTCGCGAGATATCCTAAAAATCGTTTCCCAGCCAAGGCGCAGTCTTACTGCGTTTAGCGCATAGTAACGAGGCAAATGGCATCGAGATATTCCCGGAACAAATAAATATTTCTCGCTCCAGAAATTTTTAAAAAATATTTTTCAAAGGCTATTATGTTTATTTGCGTCTAAGAAATATATTTTACAAGTATAACCATTTTCGATTTCATAAAATTTCTCGCTTCCATGTCCCTTTAAGAACATCTCTCTACTCCTATACTTTATTTTTGTTTTCTACTCGCACAGCATAAAAAAGCGAACGGTCGAATGGTAAGTCTTCATATTGGCAATTTGCCAAAATTCAAACGCAATTTAGATCCCGAAGAGGAAACTCAAGGGTGTTGTAGCGTACTTGATCTCGGGCGGTTCGCCCACCCGTTCACTGCGCATGCCAATGACGTGCTGGCACAGTTGGTGGGCCAGACGGTCGGTGGGGAAGAGGGAGGGGGAGGAGGAGAGACGGCGGAGGACGAGCACCGAGGCGAAGTGACCCATGCTCACCGAGGAGAAGGCGTCTCAAGAGCGGAGAGGGATACGGTATACCATTGGCGAAAACTGATTCTGCTAAACACAGTAGCCCGGGAGGGGTGGGGGGGGCAAATAGCATGGTTGGGTAACTTTCCAGGTTCCAACCAGTAGATAAGTGGATCGATCTTTTTCGCCAACAAAAAGAGCCGTTTACGAAGGGGGGGCCGTATAGAATGAATGCTACCGTACCCTTGGGATGCGTCGCCGCGAACAGTTGTGTGCCCTCGGGCGCCTTGAACACGTGAGCCGACTTGACGTTCAGATTCTCGCCTATTCGCCCGACCGCCTCTGCAGGATCGAGATTGGACTATTCTTGATGTTTTGGCAGAATAAAGAAGATGATATTCAGAGCTGCTAAGCTCCTTTCGGGCGCGCGATAACGCTAAAAGTAACATGAATACGGAGAAAAGGAACACGAAAGCTAACCGGTGAGTATGGAGCGGAGCGACCGACCGTCTTTGTCCACCAGTTCATCAAAGGCTGGAAAAGGCACGATCGCATCGTTTTACAGGTAAAGCTCTTCAATAGCTCGGCAATGCCTTGCACTGAGACTAAAAGACTAAGAAGAGGCGAAAGTCGTACTCAGATGCAGACTGGCCAGTTGCCGGCCCGGCTCGGGGGAAGGCCAGTACTCCTGCTTCAGTCCGTGCTCCAGCACTGCGGACGTCAGCTCCGCCAGCTAAATGATCAAAAATGAAGTCTTTGAGGGGAGTTAAAGGAGCCGACCCACGAGTATGGTAGGATTTGAATTCCCGAGCCACCCTGATACACCAATTTAAGCCTTTCCGAGTGAATGAAATTGCATAAAACTCGGAGACTCGTGGTCCGGCTCCTTTAAATCGATTCACGAAAATTCGAGCAAATTAATCTATCTTATTGCTTTCTTTGTCGGCTAAGCCAAACCTTATCCCAGTGATCGGGTACCATACGTGGGCAGGGTCTGCCGGTAACTCACTGCACTGGTTCTCCCATACACAGATATCGCACAATTTTGGTAAGATATTATTTTGCAGTGAGCTAACCAATGCAGGAATTTGTTTGCAGTAAGTCACCCAACCACGTTACCTGCAACCGTGCCCACCTATGTCGGGTACTATATGTACCATGCAAAAAAAGTACAACCATCAAGAAGACTCGATTCAAAGGATGTTACTTAGGTTCCTATTAGACGCTTGAAGCATAACCATGAAAGAGCATCAAAAATGTGCCCCACATCCACCCCTGCCTGCCATACCAATTGCCGGAAGGGCTCTCCCCTCTCGACGAAGTCCGTCTCGCAACTCAACTCCACGACGGCCGCCACCCCGTCCCTCTCCACTGTTCCCACCAGTCCGTTGTTGGCCTGTCGAGAGGACAGTCTGAATCGAGGAAAAGGGATACTGGTAGTCAGCTACATACACGGGCAGCTATACCGCCCATTATTTTGAACTAGAGCCTGCCAGTGAATAATTCGAGGTTTTGGTTAGCCTGCCAATGCGGCGTCAGGAATAATAAGGCGCCTACCAAGTAAAGCTTCCTACAAAATAAGGGGCCTACCACCCGACCGTCGGGTCCGTGCCCATGCATGGTCAGCTATTTAGAATAACGGAAAACAGCGCACTGCCTAAAGCAGCAAAAAGAGATACATGCCACATTAGCCAGGTTGCGAAGGGAAGATTTAAAAAAAAGTTGAACTAACTTGGCAGCCTTAGCCCAGCCCTCCTTCTTGGCCAGCTCACGCAGCCATTCCTCGGCTTCACTCAACGATTGCGGACCGAACTTTTCGAGGGCCTTAACGTAATCTTACAAATACATCACTCCTTCAGCATCTAGACAAAGGATTTATGGAAATGGAGAAAAAACCGTGGAAAAACACGAAACTTTGACCTAAGGCTGACCTTCTTGCAGTTAACGTAGCTGTACCCCGTTCGCTGTCTGAGCGTTTTGAGCGCCTGAAACGCGATTGTTGGAAAATTAAACAGAGCCTCTTTTATCAGCTACTTCAATCGTGAGAGTTGCTTCATAAAGTGAAAAAAAAGTTGATCGAAATCGTTAAGTCTTGCTCAAGAACGTGTTTGGAAGGGAGGGGAATACGCGGCCGTTACCTCCTTGTCCACCTTGGGCTTGGCCGCAGCGGCTGCGGCTGAGAGACAACGGCTGTTGGTCGAGAGAGCCCAACGGGCACCAAACAGCGCCCGGATCATCCGAAGCTGAAGCGGAATCCGTGAATTCACAATACGACGAAAACGGAAACGCAAAGCGAGGCTGTATTCTGAACGATGCCTGTGCGTAGCTATGAAAGGAAATTGCGGAACAAGCAAGAAATGCGTATTTACAAGAGCGAACAGCAGGGTCCGCGAAATTTCTCCTAAAATCCAGGCGGATTTTGCGGGCCTAAAACCCGGGCCGGCCCGTAAAAGCAATCCTAAAACCCGGGCGAATATTACGGGCCGGGTCCGTGAAATTTCTCCTAAAATCCGGATTTTACGGGCCGGGCGGTTTTCAACTTGTGCACGGTAGCAAAAAATCGGAGCGCTGCGTAGATTCATGACTAATCCCGCCCCCTTCTAAACACCATAAGTTTCTGTAGCTCCGTAATTTGGCGTGCGGTCGTACTCTTTTATTATTACATTACTTCTTACTTCTTTCAAATAGTTTATTCTTTTCTTCTATTCAGCGATTATTTCTCAACTAGGTAATGATTACTTG